>CM062804.1:1074844478-1075174790 GCA_031772625.1 Pinus tabuliformis | reverse complement strand
GTTTTTAAGTATTTCAAAATACAAGGGGTACAAAGGGACTAGGCCAGCTGCAATAGACGACAGTGACCCAAGGGCGGAACCAATGAAGAGAATAGGCCATATTTAAGGAATTTTGAGGTTCGAAAGGAACAGAGAAGGGCGGGATTTACACAATTGCAGCGTTTTATGTATGAAATAGAAAACATTCATGGTTATCATTTGAAAGGGACTATTGCAGGGATTTCATAGGCCCAGTAGCCACTCTGTTTGTAAGATCAAGGGGCCAACCATCCTTAGAAGCATTGTGCAGAAATTTTTACATGCCAGAAGAGGGATTCAGCCGGGATATAGCGGCTGGCAGACAAATCCTGGAAAGGGAAAGAGAGGGGCTACAGCACGCTGCAACCCAAATCAAACGAGATCATGGAGCATAGACGGTCCTACCAGGGCAACAGGCATCTTAACAAAAATTATGGGCATCTCTGGCACGAGAGAGCTCCCAGGCATTACAGCAGGCTGCCCAAAATATCTGAATATGGTTATTCCTCTGTCAGAAGAGGAAAACCACCGAGTCATGTGGCTATTTAGGGAATCAAACGGTTAAACAAGATAGTGGGATAGATTAAGACACCTGAAGCCTCAAAAGGATCAAGACCATTGTAAACGGCCTATAAAAGGTAGAAAAATAGATGTAACAAGGGTTCAATTTTTGGAGATTATTCCTCCTCTGTTTCTTCAAGCTTCTCATCTGAATTCTTTAGTAATACAAGCTTATTTTGTTGTTATATGTTCAATGTCTATTTCTCTTCTGTTCCATGCTTGCACCTGAACAATTTGTTAAGGTTTTCTCTGTGTTTAAAGGCTAGATAACTTCCATCTTATCTCTGCTTTGATATATTAGATTTGCAATCTTCTTTGCTGCCTATAGCTATCCATTTATATGTGTTATTATATATGCATCTGCCAGTAAAGTCAATAAGTTCATTGTTGCCTATAGCTAGCCATTCATATATGTTCATGTATGCAACCTACTGGTATTTTCAGTATTCTCCATCTAAAAATTGAATCTACAAACTATTGAGCATTTATAGTCTAAAGCCTTGTGTTATTACAGGTGTTCATGCATGTCTTGAGTGAGAATAGAGCTGAAATGGTTATCCAACTTGATCTGAACCATCATTTATTCCAATAGTTCAGAGAACAATATTGAAGATTACATGTTACCAGGCATCTCCGATTTACAACCTAGGAGATTTTCCTGGAGTGCTAACAATCCATCTCCATGCTAGAGTCTTTTCCATGCTTCTTGTCTTTCAATCAACCATCAACAATATTTATTCACATAACAAACCAAACAAGCTTCTATGTTATGTTCATTAGAGTTTCCACAATTTCCTCTGAAGTTATAGTCTTTTATACTTCAAGAGACCATGTTTGCGAAGGGATGAAAGGACTAATTTATAGGGGAAACAAGGGATGGAGGCCACCTTCTGAGGCAACAGAGGGCTAGATAAAACTTGTTGAGGTAACAATAGGTCGATTTCTACTTTTCAATGGTAGAAAATTGACCTAGTGAGATAGTTGGGACTATAGGTAACCCAAGGGGCCATGAACAGGGGGACACAAGGAATTATTAGGGGTGCAAGTTAACTTTGAGGATTTTTGATAGGGTTTTGACAACAACTATAATTTAAATCCTATAAACTATTGTTTAACTTGAAATACTTGTGGGGAGATTGTTGACCCCGTAAGTATGTTAATTACTTAATGAATGAACCCTAATTTATAATAGTCACTTATTGAATCTACTAATGTTTGGGTTCTTTCCTTTACTATTATTGTATTCAATAAAAAGTGCCACTATTTCATAGATTGTTGAACATTGGATTATTGTTATAAGGTACAATTCCTTCATGATTTATTGAAAACTATAGCTTGGAATTACATCCTAAGGGATACCTTCTCAAGAGGTAAATTAGATCTATCTACATGCCACCTCTCATTGCTTCTATCCACCTTTCCACTGCCAATGTACAACTTCACTGCTCATGTCGACCACTTTTGTTAGCTACTTGTTTAGGGGAATTCAATCACCATATTAGGAATAGACTTTCTCTATCGATAATCTATGCATAACCTCTATTGGCAACTTATGCATAATTACTTATGTTTTCTACTAATGAAAACTTACATCTTCAAATGTATAGTTAAACAATTACATAGAAAGGTATGTCTAAAATTGAGTTTTCCTACTTCTTAACATAAAATCAACAATAGAATATGCATACAAAATTCACATGTAACTATGCTTACCTTTCTCTGTGCTAGATAATTCCAGGTCCTTGTGATTGCCATTTATTTGAGTTTCTTCACATGCTACTAATTGGCATCAATTTTAACATATCCCAACTATTGCAATTCAATAAAAACCTTGATTGTGACATAAGACCTATAAAAAACAAAACATGCAATGAAAACCCAAAATGACAAAATTCACGTTGTAATTCCCTTGAAACGATAGACACAAAACAATATAATATTAAATGGATCATTTCAAATAATTCTATTTAACCTTAGTTGTGAAAACTCTTAACCTCAAACACTTCAGAACCATTTTAAGGGAAAATCTAAAATGGGTGTAAAAGTACCTATGTTACAAGATGTTGGGGATCCTTTTGCGAATCCTTAAGTTCCTTTAGAATCATTTTATATGCCATAGTAGCGACTTTGAGTGTTGTGGAAACAATTTACTATCCTATTATACTTTAGTAACTGAATGATCCACCAAAGTTATGAATAATGCAACCGTCAATGCTAGGAATAATGCACATATGTCACTCCAATTCCCATTATATTCCCATATCTAGACATATATAAATAAGTGTTTGTTATTTTTCATGTATAAAGCCTGATTCCCCTTCCATAGTGGTTGATTTCTCTTCACACCCCCTTCCCATTGTCACTCTTAGCTATAAAAGGAATTATTGGTCACTATTTCTACATACCTTCTAGATCAAGACCTAGATCCCCTACCATATTTCCCAACGTACCTTGTCAATTTCATCTATGAAGCAATTGAATGAGTCACATAGCCCCCTAATTGGTGAAATAAATAAGTGTTTGTTATTTTTCATGTATAAAGCCTGATTCCCCTTCCATAGTGGTTGATTTTTCTTCACACCCCCTTCCCATTGTCACTCTTAGCTATAAAAGGAATTATTGGTCACTATTTATACATACCTTCTAGATCAAGACCTAGATCCCCTACCATATTTCCCAACGTACCTTGTCAATTTCATCTATGAAGCAATTGAATGAGTCACATAGCCCCCTAATTGGTGAAATAAATAAGTGTTTGTTATTTTTCATGTATAAAGCCTGATTCCCCTTCCATAGTGGTTGATTTCTCTTCACACCCCCTTCCCATTGTCACTCTTAGCTATAAAAGGAATTATTGGTCACTATTTCTACATACCTTCTAGATCAAGACCTAGATCCCCTACCATATTTCCCAACGTACCTTGTCAATTTCATCTATGAAGCAATTGAATGAGTCACATAGCCCCCTAATTGGTGAAATACATATTAAAATTAATGTATTTATCCTCCATTACATCTAGAATAACCATGTAAATGATACACAAAAATATCAAACAAATATCCTCCAATCTCTCGTGTTATTGATTAGGATGATTCTTAACATAACCCAAATATTGTAATTCAATAAAAACCTGATTGTGACCTAGGACACGCATAAAATGAAAACATGAAATTTGTTTGAAAGGTAGAAGACCTAAAATGGAAAAATAGTAAAACTCATGATGTAATCTCTTGTAGTGATAGACACAAAACCTATGATATTAGATGAATCATTTCAAAGAACTGTGCTGAATTTTAGCTATGAAAACCCTTAATCTCAAGTAATTGGGAATCATTTTAAGGGGAAAATATGAAATTTGTGTAAAATTATCTATGTTGCAAAATGTTGGGGGATCCTTCTATGAATCCTTGAGATCCTTTATAATCATTGTAGATGCCATTGCCATGGTTCTGATTGTTGTGGAAACACTTCACTATGTTTACCCTCCTTTAGAATCATTTTAAACACCATAGCGGTAGCTTTGATTATCGTAAAAACCCTTTGCTATCCTATCACAAAAAAAACTATGATATTAAAGGAATCATTTCGAAGAATTGTGTTGAATCTTAGCTATGAAACCCATTAATCTCAAGCACATGGGAATCATTTGAAGGGGAAGATATGAAATGGGTATAAAAGTACCTGTGCTGCAAAATGTCACGGGATCCTTCTACAAATCCTTGAGCTCCTTTAGAATCATTTTAGAACAATTACTAATTCTTATGGTATTCTAAAACATTTGTGATTACAATATTTTTTAATACACTGCAATGTGGATTTCCTAGAATACCATAACAATTAGTAATTGTTTTAACTGATTATTGTTGTATGTAGTTGCTAGATCTCAAGTGTTTATATTTTGATTTTGGTGTTAGGAATGCTTCTATTGGTGTAGAGGGCATAGTAGGGTTTGTGATTACAATATTTGTTAATAAAATATGATGTGATTTTTTTTAAAATATCATATACTTGGTAATTATTTCAATTGATTATTGGTTCATGTAGTTGCTAGGTCTCTCAAATGTCTATTCATTGATTTTGGTGTTAGAGTTGCTTTTACTTGTTTTTAATTGCTAGCACTCTCAAATATATTTCATGAATTTGATGCAAGTAATGAATACTTACTACAAAAATTTATCAAGACTTTTATCTAATCTTTATAAATACATATTAAGAATTTCTATTCTAATCAAAATGGTAAGCAACCTTAGCAAGCTATATAGCGACAAGAATGTAGAAATCATAAGAGGGTTATGATTATAATACTTGTTAATACACTATGATGTGGATTTCTTAAAATATCATTGTTGTGGTATTGTTTGAACTCATTATTTCTTTATGAAAGTACTAGCTCTCTCAAATGTCTATTTAATGTTTTTGGTGTTAGGGTTGCTTTTCTTTATTTACAATTGTTAGGACTATTAAATATAATTCATGGTTGGTGTGAGGAATGAATACTAAACTACTGACACTTATCAAGCCTTTCATCCAATATTTACATATCCCTACTAAGAATGTCTACTCTAACCAAAAAGGAAAGAAGCCCTGACTATTTATAAGTATATATGAAATATTAACTAAGGGTAAGTATTAGAAACAAATTTACAAGACTACTAATGATATGGGGTATATAGAACTTAGATCTAGGAACAAAGGCATACTTAATCTAATAGGGATTCATAGGGCCTTTATTTATATCATTTAGATTTCATACTCAAGCTAACTAAAAATTGAATTCCCTTTCAATTTAGCGGTCTCATTTTCCTAGCTTCAATACATAGTCTACATTATATTATGATCAACTAAAACTAGAGAGTGACATAAAAGAGAGCCTAAAGTTGCAAAGAATATTTGTCTTGAATTGGTAATAGGAACAATAACACATTACATCAAAGATGGCTCTATAGGGCCTTTGTTAATATCGTTTTGATCTCATATTCAACTTGAATAGACATTAAATGCTCTTTCAGTTTTGCAATCTTATTTATTTAGTTTCAATCCATAGTTTACATTATCTTTTGATTTTCCAGAGCCAAATAGTGTCACTCAAGAGAGACTCAAGTTCCTAATCTTTTTCTTGAATCAATAATATATAATGATGTTTTTTTATGCTATGGAAGGAATTGTTCCACTATCCATGTAATAATGAGACTCATGAGGTGGTTAAGATTGATTTTTGTTAAGATACTTCTATGATTGGCCTATGAAAAAATATCTCCAAAACTCTTTCCACTTAGAAGCAGCCAAAAAATGAGAGTGATATTTAATGTAAGTCTCAAGTTCCCACAATCCTTTTCTTGATTTAGTATTCTAGAATGATCATTCCACATGTACTAAGGTAGGCATAGTTTTAAAAACCCTTAAATGAAAATGTCTTATAGTGAGAGCTAACATTGTTTTATATTAAGATATTTCAAGGTTGGTCTACACAAACGTTTAGAAAAAACTCTTTCCATTTAGAATAAGGTAATCTTTTAATAAGGTGGAAAATGTTTCCCATTTTTTTGAATTCAATGTCTGTCTCTCTCTATAGTAATCTAGTAATCTACCCATTGAACTAATAACATGTAGGCATGTCCTTAACTACTTTTTCTTAGCTACTTCACATGATCAACTCCATTCCAAATCCCAATATTCAAAATGTGGGTTGTGTTACCTCTATCATGTTGTTAGCCATTATTAATCATCACTCAATGATGGTAGAGATCCAGTTGCGGCTGCAATAACATGTCTTTTCCATTTACTTTACTAACTTTCATGGTGTTAGTTTTCATGAAAGTTAGTTTACAATTCTAGTTATTATTCTTTCAAGCTTTATTTGTTGGGAGGTATGGATTTAGCAAAATGTAAGAATTCAAATTTTATTAGATTCTTGTATATAGGAGTGGTTAAGGATTGGGACTTAAATAAAGGAAAGTGTTGAGATACATAGTGATACTAGAAGGCCCATCTAACGCAGGTTTTACACATTGAAGCATGGATTTTCCCTCTCTAATTCTCCCTTGCTGCATTAGAAAAAAATTCCAATATTACACATTTTGTTGATGTCTAGTTCAATGGACAAAGCTTTTCTATAAACAACTTCTGCAACAATATAGTTACACTAGTACATATGGGCGGAAAATCTGACGTCATACTTCGACAGTTCCATTGTTATGTCAAATTTTACTTACATTTTTTGTATTTTTTTAAAAGGTCCAAATTTCATTAGATATCCAACGAACACAATTATCATCATATATCCAATGAAAATTTATTTAGATATCCGATGATAAATGTGTTTGTCGGATATCCGAGGAAAATTGAAAATTCATTGAATATCTAATGAAAATTCATTTTTTGTTGGATGTTTGACGTGAGACCTACATTGGAAACTTTAGGTGATCAAAAATGTTATTTCCCTTGTAAAGAATGCAGGGGATATAAAAGGAGGATAATTTAACTAAAACCAACTAAAATATATTGTAAAGTATATGGACACCTTGAATGTAGGCATGAATAATGCCCCTTAGAAAGTTATTTATTATATGTATTTATATTGCAAATTATTTTTGTAAGTATTTATATGTTAAATATAGAAGAAAAATAATGTATTTTTTTCTTTATGGATATATTCTACGTACACAACAAATTGAGATTAAATTAAGAAGAGAAGAAGTAGACATAAGATGTAGATCTTAATTAGGTTTTATGGGTGAAGGGGTTTAAGATTTAGGGGTACAAGGTGTAAGGGGTTAGGAGTTAAGATTTTAGTAGTTTAAGGGTTAATAAGGCTGGATTAGGACTCAATGGTTAAGGGGTTAGGGGTTAATAGGTTAGGGTTTAAGGTAGGTTTAGGGGGTCTAAGGCCTAGGGGATTTAGAGGCCTCTTAAGATGGTGGAACCATAGCTTGCAAAGAGATAATATTTCAAGCACACTACCATTGTATGGATTTTCCATTTGAAAGAATAAATTTATTGAGTCTTATCAACTATTAGGATTCACACAAGCTTTACATTCATTTGAGCTTCAACTTAAGTGAAATGATTCATTCTAATAAAAAATATATCTTCATTGATATGTTCCATGCCATTGGAAATGTGTATGCTAGTGCATATGCTTCCTTTAAACTATTGCATTAGAAGATGAAGTGAAAGGATTTATTGTCTTTATGAGATGAATCCCTTATCAATGAAGATGGATTTCTATATTGAACTGACGCTTACTACAAATATTCAATATTAAGCCAATGAAAAATATCTTAGATTATAAACCAAGATATCCTTTCAAGTTGACCTCCATTTTATGCCATTTTCATTTGAAACTATCGCTTATTGAATCTTAATGAAAAATTTCCACTGCATTGTATTTTTCTCATCAAATGCAATTAATAAATTAGATTTCCCATTGTTGAGGATTGTCAAGTTAACCCAATTATTGGTGATGTTCTAGAATATGTGTAACTTTTCAAGTCTAGTCTTAATCCTTTCCTTCAATATTCTTCTCCAAACCCTTCAACCTCCTCTTATACATTCTATTTCAATTTAGAAAGCATGTACAATGGCTAGAATTCCATTATAAGAAAAAATATTAAATACTTGAAATGCTTTTCTAAACATTATGAATAATTTCAAATCGCAAGAGTTCCTTAAATTTAGAGAATGGATAGAGCTCAACATCGCTAACAAGCATTGATCCACAAGTAGTAAAAAACTAATAGTAGTAAAAAAAAAGAGAAGGTTTGGTAGTCCATAATATATTGTGTTTTTGTTGTTGGTTCTCCATCTCCAACATTTTGTTTATGAGTTTCTCAAAACAATACTTGGAAATTATAACCATCATTTAAAATGAAAAAAAAAAAAGAAATATAATAACATTTTTTACCAAATAAATATAGTACATCTCTTTCATTCAAATGTACAAGAAAAAATATGTTAATGTCTTATAGAACCTCAAATTGCATATTAATTGTCTAACCATTTGCAAAGGAATTTAAACTAGATTGAAACTCTCATAGTAGTTGGGTGTGTTAGATTGTAGCAAGAAAATGATTCATTTCACTTGTGCCTTAGTCAAATAAAGAAATTCGAATTTCCACATTAGTAGGATGATTTGAGTTGCAGTTAGCAAGAGTGACATGGCCAAGTAACTTAGTTAAGTCGGTCAGTTCGAGTTTGTGGGCAAGAAGTAGAGTTGTGCATGAGTCGATTCCTAAAATTTAGCAATGTAGTGGAGTTACAGTTAGTGAAACTCAATTACCTAAGCTCTAATCATGAATAGAGTTAGTAGGAATTCAATTGAGTAGTTGTAATTCTTGTTAACTCACTGATCTCTCAGTTAACTAGTCAATTTACTAAAAATAGCCATAGTCATGGATGGAATTCAAATTGCCTATTTGAGCGAGTTAAAACGACATTACTGTATTTATTATTGTATAATAGAGAGTGTACATAGTTTGCATGTAGCAGGTGAGGCTTTCCTCTTTAGAATTGTGCAACCAAATAGGGGATTTTCCTATTATTTAGGAGCCAATTTCCTCACGAATTGTGCAAGGAAATAGGAGGAGAAGGAGGCCTATATTTGGCTAAGTATTTTCTAGAGCAAACTTAGGAGGAAGAGATTAGTATTGTAGTGAAGGTTAAGCCTCAAGGATTGAAGTTGTCATTGTAATAGATCAATTTTTATGATACGATATAATACAAATAGAGGATGGGTTTTTCCCAATTAAGTTCCCTAGTAAAAGTACTATGTTCATTGTGATTGAATGACTACATGTGATTCTGTATGTTTCTATTGTATGTTTTTCCTTTCGCATAATTTAGTAGAATAAATTTGAGTCTATTAATTTCAGTTTTATTTCATTAGCAACTGAAAATTTCAAGTTATTTCTATATGGTACGGAGATATTGAAAAATACATAGAAATCATATTCCTAATCATATCTCAAAGAAATTTTGAATAGTATATTTGCAGTGCAGTAATTTTTCTTTAGTGCAGGAATAATGTCCTTCATGGATTGAGGCTTGAGTATGCATTGGAGGGAACTTCGAATTTCATTTCTTGGAAAGAAAAATGGAAGTTGTGCTAGATGACAATGGAGTATTGGAGTACACACAAACTGATATTCAAAGACCATGTGGTTTTAAGTTTTCATGGAAATCAGACTACTTATGCAATGTGGAAAACCCTCATAGAGTTATTTGAAAGCAGCGGTGATGTTAGGAAATCAGCATTGAAAGATAAGCTCAAGAGCATTTCAATGCAAACAAATGAAACCATTGTTGATTACCTATCTAGATTCACTCAAGTTATAGATGAACTTGGAGGAGTAGGAGAGACTACGTCACCATATGAGCTTGTGAGCTTAGCACAGCTTGGTCTTCTGAAGTCTTGGCACAACTATCAAGATTTAGCTGATGGAAGAGACAAGCTCCCAACTTGGGAGACTTTGGTCTGACTTGGTGTAGGAGGATATTAGAAGAAATACTGGTGATGGAGTCTCATCTAGATCTTATGAGGAAGAAGACTATGCTCTTGTTGGAAAAGGAAAGAATTACAAAGGGAATAAAGCCCAAGGTGAGGAAAAATCCAGCTAGAACCATGGTAAGAAGAAAGACCTTAGTAAAATTAAATGCTTTCACTACCATTAGTATGGACACTATGTAACCAAGTGTACACCAAGAAATCTAGTAAGGAAATTGCAACAACGACAGGAGGAGATGATCTCACTTAAAAATTCAACTTGTATTTCAACCTCATTGCAAGCATAGTAAGTGGGAGTGAATGGTACCTAAACTCTGGTGATTCATATCATATGACAAGAAATAAGGATTTCTTCAGCAACCTAGAGGAGAAGGACCTACAATTAACCATAGAGCTTGGAGATGATGGGAGATATAGTACCAAAGGTATTGGCACTATCACCTTTAAGAGGGAATCCAGCTACCATCTTGACCTAAAGAATGTAATGTATGTGGCTGGTCTGAAGAAAAAATTAGTTTCTATAGTTGTACTTGAAGACCGTGGATATGATGTGGTGCTCAATAAGGGGAAATCTTATCTGAAAAATGTTGCTTTTGGACAAGTAAAACAAATTGTTGTTCAAGTTTAAAATTTCTACAAGCTAGAGATAGATTTCACCATGTATGCACTATACCTCCAGAAGTGAGGTGGGGCGATGTAGAGCCTTAGTCCCAAAGTTGTAAATTTTTGGGTAAGGTCCATAGGAGAGCAAAAATAGTTGCAATATACTCTTCTCATGGATCATTACCCTTGCTATAGGGGCCCACAATATTCAATAGTAGAAGGATCAATGCCAGTTGATGCAGTCATATCTTGAGCGACAGTTCAGAGGCTAGTAGCAGTCATAGACACAAGAGATAAGTGTGGCTTAGAGACACAATTGATTCAATATTTTTGGATGCTTCTCAGTTGTAATTGTTGCAGTAGCAACAACAACAGTGAGAGGGAGTGTTAATTGTGTTACAGTACATTCCCATAGAGTAGGATTGGGGTTGTGCATAATCATTTTCTTGCTAAGAGGGAGTGTTAGATTATAGCAAGAAAATGCTTCATTTGACTTATGTCTTAATCAAATGGAGAAATTCAAATTTCCACATTAGTAGGATGACTTGAGTTACAGATAGCAGGAGTTACATGGCCAAGTCACTTAGTTAAGTCAGTCAATTCAAGTTTGTGGGCAAGAAATAGAGTTGTGCATGAGTTGATTGCTAAGATCTAGCAATCTCATGGAGTTATAATTAGTGAAGCTTAGTTATCTGAGCTCTAGTGATGAATAGAGTTAGTATGAGTTCAGTTAAGTAGTTGTAATTGTTGTTAACTCGCTGATCTCTCAGTTAACTAGTCAATTTACTAAAAATAACCCTATTGATGCATGAAATTCGAATTGCTTTGTTGAGTGGAGAAAAAATGCATCAATGTATTTGTTATTGTATACTAGAAAGTGTACGCAATTTTCATGTAGCAGGTCATGCTTTCGTCTTGGGAATTGCGCAAGAAAATAGGTGCTTTTCCTATTCTTTAGGAGCCAATTTCCTCAAGAATTGCATAAGGAATAGGAGCAGGAGGTCTAGATTTGGCTAAGTATTTTCCAGAGCAGACTCAGGAGAAAGAGATCAATATTGCAGTGCAAGATCAGCTTCAAGGATTGAAGTTTTCATTATAATAGATCAATTTTTCTCATCTGATATAATACAAACAGAGGAGGGGCTTTTCATAGTTGGGTTCCCCAGTAAAAATATTATGTTTGTTTTGATAGTTGGGTTTCAACTCAAATTTAGTCTCTTTCAAGTTAATATATTCTCATTATACTTATTAGGATCCCCAATTATCTTTTCTTTATATATCCACTTTCTAGTAAGCTTAGGACATTCCATCCACACATGAACAATGTTTGGCACATTGAACATTTAGAATGACTTTTCTAGTAGTCAAGAGTTGAATACAGTGTCAGTTTCCTCAACAAATTTCCAATTCTTCTAACAAACGCTCTTGCGGGCCGATCTTGGCAAAAAAAAATTATCACCCTTTTATCAAAATTTTATTGGAAATATGATTCCAGATCAATAAACTCGCCAACCCCATTCCTTAATGCCTTCAGCAAATTCTTGTTCCATGGCTCCATTGGTAATATGGGTAGCTTTACTTAGATAAGCTGGAAATCACAATTCTTTTTCTAGGATCAAAGCCAAATCTTAATATTTATGCCATAAGGCGTTCCCTTTGGGAAGAACTCCCCTCCCATGCCAGGTGTTTCTTCGTATGCCATTTATTTTAGTGTTAGATGATTCAAATAAGTTAAGCCATTGGATTGATTCGACGGGTATTAATATAAGTCAGTTACGGTTCTATTAGTTACGAGTTATTAATTTAAAAACTTTATATGTTATACATTTAATTCAATTACCAGCATTTTAATCACATATCTTGAATCTGATAACATTTAACTTTTTCTTGAATCCGTGTTACAAATTTATAAAGGTGGAAGATGGGAGCGATAGGAGCACACCTGGTGCCCTTCGACTATTTAACTTTTTCTTGAATTCGTGTTACAGATTTACAAAGGTGGAATATGGCGAGCAATAGGAGCACACCTTGTGCCCTGACTATTTCCTCATCCTCATCTTTAGTCTTTCCATGGCAATCGACGAGGACAACCCTATACACCAAGTGGAAACCCCATCCACAAATCAAGTGTTCGAGTCCCTCCTCGCTACAGGATGCGCAGAGATGGCTGACATTCTCTGCCACATGGATGATGTAGGGTTCGACATCGCGACGTGCAAGAATGTAACAGTCTTTGCCCGGCGAGACCTAGAACTATTCCCTGTCATCGGTTCCCCGGCTCTTCCCCACCACTTGCTTTGCCATGTTGAACCACAAAATCTTTCGTACAACGAACTGGTTAACAAGGCGTCCAGCAATCGAATCACCTCCCCGTCGTTGGGCCGCTCCATCATTGTCACCGCAGGGCCTTTGATGAACTAGGGATCTGACAAGTACGTCGTGCCATTATTATCTAATTTAACTCACAATGTTAATGTTTTTCTTATTCTTAAGAGAGTTTTTTATACTTATAATATCTTTGTTTTTTCATATAATCTTTTATTGCATTACAATTTTTTTTAAATTTTGATTTAATAATATTTTAATATTATTTTTCTTTTGCAAAATGAATTTATATTCAACTCTTTGATTAAGGTTTTTGCGTTCTTGAGTTGTCTCTACATTAATTTTGGATGGAGTTTAAAAGTGTTTTAAGAAGCTTCTTATTTTCTATGTTACTAAATAATTTATTTTTCATAGTTGTACTTTAAACAGGAAAGATTTGTTCTTATAAAAGGTATATGATAAGGTGTATTTTGTTTAATATTAAAATTATGAGTAATAAAGTTTATTTTTTTGGATATAGTTATACCCAAGTTTCCATCCATTTAAAATAACCAAAGAAATGAGAGTGTGAAAAAGAAGTTTTTTTAATCCCATGTACAAAGTTTTTTATTTATAATTGTTTTCTAAAAGTCCAAAATAAATTTTCCACCATCTATTTAACTTTTTCCCAATGTTATAGTTCCCCTTGAACTTGATAAATATTGATTTAAAGATATTTGTATGAAAATACTTCATCCAGGTCGTTATTGACAAATATCAGAGTATTACATATGATCTTATTGGATTTAATTATCATAACCTTTTCTTTGTCAATTTTAATCAACATAAAGAAAATAATAGCATTAAAAAAAAAAACACTAATCATAACCATTAATCTCTTCACTATCTATAATACTATCCATATATTATCCTAATTCTTTAACCTTTTTTAAATATAATTATTTGAACCATGCATTATTTTATTTCAAGTTGTTCAATAGTTGAATCAAGTATATGTAAGGCTTCATAGAGGTTAAATCCCTACCATCCACTTATTAATTATTGGTAAAATGAAAATTATGGAAGCCTCATTCCGAAAAAAGACACACTTACTTAATTAAATGGCTCATAAGAGAAGAAAAATTGGCTTACCTCAAGATATGACATTGCAACCCATATTCATAAGAAACATGTTCATAAAACTTTTTTTAATTAATCAATTTAATTAAAATGGAAAAAAGTGCATAATCACTTTTGAAATATAATTATTTGAACCATGCATTATTTTATTTTAAAGCTTCATAGAAATACGTGTTCCCTTCATTCCATAGAATTTTAATGCTGAAATTTATAAAATTAATATTATTAATTATAAAAAAATTAATATATAAGTTAAACATATATATATAACATGTAACAATATTCTTAACTATGGAGATTCAACTCCATTTTACATTTACTCTCAATTTACTATATATATATACTTAACTTCTAACCTTGTTTAAATATTAATTATTTGAATCATTCATTATTTGATTTCAAGTTGTTCAATAGTTGAATCAATTACATGTAAGGCTTCATAGAAATATGTGTTCCCTTCATTCCATAGAATTTTAATGATGAAATTTATAAAATTATTATTATTAATTATAAAATATTAATATATAAGTTAAACATATATATATATAACATGTAAAAATATTCTTAACTATGGAGATTGAAATCCATTTTACATTTACTCTCAATTTACTGTATAGATACTTAACTTCTAAATAGGTGTTTTTACAATACTATGTGCCAATATCATGTGTTATTACTATTTAAAATAATATCAAGAATATTCTAAAATATTTCGTAGAGGTTAAAATAAATCATAACCTTTGATATTTGACTACTACTAGGAATTTTCTAGAAGTGTGTGAAGATTAAATATAGTGGTCTCAATGGAATTTGAGATATTGAAATTCATTTCAGAAAATTTGTGAGTGATTTTATTTAGGACAATTGATTTTAGTTTTTATTGTCAAACTCTATCATATGTAATAATTTGGCTTAGAAGGAATTGAATTTTCTAATGTTGCATATGCTCTCAATTGAGGATGGAAAATGAAATTCTGCAAACACTGAGATTGAGATTCCAACTGTAGGATGACATGATGGTATGGTATGCTATCCATATATTATCCTAATTCTTTAACAACCTTGTTTAAATATAATTATTTGAACCATGCATTATTTTATTTTAAGGCTTCATAGAAATACGTGTTCCCTTCATTGCATAGAATTTTAAAGCTGAAATTTATAAAATTATTTATTAATTATAAAAAAATTAATATATAAGTTAAACATATATATATAACATGTAACAATATTCTTAACTATGAAGATTCAACTCCATTTTATATTTACTCTGAATTTACTATATAGATACTTAACTTGTAACCTTGTTTAAATATTAATTATTTGAATCATTCATTATTTTATTTCAAGTTGTTCAATAGTTGAATCAATTACATGTAAGGCTTCATGAAAATATGTGTTCCCTTCATTCCATAAAAATTTAATGATTAAATTTATAAAATTATTATTATTAATTATAAAAAATTAATACGTAAGTTAAACACACACACACACACATATATATAACATGCAACAATATTCTTAACTATGGAGATTGAAATCCATTTTACATTTACTCTCAATTTATTATATAGATAATTAACTTCTAAATAGGTGTTTTTACAATACTATGTGCCAATATCATGTGTTATTACTATTAAAAATAATATTAAGAATATTCTAGAATATTTCATAGAGGTTAAACCCATACTATCCATTTAATAATTATTGATAAAATAAAAATTATGGAAGACACACTTAATTAAATGGCTCATAAGAGAAGCAAAACACTTACCTCAAGATATGACATTGCAACTCATATCCATATGAAACATGTTCATATAACTTTTATTAATTAATCAATTTAAGTAAAATGGAAAAAAATGCATAATCACTTTTGAAATAAATCATAACCTTTGATATTTGATTACTACTAGGAATTTTCTAGATTATTGTGTGGAGATTAAATATAGTGGTCTCAATGGAATTTGAGATAGTGAAATTCGATTCAGAAAATTTGTGAGTGACTTTATTTAGGACAATTGATTTTGGCTTTTATTGTCAAACTCTATCATAGGTAATAATTTGTCTCAGAATGAATTGAATTGGTTTTGAGTATTAACCACATCCATCATTTTTTATCCAGATGTTGCAATTGCCACTTTGAATGTTAATGCTACTCTTTCTTACTCGTTTGTATGCTTTCACAATATTAAATTGGTTTTGAGTATTAATTACCTCCATAATTTTCACAATATTAAATTGGTTTTGAGTATTAATTACCTCCATAAATTTGCTCCAAATGACAGTTATCACCTTCACAATTAATACTACTCTTTCCTTGGTTACTACCTTATATAGCATTTCCATATACAATTCATACTTAAGCCAACCATCCTCTTATTAAAATGTAAAACCTAAAACCCTAATGAAGGCCTCTCTAACCACTTCTCCATCCACTTCTTAAGGGCCATTCGAACACTTTCATTCACCGTGACATTTCGTTTTGGCTTTCCATTCGCTAAAGCTACTGCAAGTGGAATTCTCCACGGAGGTTGACGTTCTAACATCAATTTGTGGGGACGATTTTGTTTGGTTTCAATATCCTTCATCAGAGACTCCACCGCCATATTCTCGTCTGAAACCATTGTGCATCTGCCGATTTCAGTCAGCAGAGACTCATTTTTGTTCTCGAGGCACCTTTTGGCCTCTAACAAACTGCCTCTCTTTCTCCCCTGCAATGGCCCTAGAGGATTCAAGCTCCTTGTGGATAGAATTGAAGGTTGTTTGCAACTCTCTCACTCTGTCTTCAAGTCTTACCTTCTCTTTCTCTGCAACCAATGTTCTTCTATCCAATGCACTTTGTAAGGACTTGTTCTCCTCCTCAAGGATCCTTTTTCCCTCAGCAAGAGATGAATGTTGATCTTCTAAACTCACTAGCTGGCTCTTCTGCTCCTCTGCCATGGCGGAAATCTGTCCTTCTATATCAGAGAATTTACCATCTTTTTCCTCTGCAACAGCTAAAATCTGACTCCTTAAATTAGCTATTTTTATCTCACCCTTTGAAATAGATTCTTTCATCTCTTCAAAAAAGGACGTTCTCCAGAGTAATTCTTCTTCAAATGCTTTCTTTCTAGAGAATTGTAACATCAAATCTTCATGTTTTACTTGCAGCTCTGCAAGAGTACTTTCTAAATTACACCTTTCCTTATCCCACAAATGCCAGTCATCTTCATTTTTTCTCTGTAATTCCAGATTACTCTTCCTACATTCATTCAGCTCAAACTCCAATGCATTCACCTGGGACTTAGTGAGCTCCGCCTCAACCGTTAGCTCTCTATTCTTTAGCGTCAGCGATCCCATTTCAGAAGCCATCAACTCATGTTCTGCTCTCAGCTCTGCGACAACGCCTTTCAAATTATTCTTTTCAGCATCCCATAAATGCATGTCTTCTTCAATTTTTCTGAGCAGATCCTGAGTCTTTGCCTTGGAATCATTCAAGCTGGATTGCATATCAACACTTTCTGTTCTATACTTTTGTAGAACCCTCTCATGTTCAACCCTTTCATCTTGCATTTGAGCTATTCTCGTGATATTCTCATTCAACTGGGTCTTCAAGGACTCTACTTCATCACTCAGCGCTCTATTTTTCGTACAGAGCAATCCGCCTTCACTCACCAAATAATCAATCTTCGTTTGCAGCTGTGCAGCATTGCCTTGCAATTTTTGCTTTTCAGAGTCCCACAAATGTCTGTCATCTTCGAGCTTTTCAAGTAATTCCCGAGTCCTTTGCTTGGATTCTTTCAATTGGGATTCCAACTCAATCTTTTCAAATAAAACCCTATGGTTCAGTGCAGACATGTCTTCAATTTGGTTCAGTGCAGACAAATGGTTCTCCTTCTCCTTATTCCATTTTTGTTCTGCAATTAATCTACTTTCAGCGATCTCCTCAGCCTCCTTTCGTGCTTCTGCAATCTGAAAGAAAAACCCATCCTTTCATATGTTAACCATCCTTGACATCCACTCTTATGTGTTAGCATATTCTATTTAACGCTCAGTCATGTGTTATATATAAACTCTTAACCCATAAAACCTTAGACTGCAATCTAAACCCTACACCTTGGCTCGCAAATCCAACCCTAGACCTCACAAATCCTTGTCTCCCCATAGTGGGATTGCTTTTCCTATTCTCCACAATCCATTTTAGAGAGAACCTAGTTCATGAAAAAAAACCATTTTACATGGTTTTTTAGGGTTTTATCTCCAAGAGGAGACCTAGAAACGAGCAGAAAATGACCGCAGTCTTTGAGAAACTCCACAAATTCATGGGCACAAACCTCAAGCACATAGTGGAGTGCCCTTCAGGTGAAGGTATCAACAATAAATCTAGAGGATTGTACTTCTTTCGCCTGCAAAAGAATAATGTATACTACGTGAGTGAGGCCCTAGTGAAGAGATCTTGGTGAGTCTTCACACCCGCATTAAAAATTTCACCAAGAGCAGTACGTTCCAGCTGACCATAAAATCCCTCGATTTGCTTATTGCACACGCTAAGTGCAAAATCTGGTTGAAGCCCACTGTCAAGATGTATTTTCTCTATTGAAACCATGTCGTGAAGGGCAGACTAGGAAGGATAACAGAGAATATTGTTACAGAGGATGTGGTCCAACGGTTAGGTGTGGAGGTTTGGTTCCACACGTGTAGTGGTTCAATCCCGAGCATGACTGTGTATGTTTGAGAATTGCTCTAAATGTGATTTCTTCAGATAAAAATAAATAAATAGAGAATACTGCTAAGAATGACGGCACTATTATTTTTCAATGTCCGATGTTCCCTTAGGGTTTCGGGTGGCTTGTTGAAAATAGCAATTAGAAATGCTAAAAATACCATTGCTAAAGATAGCATTTCAAGATATATTCCAATTTTAATTTGTCCTTGAATTAAAATTGAGAATTAAAATTCGAATTTAGTCTCACCCATTGTTTGAAAAATAATTAACTAATTCATCTTGAGTTAATTAGTTGGAGAAATTCAAACATGAAGTCTTTGTGAAGTCATGCAACAGTTATCCCTTTGATTGAAGAAGTTATCCCTTAATTAAGGAGATAAGGATGAGTTGTATTTGAGTTGTAATTAGTTAGCTCAGTTAACTAAGTTAAGTCTAGTTAAATTAGTTCCAAACAATTTGTGGAACTAATTGTGAGTTCAGTTAGTTATTGCATGCATGCATGCAACTAGTGTACTCCAGATAACTGAATATTCTCTCATAAATAACTCATGCATGTCAGTTCAGACAAAGACCCGGTTGAGATTAAAGGTAGCGACAGTGTACTATCAGTTGCAAAAATATTCCTATGAGAAAATCTCTTGCATGCAGAAGGAATTCATTCCTTAAGGATTGCATAGTTTTACAGTGTGTAAGAAGTGTTCCACTTGGTTGAAGGTGAATCATCCCAGAGGAACAACGCATGGAAATAGGAGGCTTGGAGGACAGAGGAGAAGGCATATGTGTTGTCTATTCTGTCTATGAGCAGCAGTGAGGGATTGTACTGAGAGCTAGATAGCTGTGAGAGCTAAAGCTTTGTGTAATCCTGAGATATTTCCACTTGTATTATAATACAGATGGTGGGGTTTTTAGCTGAGGCTTTCCCTAGAGCATTCTTTTGTGTTGCATGTGCATTGATTCTTCTTCTCTATTATATGTGTTATGTTTGATCTTGCTCAAAATCGATTAAGCTTCCGCAAGTTTGATAGTAGAAGTAGATTAAGTATTTTTCTTTAGTACCTTGCATAATAAGATTAATCTACCGTGAGAATTTCTACATGGTATCAGAGCAAAGGTGATAAGAGCTGTGAACAACATATTGAGAGGGAAAAGTTCCAAGTTTGAAGTTCTTGATTGCAGGTACAAAATCAATTTCTTACCACGCGTCAAAGTTCACCAATGGCGTTGAATGGCTTGAGACTCGAGTATGCCCTGGATGGCATCTCGAATTTCATAGCATGAAAGGATCACATGGAAGCGGTATTAGAAGACAATGATTTGAAGGATTTCATTGATCATGAAATCCCCAAGCCAACAACAGCTAATGCCCAAGAATTGGCGAAAGCGAGGAGTATTCTTCTGGAGGGAGTTCGAGACCATATTGTCTCGATTCTCCATGGGAAGGAGACTTCATTTTAAATGTGGAAGACATTGAAGGACCTATATCAGAACAGTAGTGACCAGAGGAAGCTAGCGCTAAAGGAAAAGCTTCGGAAAATCAAGTGTGAAAAGGGCAACACGATTTCTACATATCTAAACAAGCTCAAGACCTATAGAGATGAGCTTGGAAGTGTAGGAATAATGACAACCGATGATGATATGGTGAGTCTTGCTCTTCTCGGTCTTCCTAAGAGCTGGCATAGCTACCAGGTCTTAGTAAATGGAAGAGAGAAACTATCAGATTGAGAACGACTATGGTCGGATCTAATGCATGAGGAGATCAGGAGGAGCACTAGAGATGGTTCTTCATCTAAGCATGATGATGAAGAAAATCTAGCCTTAGCAGGTAAGGCAAGGAAATGGAAATGGAAGGCTTCCCATTCCAAATCAATTTCTTCACATGGTGGGAAGAAGATTGACAAATCTAAAGTGAGATGTTGTAATTGTCATGAAGTGGGCCATTATGCAACTAATTTTCCTGTTAAGAAATCCAAGAAGGGATCCTCGAAAGGATCAAAAGGTGAGGCACTAGCCTCTCAGTTCGAATTGGATTTTACCCTCATCTCATGCATGGTTTCATTGATGGTGGGTTGTGTTTGGTACCTGGACAGTGGAGCCTCATTCCACATGACCGACAATAAGAGTTTATTCAATACCTTGGAGGAGAAAGACCTAAAGATACGCGTAGAGATGGGCGATGATGGAAAGTACCATGTTTCAAGTGAAGGTACACTTGTTTTTCAGAGGGAGCATGGAGCTCCTCTCACCCTGATTGGTGTAAATTATGTGCCTGGACTGAAGAAGAACTTGGTATCGGTCGCAATGTTGGAAGACAAAGGCTATGATGTATTCTTCAGTAAAGGAAAGGTGTTCCTGAGACACATAGCCACGGGTCAGACCAAGAGGATTGGGATTCAAGTGAAGAATCTCTACAAGTTGGAGGTAGATGATTGTGTTGCATTGAGTTGCAAAGCAGAATTGGTGCAAAGCCAAGATATTGGCGATTTATGGCATAGGTGGTTGGTCCACTTGCGTCATGGGGCCTTGAAGATAATGCAACAGATTTCTACCAAACTTCCGAAAGGTAAAATTGAGCAAGTGGACACATGTAAAGGTTGTACCTTGGGAAAGTATGCAAAGTCTTCCTTTCATGATCAAGACAGTCGAGCTAAAGCAATCTTGGAGCGAGTTCATACAGATGTGTGTGGACCATTCTTGACAGCCTCCACCGCGAAACAAAGGTATTATGTGATTTTCATTGATGATTTTTCTCGTAAATTTCGGATCTATTTCATGCAGAAGAAGGATCAAACATTCTCAAAGTTTTCTGAGTTCAAAGCTTTGGTTGAGAAAGAATCAGGGAAGAAGATCAGGGCCTTGAGAAGTGACAATGGTGGAGAGTATGTCTCTCAAGATTTTAAGGACTTCTATGTAGCGGAAGCAATTAAACAGGAGTTGATGACACCTCATAACCCACAGTAGAATGGGTTGGCCGAGAGGAAGAAGAAGAAGTCCAAGAAGGGATCTGGGGAAGGATCTGAAGGTGAGGCACTTGCTTCACAATTTGAGTTGGATTTCACACTCTTCGCATGCATGGTTTCATCCATGATGGGAAGTGGTTGGTTTCTTGACAGTGGAGCTTCTTTCCACATGACCGGTGACAAAAGTTTTTTCAGTACTTTGGAGGAGAAAGATCTCCAGATACTCATAGGGATGGGTAATGATGAGAAGTATAGTGTCTTAGGCGTAGGCACGGTTATTTTTTAGAGGGAGCATGGAGCTCGCCTTACCTTGACCGATGTCAAGTATGTACCAGGACTGAAGAGAAACTTGGTGTCGATCGCGATGTTGGAAGACAGAGGCTATGATGTGGTCTTCAGTAAGGGAAAGGTTTTCCTTAGACACATCATCACTAGACAGGTGAAGCAGATTGGTTCACGGGTCAAGAACCTGTATTCTCTTGAGGGTCAAGATGCATGCAAAGCCTTGAGCAACGAGGCAATTGATGGAGACTTGGTGGTTGAGAGGGAAGGTATGTTACCTTTCAACATGCAGAGCTAGAAGAAGTCTCAGACGATTGTGGAGGAGCCACGATTGGTGCAACAGCTTCAGGAGGTTGTGGAGGAGTCACAATAAGGGAAGCTGAGAGGAGATCGAGTAGAGACATCTACTCATCCAGAGACCTCCAGTAGGGGGAAACTTCGAGCCAGGTGGGCTGAGGGATCGCATGCAGCCATACCTCCAGGTAGGAGGTGGGGTGATGTGGATTGATTGTCCCAAGGAGGAGGGGCAGGATCCTTGAGGTACCCAACCTCTTGGATGAGACCTTGCTACGGGAGCCCCAGATGTGTAGTAGCAAGAATTGACTGATTGGGTAGAGACAGATGCGGATGGAGTGGCAGAGAGAGCGACAATGCAGGGAATCCCAGGATAGCGCATAGCTAGCAGGCTGCAGTAATGCGAGAGGCACAAGTGTTTTGCACAGTGCTAGGTGGCACAGAGAGGTGTGCAATGGTGCGAGATGCATGGAGATGTTGCAGTAGCGCAAATGTCAGAGAGGGAGCACTTGTCAGCAGCAGGTAGAGCTTCAGCATCAGAGGGTGTTTCTATCCCAACAGGGAGGTCAGTTGGGAGGTGCAGTGCGGATGCAATGCTGGGAGATAGAACCTGCAGCAGCACAGATGCAGTCCGAGATCAAAGTGACAAAGGCTAGAGCAGTCAGATACTGAAGAGCACAGAGATGCAGAGTTTTCAGTCAACAGAGGCAATAGCAGTCAAAGACTTTGATGACAGAGCAAGTGGACCAGCCAGATGTGTTGCATGGAGAACATTCCAGAGTTTCAAGATCAGGTTTGAGAGGAAGCCTTTCTTGTTGAGAGGGAGTGTTGAAAAGTGTGCAACAAGAAATGCTTGTTGAGAATGTAACAAGATGATGGAGCTTAGTGAAAAGAGTCACCTTCACTAAGTGGGCCCGCAGGCAAATTATGGCGCAAGTTCTATTTTTGATCCCAGCAGGGATGATCACAGTATGGGTGATCACAGTATGGGTGATCATAGTATGAGTGATCACAGTGTGGGTGACCACAGTATGAGTGATCACAGTGTGAATGATCAAAGTCTATTTTTATACTGACTGTCAAAAATAGAAAAGTCAAATATTATTGTCTCATAATAATATTTGGACTATAAAATTGATCTTATTCTCTTGGAGCACTTCAGGATGAGCTACGGATGTGGTACATGCAGATCCCAGAGGGAAATATGTGGTTACCTATGGGATGACTAATATTTGCATGCAGGACTTCAGTTAGAACTCAAGTGAGTTGAGTTTAGTGGACTGGAGGTGCAGTTGATGGAGTTGTGTTCAGTTTAGCTTTGTTAAACTGGTTGTATTTAGCCTAACTGGCAAATAGACTACAGATGAGTTGGGTGAATTAGTTACTAATTAATTCACAAGTTATTAACTCATAATGCAACTATAAAATACATTAGTTAACTCAGTTGCATGTCAGTGCATGTTCAGTTCAGCAGGGACAGGTGTTAGAGGATCAGATTGCTATCAGTTGTGACTATAGTTGTGCATGATGATTTGCACAATCAGAGGGATTGAGTATGCCAATGAATTGGCCAATATCAAGAATTGTAGCCTGTGCTCACGTCCAACAGAGTGAGTGATTATTTGTAGGTAAAATACGAGTTTGGTAAGCCATTCTCATCAGTTCTTGAGCAGGCATTGAGCTGGAGAGGCAGGAAAGCAGTGGAATAGATTTGGAGATCAGATCTGAGTTGTATTGTGTGTAACAGGTGGAGCTGGTAATGGATTGCTTGTGATAAGAATTGTACTTTGTAATGTTACATGTTATCAATCATTAATATACAGATAGTGTGGCGTTTTTAGCGAGATGCTTTCCCCAGGATACATACTGTGTTAATGAATTTGATCGATGCTTCTATGTACGCCTGTGAATGTTTCTGCTTCTGTAAATTGATGATCAACGTAGAGGATATTATGTATTATGCATGTTCCGCTTATAAGTGTATAATCAGGATAATCTCTGTGAATATGTGTCATATTATTCAAAATTTCTACATGGTATCAGAGCTGCTTGATTTGTAGAAGAGATTTTTACAGGATATCAAGCGAGGATTGATCATCTGATCTACTATTCAGGAAGTGTTTACATTCTATTTCTTCAGGCAGAGTCTGTAATCAGGCCAGGTAGCCTCTAGATTCATCCTTCTTTTGGAAGGTGAGATATCCGGTGAATGCCCATAAAGTCGATCTCTGTACAAGAAATACTTTGTTCTCACGAATTTTAGATCGGAAGTGGTTGAGTTTTGAGCTAGTGGAATTCGTTTATTCCAAAGTAAGAGCGACCAGAGGAAGTTGGCGCTCAAGGATAAACTCAGAAACATTTAGTGTGAGAATGGAGACAGTATGCCCAAGTATCTCACGAAGTTCACCCAATGCCGGGATGAGCTGGGAAGTGTGGGGGTAACCGTTGAGGATGAGGATGGTGAGTCTAGCACTCCTTGACCTTCCTAAGAGTTGGCATAGTTACCAGGACTCGGTGAATGGCGGGGAGAAACTGCGAGGATGGGAGAGACTTTGGTCGGATCTTGTGCAGGAGGAGATTAGATGGAGCACCAGAGACGGTTCTTCATCCATGCAGGATGAGGAGAACTGTGCCTTAGCGAGTAAGGCAAAAAAGGGGAAGGGGAAGGTTTCTCTTTTCGAATCCAATTCTTCCAATGATGGGAAGAAAGTTGACAAGGCGAAGGTGAGATGCTTTCGTTGTCATAAGTTGGGTCATTATGCTACTAATTGCCCAAAGAAGAAGTCCAAGAAGGGATCCGGGGAAGGATCTGAAGGTGAGGCACTTGCTTCACAGTTTGAGTTGGATTTCACACTCTTCGCATGCATGGTTTCATCCATGATGGGAAGTGGTTGGTTTCTTGACAGTGGAGCTTCTTTCCACATGATTGGTGACAAAAGTTTGTTCAGTACTTTGGAGGAGAAAGATCTCCAGATACTCATAGGGATGGGTAATGATGAGAAGTGATTTTCTTTAAATATCATATAATTGGTAATTATTTCAATTGATTATTGGTTCATGTAGTTGCTAGGTCTCTCAAATGTCTATTCATTGATTTTGGTGTTAGAGCTGATTTTACTTCTTTGTAATTGCTAGCACTCTAATATATATTTCATGTGTTTGGTGCAAGTAATGAATAATTACTAGAAACACTTATCAAGACTTTTATCTAATCTCTATAAATACCTATTAAGAATTTTAATTCTATTCGAAATGGTAAGCAACCTTGGCAAGCTATATATCGACAAGAATGTAGAAAGCATAAGAGGGTTGTGATTATAATACTTGTTAATACACTATGATGTGGATTTTTTAAAAGATCATTGTTGTGGTAATTGTTTGAACTCATTATTTCTTTATGCAAGTACTAGCTCTCTTAAATGTCTACTTAATGATTTTGGTGTTAGGGTTGCTTTTCTTTATTTTCAATTGTTAGGACTGTCAAATATAATTCATCGAGTTGGCGTGAGGAATGAATACTAAACTACTGACACTTATGAAACCTTTCATCCAATATTTATAGATCCCTACTAAGAATGTCTATTCTAACGAAAAAGGAAAGAAACCCTGACTATTTATAAGTATATGTGAAATATTAACTAAGGATAAGTATTAGAAACAAATTTACAGGACTACTAATGATATGGGGTATATATAACTTAGATCTAGGAACAAGGGCATACTTAATCTAATATGGATCCATAGGGCCTTTAGTGATATCATTTGTATCTCATGCTCAATATAACTAAAAATTGAATTCCCTTTCAATTTAGCGGTCTCATTTTCCTAGCTTCAATCCATAGTCTACATTATATTATGATTAGCCAAAACTAGAGAGTGACATAAAAGAGAGCATAAAGTTGCAACAAACCTTTTTCTTGAATTGGTAATAGGAACAATAACACATTGCATCAAACATGGCTCTATAGGGCCTTTGCTAATATCGTTTCGATCTCATATTCAACTTGAATAGAGATTAAATTCTCTTTCGGTTTCACAATCTCATTTCTTTAGTTTCAATCCATAGTTTACATTATCTTTTGATTTTCCAGAGCCAAATAGTGACACTAAAGGGAGAATCAAGTTCTTAATCTTTTTTTTTCAATCAATAATCTATAATTATGATTTTTTTTATGCTATTGTAAGAATTGTTCCACTATCCATTTAATAATGAGACTCAGGAGGTGGTTAAGATTCATTCTTGTAAAGATACTTCTATGATTGGCCTATTCAAAATTATATGTAAAACTCTTCCCACCTAGAATTAGCCAAAAAATGAGAGTGATATTTAATGTAAATCTCAAGTTCCCACAATCCTTTTCTTGATTTAGTATTCTAGAATGATCCTTCCACATGTACTAAGGTAGGCATAGTTTTAAAAGCCATCAAATGAAAATGTCTTATAGTGAGAGTTAACATTGTTTTATATTAACATATTTCAAGGTTGGTCTGCACAAAAGTTTAGAAAATACTCTTTCCATTTAGAATAATATAATATTTTAATATGGTGGAAAAAGTTTCCCATTTTGTCAAATTCAATGTCTCTCTCTCTCTATATATTAATATAGTAATCTACCTATTGAACTAATAAAATGTAGGCATGTCCCTAACTACTTTTTCTTAGCTACTTTACATTATCAATTCCATTCCAAATCCCAATCTTAGAAATATGGGTTGTGCTACCTTGATCATTTTGTTAGCCATTATTCATCATCACTCACTGATGTTAAAGCTCCAGTTGTGGCTACAATAACATGTCTTTTTCCTTTACTTTACTAACATTCATGGTGTTAGTTTTCATGAAAGTTAATTTACAATTCTAGTTATTATTCTTTCAAGTTTTATTTGTTGGGAGGTATGGATTTAGCAAAATGTAAGCATTCAACGTTTATTAGATTCTTGTATATAGGCTTGGTTAAGGACTGGGACTTCAATAAAGGAAATTTTTGAGATACACAGTGATGCTAGAAGGCCCATCTAACGCAGGGTTTACACATTGAAGCATGGATTTTGCCTCTCTAATTCTCCCTTGCTGCATTAGGAAAAAATCCAACATTACACATTTTGTTGATGTCTAGTTCAATGGAAAAAGCTTTCATATAAACAAATTCTGCAACAATATAGTTACACTAGTACATATGGGCTGAAAATCTGACGTCACACTCTGACAGTTTCATGGTACTATCGAATTTTACTTGCATTTTTGTATTTTTTTTAAAAGGCCCGAATTTCATTAGATATCCAACGAACACAATTATCATCATATATCCAATGATAATTTATTTAGATATACGATGATAAATGTGATTTTCTGATATCTGAGGAAAATTGAAAATTCATCGAATATCTAATGAACATTCAATTTTTATTGGATATTCAACGTGAGACCTACATTGGAGGATTTAGGTGATCAATTATGTTATTGCCCTTGTAAATAATGCAGGGGCTATAAAATGAGGATAATTTAAATAAAAACCAACTAAAATATATTATAGAGTATATGGACACTTTGACGGTAGGCATGAATAACGCCCCTTGGAAAGATATTTATTATATGTATTTATATTGCAGATTACTTTTGTAAATGTTTATATGTTAAATATAGAAGAAAAATAATGTATTTTTTTCTTTATGGATATATTCTACGTACACAACAAATTAATAGTAAATTACGAAGAAAAGAAGTAGACAAAAGATGTATATTTTAATTAGGGTTTAGTGTAGGGTTTATGGGTGAAGGGGTTTAAGATTTAGGGGTACAAGGTGTAAGGGGTTGGGAGTTAAGATTTTAGTAGTTTAAGGGTTAATAAGGCTGGATTAGGGCTCAATGGTTAAGGGGTTAGGGGTTGATAGCTTAGGGTTTAAGGTAGGTTTAGGGGGTCTAGGACCTAGGGGATTTAGAGGCCTCTTAAGATGATGGAACCATAGCTTGGAAAGAGATAATATTTCAAACACACTACCATTGTATGGATTTTCCATTTGAAAGAATAACTCTATTGAATCTTATCAACTATTAGGATTCACACAAGCTTTACATTCATTTGAGCTTCAACTTAAGTGAAATGCGTCATTTTAATAAGCAATTTATCCTCATTGATATGTTCCATGGCATTGGAAATGGTTATGCTAATGCATATGATTCCTTTCAAGTTTAAGCCAATGAAAAATATCATAGATTATGAACCAAGATATCCTTTCAAGTTGACTTCCATTTTATGCCATTTTCATTTGAAACTATCGCTTATTGAATCTTAATGAAAATTTTCCACTGTGTTATCACTCAGGTTGTTCCCAAAGTTGTAATAAAGGGAATATGACCGAGGTAACCATAGACCAATCTTTTAGATATAGATTCTAGATAATCTGCATCCAGAGAGGGCTCTCTCTTTATGATTTAGCTTTGCTTTGAAATATGTTAGGCTAGTTATGAAGTTCAAGGGTTTTGTTTTGGGTTTGGATGGTGAGGTTCAATAGAATAGTGAGGCAAACTGAATATTTCAGTTCATTGGGCAAGATGGAGTCAAAGAGGATGGCTTTCTGGATTTGGTTTCTTAACAGAGGATGGTATCATAGATCAAGGTAGTCAAACATGGAACAAATATAGGCTGGAATCAGGTGGAATGGACTGAAATGGGTGAAGGGCAGTTAAGAATCCTTCAACGTATTGAAAGAGGGAAAATGGATGATTACTATTAAGGAGCAGTTAAGAATTCCTTAGCAAATAGTCAATATGCGAGAATCAGGAAACTGGAGCAATTAAGAATTCACTACTAAACAAATTCTGAAGAAAACACAGAGAATAATAAAGACTGAAAACAGAGTGCAGTTTAAACAAATTCTGATTTAGTCCTTTTCTTTACCATTTAGATTATGAAACACAAATGATATAGCAAACAATAAAATAGTAAAACATGAGATATAGGGGACTTATTGATCTGGAGTTTGATTCAAGAATTCTATGACGAGTCTTCTGCATCAATTCCTCATCCAGTAGACCAGACAACAAATGGTTCCAACAGCTTTTTTATTCTAAAGTTTCAGTATTACAACAAAATCTAAGAATGCCCACCAACCCCAAATACTTCGTTTGGGGGGGTATTTATACAAAATATTTGGTGGAGATAATATCTAGTGATGACTAATCTCCTTTTTTACAAAAGATAGAGACAAACAGTCTCGAAAACAGGGAAAAGATGAATTGATGTCTTGTTGGCTACTCCGTCTTTGTCAGATGTGTTGGAGGCAGACTATGCGAGTAGGTTTACAGCTATCTCCCACTGATACTCTATGCTAGCTGCTCCATCTTTGTCAGATATTCTTCAATCTTGTTTCGATACACTTTAACCTGTTTGACCCTCGTTCATCCTTGCCTATATTATCATGGAGAAATAGCCCGAAATCTACATTTTACCCAAGAGAAATTTACAAAATCCCCAACATGTCTTCCCACCATTGTTGCTCTAGCAATTTATGCTTCTGAAGTTTCCTCAGGGTTTCATCAGTTTCTGTATATTTGAAAAAATTAGGCTGGAGCTAAAACAAATGTTTTACCTCATGCTTAATATAAAATAATTTCTCTAAGTTATCATAGAGAACTTGGCTTGTGGGGAGTGCTTTTACTCCTGAAGCACTTGTTGATGAACTAACTTGATCTGTAGCATATTTATTCAATTTGTGTACATAATCTATGTGCTTCATTAATCGATCATTCATTCCTAAAAGACTTGGTAGCCCTTTATCCTGCAAACCTATAAACTTTTCCATGAAAGAATTAATTTCTACTTGCATATCCTCGCATCTTCTTTCCAAATTCTGCATTAAAGTTCTCTTGGTTAGAACTCTTTTGATTTCCAAAATGGTGCCTGTCCTGTTGGGGATGCCGAGTTGTTCCAATTGTTCCCTATTTCTGTTATTCAAAAAATGTATGAGCCGGTTGGCTTGATCAAGCATTTGTCTTAATAAAGCTCTTGATTTTTGAATTTCAACATGTGCTGCATTCACTAAGTCAATCTGCTCACAAATAGCTTGGATAGATGGCCAAACATTATTTAGGGATTGATTGATGTTGGTCCAAAGAATTCCTTTGATTTCTGCCAGAGGCTTATCCATAGTGAGATCCTTCTCTAATGTTCTCACTTTATTCTCTAATTCTTTAACCTCTATTATTTTATCTGCCAAACTTATTTTGGATTTATCATAACTATTTTCTACTTTTGCCAATTGCTCTTTCACTCGTTTCAATTCTGACACTTGGAGTCTCAATTCTTCCATGACCTTTATCAATTCTTCTGTGCTCATATTAGTATTGCTTCCTGGTGCTGCTCTTGCTGATGATGTACCTATGATTACCTCTGTTGTGATTGCTGGGACATTTGGGGCCAATGCTGATCCAATTGTTGAGGGGACTGCAGTTGTGACTGTAGGGATTACCTCAGGTGGCTAGGAGGTCGACTCTCCCTGCTTATCTTTTATTGCTTTTTTGAGTGCCTGCTCTGTATCAATTAATCTTTCATTGAGTTTCATGAGCAGGTTCATCATGTCTTCCTCTGATTTCTGCTCTATGATTTCTGCAGTGTGAGGGTGCCTTGAAGGAGGTAGCTTCAGCTATTTCCTCAAGGCAGCAATGTCCTTTTCCTTCTTCTTGATTACTTCTTTTATGCCTTTAGCATCTTTGGGGTCATGTCCCATTTCCATGATGATCTCTTCTAAGGATTTGATTCTGTTATCCTTGGCCAAAGAAGAAGCTTTCTCCCAATGCAACTGAGTTGTTGTGTTGTTTAAGGAACTTTGTAACTGGTGGGCCAACATTTCTTTGTCAGTTAGTGTGGAATAAACCATTTCCCTAGTTAGTTTGTGAAGTTCAATTTGGTCCAGTGGATGAATGTCTTTGGCTAGGACCTCCAAGTTTGTTCTGATGTAATCTGCTGCCGACTGGGGTTGCTGTACTTTTGGCTTAAAATGACTCATTAACATTTTGCCTTCTTTAATTTCATAGGCAGACATCAATCTTTGCTGGGTTGAGGGGGCCATTTTCAAGTATTGATTATAGATTTCAATTCTCACGGGATCATTCCTTGCCTTTATCTCTGTGAAAGTTTTCTTAATTTCTGAGGCCTATTTGCTTTGTGGCCTGGTGGACAACACCTCTGCACTATGCTGCCTTTCTAGCTCCTACCTATGGGAGCTAGTTGATGTTTCTATCACTCGTGAAGTCTGCTGGCTGACTACCCCCTCACCTCTTAGACTGTCTGTCGTTTCTTCAATAATTTCCTCTTCTGACAGAGGATTCAGCCTTTGTCTCTTTGCTCCTGGTTATTCAGTAGTTCCACTGATAGGTGTGGGCTCTTCTCTGTCTCTCTTCTTGCTTCTTTCCTCATTTAGAGGAGTTTGCAGTGCTGGAATTTCTAGTGCTCTAGTTTGGGCTGGAGGAATTTTCCCCTGGTTTTGTTCTTTTGACATTGCTGGTTGATCAATCATTATAGGATTCTCTGTGGTATCTACCTCTTTACCCTTTGAAGTCCTGGTGACTGATGTGCTGGTTTTCTGTGCAAGCTGCCAAGAAGTTCTAGCAGAGGATGTTCCAACTCCTGATTATTGAGGCAGCTTGAAAGATACCTATCCAAAAGAGTCCAGGTCAAGGGTTTTTTCAAGATTTTTCATAGCCTTTTCCATCTTTTCTTGCTCACTAATCTCTTCTATTAATGTCCCTTCTACCCATTCTTCCTGATTTGCATACTGTTCAATTTCTGGGATCCTATGATGTACATACACTGATAGCCTGTTTCTTACCCTTCTGTCACTTATGAAACTACATGGGTCATATGGCACCCACTGAAAAATCTTCTTCAATCTAAGGTGGTCCTATAAGATCTTTTCAGCATCTTCCCATGCATCCCTAAAATGGATAACATAAGGGCCTAACTGGTTTTTGATTCTCAGTTGAGCCTTCTTCTTTACATTACAAAAGTGGGTTAAGTCTGCATTGATGATCTGCCTGAAATATTCTAATGCAAATAACCTCATGGGCACATATTTAGGCAACTTAAAAGGGAAAAGTTCACACCCATACATTATAATCTCTATGTAATTTTGGTATAGGTACCAGTCACCTATCCTGTACTGTTTAGAAAGTTGCAGAATCTTCTTCATATCACCAGTGATCCTAGGAGGAGGAGCTCCTATCAACAGAGTGGAGGCTGGGTGTACAAATAAGTCAATGAATTCACTATAAGTATAAGGGGATTCACAGGTATCATGAAAGACTGAGCTCCAAAAGATCATAGACCTCCGATTTCCTTTTGAGTCTAATTTCCTGATGGGAAATGGAAAGCTATCTGGCTGATAATATAACAACAGATGGCATATAAAAGATGTGTATTTGAATACTCCTTCTCTATCCAAATTTATAAATTGATCATGGATTTTGTTGGCCATAAAAGTGGCATAGTCATACTTGACAGCAGGGGGTTGTCTTGGAGTAAAGATTGATAATAGAGCCAGGGTGATATCATCCACATATTCACTGGACCTAAATCCCAAGATCAAGGATATCATGTCAACAATGAGTTTACCAGTTTCAGTAAAAAAAGCACGCAGATAAGGAGGAGGGCCTTTAGGTTGGTGCGTTGGTATCATGAACATCTGAGCAATGCAGGTTATCTCTGACTTGGGTAATTGAGATGCTTTTTCAAGTAAAAAACCCATGGAAAGGCGAACACAGGGCTCAGTGGAATGGAAATGTATCAACTCATTGATGGATTCAGCAGTTATGGAAAAAAGGACAGTTTGGGAAGGTGACATAACTGCTCTATGGACAGGGTCATAGTTGGCACAGAATTGGTGAATGATGTCTGGGAAAACATGGACCGAGGGAAGGAAGTACATGGGAAGGTTTGATTCCCATAGTCCAAAAATATCAGAGTTTCTTAGATAACTATCCCTAATTTGGCAGAAGGCCTGAAGATGATTATAATCCTTGGTCAAGTCCTTTATTTGAAAATCTTTGTCTACAAGAGGTAGATAATCGAAGTCTTTGTGGGGAGCATTGATGGGTGCAACGTTCAGAGCTGCGGGGGCCTCCATGTTTGGTTCTTGTGTATTCAAACTAGAATTTTGGCTTTCTATGGAAACGATGGACTTTAAACAGTGATTTTGGTGTCCCTTTATGGCAGTTGCGGACTATTTTTACTTGAATTTGGTTTTCACAGGCAGAATTTTCAGCGAAGAACTGAAATTTACAGGGTTATCAGTAAAATGAATAAATACCTGGATTAAGGAGGCAAATTGAGTAACTGTAGGTCGAATGATGGATTGCAGAGCACGTTGATGTGGTCTCTTTGGTCAGGTGGTGGTTGAAAAGCTGGTACAGTGGCTCTAGTCGTTATTTTGCATGGGGGCTTGAACAAAGAGAACCACAGTGAAAATGACATTTCGTCGTTTTTTAACGAAATTCAATTTTGCCGGTATTTTTTGGAATATATTGAACGGATGACGTTAGAGCGATGGGACATCTTGTCGTGTAGCGGAGGGTGGTAAGCGGTTTACCCTGCACTGCTTATGGGCTTAAGTGGTTTCGGATGGGGGGGCCACGAGCAGTGCGGGAGTGTGACATGTGTCTATTGTACGAGAGCGAAACCACCAGTCTCCCAGGCGTTAACTTTCAACGATGGAGGGGGGTGCAATATAGATCCACAACCATCGGATGTGAGGGCCGAGATCGGACGATGGGTGCTCTCCTAAGATGGCGTGTACTTTAAGCAATGGGACCGATGTAATTAACCACGGTTTCAGGAGCGACTTTATTGGTTGGCAGGTTTTGGCTATAATTAACTCGGAAAGTTAATTATTCCTTTATTTGCGTGGTAAGCCTATTAAAGGTTTCAAATAAACCAATAATTCCCATTTGTATAGTAACATATGGTTTATAATAAAAACCGAGCGGGATATTTAGTAATGCGGGGTTTTATATAGATTTATACAATACAGGAAAAGGGAACAAGTATAGGGAGTTATACAATAATATTAATAGTTAATATGAGAGATATAATGAAAAACCGCTAAGTTAAAATGTTTAAAAACTTAGGCTTAGGGGGAAAAGGAGTTTATACAAGGAATATGGCCATTTTTCTAAGTAAAGTAGGAATTCACTTAGGCCATTTATGAAATGGAATGAGTGATTTTAAGGATATTAAGTAGATTTTAACACCCTTGGGGAAGTCAGTAAATTATTTCAAGGAAAACATGAGGGGAGTTAGTCATGCTTCGCTTGAGTTGCTTCAAAATACAAAACTGCCATGGTACCTATGATAGAGGTAAGATTAACATTTTGAGAGACAAAATCAATCACAAGTCTCATTCTGCAACACCAAAACTGCCTACCTAGCCTACTGTACCTAACATTTTTTCTTCTTTTTCTTTGGGTGCACTTGGACTAGCAAACCTTATTTAATTTTCTTTTCTTTGCATGATAAGCCTATCTAAGTCTGCTCTTATTTCTTCCAAGGGCTCAGATTAATCAGTTGAGCTCCTTAGCTTCTCTACCTATCTACTTATCTGCCAAGATTAAACAGTTTGGATAGATTTTTATTCTCTATCCCTAAAGCATGAAATTCAAACATGAACTGGCCAAGATTAAGCTATTTGGCCATTCATCAATTGTGGTAAAAAGTTCAACAAGTTGTACATGATGCTTTATTTACAGAAAATGGAATAGTAGTGGCATTTGGACTTGCACACTTTCCTGGTCTTTTTATTTGGGGTTCATTTCTTTTCATTTTTTTCTTTTGACCATTTTTTTTTACCCTTTGATTTTTCATTTAGGGTATACCCTCTTTACTTTTTTTAATTTTTTTATTTTTTGAAAATATGGAAAACCTTTGCAACAAGAAAAGGTATGAACATATTGCAGAGCTATTCAAGTCAATCATAAAATATGACACCTATTGGTATAGGAGCATAACACTGGCTCCACTTGGGGATGGCTTTTCCTGGTGGAAAGTCAAGGACAGCAGGTCAGATGGCCTTCTCCATAACTTTGACTGTGCTCTGGAATCTCCTTCTACTGGTTGCTTTATTTGATATATGACAGTTACACTTATGAGGTTGAGGGCATTCTCTTCGGGCTTCACCTTCATCAAGAGGTTGGATCAAAGTAGTGTTTCAGCATCCGACCATTAATTGGCCTTTCTTCTGTTTTTGAACCATCCAAGTTCTTCAAAAAGTAAGTATTGTTCCCCTGTGAAGCCTATATAATAAAAGGTCCCTTCCATAGGAAGTCAAACTTCCCATGTTTTCCTTTGTCTTCTCTTCTGGAATCCCATTTTAAAACTTTTTCCCCTAGGTAAAAATATTCTGCCTTGGTCCTCTTATCAAATATTTTCTTAAGTTTTTCTTGTACCACTTGGGATCTTTGGTATACCTCTTCTCTGGTCTGCTACAAATGGATGGTCTGATTTATTCTTCTTTGAATGTCATTAGGCTCCACCTGAGCTTCTTGCAGTAATTTCATTATAGGGACCACTAATGATGAAGTAAATACAACCTCCATCCCATAGACTAGTTCATAAGGACTAGTCCCAATGGATCTCTTGGTAGCTAATCTGTCTGCCCATAGTGCATTGGTAAGTTTCTTGTGCCAGTTTTTCTTGTTCTCTTCCAACACTTTCTTAATAATATTAATCAGGCTTTTATTGGAGGACTCAGCTAGACCATTACCTTGAGGGTAATAGGTTGTGGAATGGCCTAAGGTGATGTGGTACTTGTTACAGAAATTTATCATTTTTTTATATTTGAAAGCGGCAGCATTGTCAATTATGATCTTTTCAGGACAGCCAAATCGAGACAGTATGTTGGTTTGTACGAATTCTATAATCACTGTATCATTGGCTTGTCTGGAAGGAATGGCTTCTATCCATTTGGTGAAATAATCTATGACAGTGAGGATCCATTTATGTTGGCCAGAAGAGGTAGGATGGATTTCCTAAATGAATTCCAAACCCCATTGCTGAAATGGTCTTTTAGTGGAAATTGGTCTAAGGGGTAGAGGTAAAAGTTTCCTCTTGCCGTAAAAAATTTGGCATTTGTGGCAAGTGGTGACAAATTTCTTTACATCAGTGAACAAGGTGGGCCAATAAAATCCAGCCCTTATTATTTTGTCTGCAGTTGATTTCCAGTAAAGATGTCCAACACAGTGCCCTGCATGAAATTCTATGAGAATTTTGTTAGCTTCTTCTTTTATTAAACAGTTCAATAGAATGCCTTCATGATTTTTCCAAAAAAGAGCATTATCTAAAATATAAAATTTTGAAGCTTTCACTTTTAAAAACCTTTTCTTTGTTCTGAATAACCCTGGTGGAGCCTGCAGGTTTAATAATACATGAGTTATATCAGCATACCATCAGGCGGAAAGAGTCGATAGTGCGGACACAACCAACCTCCCTAGGAGCCTAAGACTCTCTAGTGACAAACAAGACAAACAAGAGCAATCCTTCTCTAAACATGCATTTACTATACGGGAAATCAAGTGTTTAGATCCTACCTGTAGTCCAACGCTGTTGTAGCAGTCCAGCTCCACTGATCCGGATGAGCTCCTCCTTCACTTGAAACCTGCATCCACTAACAATCAAACGATTAAATAGCACTTGATAATCTCATAGAATAAAACATATTTAACACATAGACCAAGGAGTACATGAAACAACTCATAAATAACAAGTTATTGAGAAGAATGGACTCATTTTCATTAATAGGAAACAAAAGGAACAATTACAACCTGAGCCTTGGTGTTGTGCAAGTCCCTCCCAGGGTCCATCAAGAGTTCTCCTTTACTTTGACAAAGCTCACCCACTTCCAAATAGAACAAGCAAAGATGGCAATCTCTCCTCACAAGCTTCTAAATGGGAGTCCTAATTCCTGCAGCATCTACCCTTAGAAATCTTTAGCTTCCAACCTCTCCTCCTTCTGGCCCAATGCCTATATTTATAGTGTTCAAGAGGAAGTTAATCAGGTCCACCATCAATGGGATAATCCCCTCTTTGGATGGGATAGCTCCCTTATTGATGGGATAAGTTCCTCTTTGATAGGGATACATGAACCATCTGGAGACGCTCAATACACGTCGAACAACCTTCTAGAATGCTCTAGAAATGACCACAAGTAACTTTTTAAAGATGAAACTTGCGCATTTTGACCTTTACAGGGGGACGCACCTGCCCCTTTACATACAGAGCGTACAAGGACGCAACTTTTGTGAACATTGGGTGCGTACCCGCAGGTAAGGTTGAGAGAACCTGCGTACCCAGAGATAAATACATTTATAAAGACTTTCTCTCTTTTTGGAGTTTGACATGGAGAGCAGAGGCATAAGAATTGCCCAGGAGGATAGCATGACTGTTGATAGAGTCATACTAACTGTAAATAGTCATGGTGACATTTTTTAGTGTAACAGATTGCCCCCTAAAGTGCGAAGCCTGTAATAGATTAGGGTTTTGTATTATCTAGGAAGGGTGAAGCGCTTTATCATTTCAAGGATTATCTCGTGGAGAGCCTGGTCAGAACCTGCAATTTTCAACACAAAATACATGTATAAGATTATATCATCACTGAGGTAGGCATTCCCATACTCAGATCAAAACTTTAACTAACAGACTAACTACTCTGATATAGGAATGATCTTGCAGTACATCATAATTATAGACTTTTGTAGACACAGTATGGGCGCAGCCATCTGTTTATGATTAGTCTACTTAGATAATGAATACAAAACTCCTCGCAACCTGGATGGTGGAAACTAGATCCAGGGTCTTCATTTCTGCTTCCCGAATTGGTACGATTCTAGCCATGTGAATAAATGAGTTGATGTCGAACATGGTAAAAACCACTTGATTACCAGTCGATGATGTAAACTGTTAACAAGTGTGAGAGAGACCACCAGTAATGTCAATGGTTCTCAAAGTACCCAGTACAATCCATGAGATGTGAATGAATGAGTTGATGTCGAACATTTCACGGAATCCTTTGATCGAAAGTCAATGATGTAAACTGACGTCAAAGGCGAGAAACCTGCCATTGATGCATGCAGACTTCAAGGTACTGACGATTTCTAAGTCATCTCTCTAGATAATGTGTTGATGTCGATAGAAAGCGACCCGTTGCAGGCAAGCCCACAACACGAAATCATTGTTCAAGTTGAAGAAATGTTGCTATAAGGACTGACTCAGGGATGGTCAAATGGATGACAAGTATTTTGCAGATGAAAGTTTTGTTTGCAGACCTCTTGAACACATAAAGACACGACAGATGGTTTGGTGATGAATGACTCAAAGTTAATCCCCGAAACCCGGCTGAAGTCTTTCAAAGTGGTTTGATCAACTGTGAGGTAAAGGATTTCCCAACCCAGGTGAATGAAAAGTGTCGTGTCCAAGAGTGGTAATAAAGTTTCTTCTGAGACAAAAGATAACAAATAGGCTCATTCTTCTCTCTTTTCCCCCACCATTTCTGGCAAGTACCTCTTTATTTTTAGCAAGCTTGAGGAGGATAACATATGCTTGATTATAAGCTCATCCTTCGGATGAGTCCAACCTAGTTTTGATTCGAACCCTAGGAAGGAGTGGTTCGTTCCTGTTTGTAATTGAACAGGTCCTTTACTGTGAAATGTTTAACGAGCCCAGTATAGGAGAAACTCAGCGTTTTTCATTTTTAGAGAGTCTGAAAAACTTAAGAAGACTCCAAGTTGAACTTTTTCGTAGATTTGTGTCCCTCAAGCCCGAAAAAGTATAAAATAATACCTTGGGGAACCGCTTGATCTTGCGACCAAGGAGTACTTTCATAATTAGTGCCACTGACCTGAAAAGTAAAAAGCGATCAAGGACACGTCGTTTTATTTTCAGTATCGAGTTTGAAACGACAAAAACCCGGCAACCTTTTCCTGTTTTTACGGTCAAAAAAGGGCTATAAGGGGACTGTCTTTTAATTCCGTTTTAACGAGTGTAAAAGAAACGCTCAGCAATCTTTTCATATTTTAGGAGTCAGAAAAGGGCTTAAAAGATGACTCTGATATTTTGGTTTGTGAAAAATGACAATTTTCCCTCTAAATCCCTTTGTCCTGCACAAAAACGACACATTACTCATACCTGTTTAAGATAGGCAAAAATACATTGAAAAATATCCTTCCATGGTGAAAAATGAACAAACCTAGCATTCATTCATCCAAAAAACCTATAAAAAGACTTTTTACCATGTCATTTTTACCATTTTACTGTTGAGGTTGAAAAAAGATCTTTTGGCAAGAAACTTCCCATGGTCGCTGCGGAGAATCCGACCATCAGAATCGAACGCTGTCTCTTCCAGGTATTTCACAACATCCTCCTCTTCAATTTCATCCGATTAAAATCTTGTTTTAGGTTTTAGTTTTGGTTTTTGGGGGGTTTCAGGTTTCAAAAATCGCTCTGCGGGGTACGCAGGTGCCCTAAGGGTGACCTGCGTCCCCCGACATTTTCCTATACAGGAAAAAGGTCGGGGTACGCAGCCCACCTTCAGGCTAGCTGTGTCCCGACGCTCTGTGTTCTGAACGCGGGGTGCGTCCCCCGCGAAGGGCGGAATTTGAAACCCCAAACCCCAAAAACAACCATTTAAATTTCCCAAACTAATTCTAATCTTTATTTCTTGGTGTGTAGGGCACTCACCATGTTGGATTGGAGAGAAAGAGAGCACGAGGACGTTGATTTAGCCGCAATTAATCATCAACCTTCCATTGATGCCCTAAAAGCATGCGGACTATATAAATACTGGGCCATACCTGGCATGAGGGCTCAGGTGAGATTCTTGGAGTGGCTGGTTGAGAGATGGAACATTCATGAGCAATGCTTTTACATCGGAGGGCACCAGCTCGAGATAGAGCCCTCTGACATATACTTTCTCACTGGCTTGCCAAATAGGGGCGAGCAACTCAATCTAGCCGGGACTAGGCCGGGTGGCCAATCCCTTGCTAGCCTCCAGGCAGATTGGTGCATACCCAATCAACACCATGCGAAAGGCGTAGAAATCAAACACATCTCTCTGCGTGAACTCAATGTTATAGCTTTCACGGTTACCAAAATTTGCGGTGCAGCCGCTTTACATATTGCCACCGGGTCCCAAATGCAGATGGCGATTGACTGTTTCCAAGGCACCATCTTCAACTAGTGCGATGCTGTGTCGGCCAATATGAAGGGCCAACTGACTAGGGCAAAGAATAGACAACTGAAGACCTTTGGATATGGGCCTCTAGTTATCAGCTTTGCCTTAGAGAGAGTTCCGATGCTGATCCCTCAGCAACTCACTGTTGATATCTTGGGTCCTCGGGAGCCAAAGCTGATACGATGGGTTACGGTGATGGCCCGGCATCCTGACGAAGGCGCGGCAGTTGTTCGATTCCCTGATGGTTATTTTCATTGGTTAGAGGACCAGGTTTTTTCAATCCAGGACTTTCCGTATGCCGGAGTAGATTTTTGAGGTGATCCGGACAAGGTTCTTCCACAGGGAGAACAATGGGACGACAAAGGTACTTTATTTTTCACAAGTTTTCAAATTATATATTTTGTTTTTTATATATATCGTCTCGAAACTGACAGTAAAAATTTTCAAAATGCAGATGTTGGTCCACAGCGCCCAGCCAACCTCCGGCCTTTTGAGAGGAGACATCCAGTTGCACCGGTACCGGCTCCACAGGACGCGGCTGCAGAGTCACTAGCTGAGTTGGAGCAGGATCTAGAGCATCTGACGGTGGATATACCTGAGACTACCATAGATGATATTCCTATTAGACTTCAGCGCTATGTAGTCGCAGTCCCTGGACCGTTTAGGAGGTTTTTGTGTAAGGTAGCTCGTGCAGTGGTGTCGTATAGGGAGCACCACCAGTGATTGGCTAGTCACTTTTGTAGACACATATGACATTTTTGGCTTTTGTACTTATCATTTTTGCCGATCATAAGGTGTTTTTCAACCTATGATCGAAGACGATGTATATTTTTTGACACACTCCTATCTATATATATATCATTATTATCGGCTTATCTTGTTTAACATATGTGATGAAATGTTTTTAAATTTACTTGCATGATTATCGTAAATGTCTGTCCAACATTCGAGAAGCAATTGCATCTGCTAATGTATTTAAAGACCTTGGAATATGCTGATATTCAATGTAATCAAATTCACGTTCCAAGAGACGCACTCTCAAAAACAACCTTAATAACACATGATTTCTAATGGAATATACTCTATTAAGCTGTAATACAACAAGTTCAGAATCTAACCTCACTATCAAACGTCGAATTCCAAATGAAATAGATTCGGATAATAATTCAACCACTGCACTGTATTCTGCAATGTTGTTCGTCGTTTGACCGAGGCTTACCCCATGCATAGAAACTAACTCGTCAGAGGGCGAATAGATAACCCAAGCTGCGGAAGAGATATTCCATGTACTACGACAAGCACCATCAGCAAATCCGATGTATGTTTGGAGAGGCGTCGACATCTGCAATATCAAGAGTAAAACCAAGATAAGCCAGAATAACGACGAAAAACACACTCTCTAAGCTAAGCACACTAACCAAACTAACAAACATACTAGCTAGAAAGAAAACCTAACCTAACTAAAAATTCTCCATACCCAGCATTTAAGCGTAATACCTCTTTAGGTAAAGTCCATTTCTGGGTTTACCCAAAGAGTCCCCATCAAAATCTACCAGCTCATAAGCCCCTTTTGCTAGCTTTCGCTTTACAATGTAGGGTCCATGCCACATAGGAACGAATTTTCCAGCACCTAGCTTATCGTTAGCTTGATCATATAATAGCACTAGGTCTCCCTCCGAAAAACTTCGAGGGGTCACATTTCTATCATACTGAGCTTTCATTCGGTTCGCGTGAGTCTCGATTGCCAATGCAGCGTCACGTCGAGTCTCATCTAATTTAGCTAAGTATAATAAATGCTTCTCCTCTTCGGAAGTAGCTGGAAGTAATTCGACAGCCATTTGAAGTGATGGGATTTCACATTCAATGGGTAACACAACTTCCAAGCCATAAACTAGCTGGAAAGGAGTGAACCCTGTTGAAGTTTTCATTGAGGTTCGGTATGCCCATAACGCTGAAAATAACATGTTATGCCAATTCGACCGATGAATACCAATGGTTCGTCAGATCATGATAACGAGAACTTTGTTGATAGACTCAACCAAACCGTTGGCTTGCGGATAATAAGGAGTAGAGCTATCGTGGCGCAAACCAAGCTGGCTTGTAAGCTCAGTCATCATGATGTTTCGAAAATGGCTCCCATGGTCAGTGATGATTGCTTGTGGGACACCAAACCTAGTTATAATATGATTGAATACGAAAACTGCAGCTGTTTTGCCGCTTGCGTCGAATGTAGGCATCACCTCGGCCCATTTAGTAAAATAATCAACTGCGAGGATGATATACGCATGCCCCCCGGTCGAGTGAGGGTTACAAGTAATAAAATCGATACCCCATTTGGCGAATGGACCAACGGCAATTATGGGATGGAGGGGAGCAGGCGGTGCGCGCATCTTGCGATCAAAAACTTGATAGTTGTGGCACTTCCGGACTGTAATGATACAATCTTTAAACATGGATGGCCAGAAACAGCCAGCGCGCAACACCTTCTGAGCTGTGGCATACCCAGACATATGACCGCCACATGCTCCAGAGTGACAATCATTCAAAACCCTCTCAGCCTCTTCGTGAGTTAAACAACGTCGAAAAATTAAGTCTGCCCCCCGGCGATAAAGTGTATCTCCAATAATCTTGTATTACTGGGATTGAAACCGAATTTTTCGACGTTCCGACTTTGAAGCTTCAGGCCGAAAGGTTTGGGTTTGGAGATAGATGATTATATCCCCGTACCACGGATCTAAAGTACTGATAAGAAACAAAGATTCATCCGCAATGGACTCCTCTGCCACAGTTTTTGTGTCAGCATGCGGGAAATCACACATCAATTCCGCAAAAACTAAGGATTTCTTAGACTTGGACTTCTCAAACTCCAAGTCGAACTCTTGCAGGATAACGATCCATTTAGAGTACTTTCCCCCTAGCAGTTGTTTTGTCAAAATATAAATCATAGGGTTGCAATCCGAAATAACTGTAGTTTTACGGAGAAGAATGTAGTGACGAAAACGCTGGACAGCTTGAACGGCTGCCAGGGCCAATTTCTCCACATGCGAATATTTTAGCTCAGTGGGGTTTAATGTCCTACTAAGATAATATATCACATGTTCCGCTCCGAATTCATCTTCTTGAACTAACACCATTCCAATGGTGGAATGCGAAGCTGCGAGGTATAAGAAGTAGTCCTGGTTGTAGTTGGGAGGATGCAACAACGGTGCATGGGTCAACGCATGTTTAAGTGCATCAAAAGATTGTTGGGCAATCTCATCCCAAAAGAATTGAGCGTTCTGTTTCAACAACCGTGTAAAACCTTTAGTGACCTCGACGTAGTTTGGAATGAATCGGCGCAAAAAGTTCGCTTTCCCTTGCAAACTTTGGAGTTGGCGCAAACTCGAAGGAGGAGGCAATTTGATGATAGCTTCGACCTTCGAGGGATCGACGCGAATGCCAGCTTTTGAAACAACAAATCCCAGCAATCGAACCGTCTCTATACAGAACACACACTTGTGGGGATTCAACCGAATTCGATAATGCCTACACCTCATAAAGATGGCTCGTAAGTGGATAAGGTGATCAGCTCGATGTAAAGAATGAGCAGGCAAATCATCGAGGTACGGTTGCACAATGTGCTTGATGTCATGAAATGCATAAGACATCGCCCGTTGAAAAGTGGCCCCGGCATTCTTAAGCCCAAAAGGTAATTTGCAATAAGCAAATGTCCCCCATGGACAAATGAATGTCGTTTTTGGTTGGTCGGCAGGCAAAATATTGATTTGATTATAGCCCGAAAAACCATCCATAAAGGAAAACATTTCACTTCCGGCACAATCATCAATAATTTGATCGATATAAGGCGTAGGATAGTTGTCTTTTGGACAAGCTCGATTTATATCCCTATAGTCGATACAGATTCTTATTGTTCCTTGTTTCTTGTTGACCGGAACAATATTCGATACCCAATCCGTTAACGGGATTGGATAAATGAAACCTGCTTTCAACAACTTTTCGACTTCTGCTTTAATCGCAGCCGCTTTCCGAGGGTGAATCTAACGCAACCGTTGCTGGACGGGTTTAGCATCCAGATAGGTCTTTATTTCATGAACAACAATGGCAGGGTCGATTCCTGGCATTTCCTCGTAAGACCAGGCAAACACATCGCAGAATTCTTGGAATAGGGCCTTGTAAGTTTGGATTTCATCTTTTGTACATGAGGCACCTATATGAATGTTTTCCTCAATTCCGGGCTTCACTGAAATATCAATGGGAATAGTGCGAGAAATATTCCCTAAATTCAACTCTGAATCAGAATGTTTTGTTGGATTCTGAGCGTCTTTGACATATTCAGCGGTAAAGATAGATGAAAAATCATTTTCAAAAGCATCATCCTTAGGTAAAAATGAAGATCTGTGATGGAGATCTTCCCATGGTAGATCGTCTACACTTAGGATTTCGCGAAGTTGTTCGTCAGATGACACGACTTCGGGAAACGCTATCCGTTCTAAGGTTGACGTGAAAAGTGATTCTTCACTGACCACATTCATTTGTTCGATCTCGGTTGAATGCGAGTCAGTAAAAGACATGACGGCTTCATAAGCAATTTCATATGGACTCAAAGGCATAGCATCACCGAATGAGTCTATCTTAGATTCAGATGGGACGATCCAAGGATCATCATAAATAATGTTTTTTGATGTAATCATATGAATTGATGCAAATGAAGGGTCTGCGTTAATTGGAGGGAAAGGAAAAGTTCCCAGTAAACCGGAATCTTTAACTAAACCTACGCCAACGTCCCTATAAGGGATTTTCGTCTTACCGACATGTTGGATACTCTCTGAAGAGGCTGGGTCGGATGAAAAGTATGTCAGCTGATCAATGGTCACGATCTTACCGTTATATGGAAACTTAATTACTCTGAAGACCGATGAAACGACCGCTGTCATAGCATATGACCAACTTCGACCCAAAAGAAGGTTGTAGTCTAGAGGGGCATCAACCACTTCCACATCCAGACTAACGGTTTTACCTTCTACCCCTATAGGCAATTCCTGTAGAATACCAAACGGACGGAACCCACGGCCATCAAAGGCCTTAAGGATGGTCGGGGATTGGTTCAACGAAGGAGAACCAAGCGATCTCCAACATTGAATCGACATAATACACGTAGAAGCTCCCTCATCAATCACAGTCCGATGAATAGGCCTGTTTTTGACTATCACTGGAATTTGGAAAGCCATTTGATGGGGTAGACGCGGTGTACTATTTTCTAGATCGAAGATTATCAGGTTCGGGTCCTGAACATCAACAGCTCTGATAGCCGACAAAAGTAATTTTCGTTGTGCTGGGCATGATTGCAGCACTTCTAAAGCCGACATTGCTGAGGGTGAAACAGCTAAGTCCTCAACAATGTTGTAATTCTGGGCTGCTCTCGCATGTGGATTGAAAGCATACCTTCGAAGTACACCCTTGGCGGGCGGTTTGATTACTAGATCCGGGTTAGGTTTCTCGATCTGTAGTGGATCGGAACTAAGAGCTGAGGTTGGTGCGTTAGAATGAGAAGATTCTGCTTCCTTACCATCAACAGGAGCCTTACTACCATAATCTTGCGATCGAGTCGCAATCCTCACATGAGACATCATCAAAATGGGTTCTTCACTGGCAGTCGAGGAAGAACCTATCATCTTACTTTCCTGCTTTGGAAATGGATCTTTTAACACAGCAGGAGTGGGAGAACCTTTGACTATTTTCACAACCTCGGCCCGATGAGGGCAATCTCTCGTAAAATTATCCTCTTCACAAATAAGACAAAGATATCGAGGTTTGCGCTTTTCGTCATTGGTTTCCAACTTTTCCGTTTTCTCCTTCGGAGCCTTGTCTGCTTTAGCCTTCTTCTTTCCTTTCTTCTTTCCACCGTTTTTTGATTTGGCCGTAGATGACTCTACAGCGTGAATATCGGCGGAAAGTTCAGGAGAAGACTCTCCTGTCGGGGAATCGGGCAAAGTGATTATAGGAGTAGTTGAAGCCTTGGAAGACTTCTTCTTGCTCTTTGTATTCACGATACCAATCATACCATCAGCGGCATGAGATCCCGAAGGAGCAGCAGCGATTTGATTCGATTTTGGAAGATCTGGAATCTTCTCGTGTAACGTACCCGACTGAGTGTAAACTAAGTCAAGGTACTACGCCTGAGCAATGACTTGCTCCTCAGTAACTACTCCGGCCTTAGCTACATCTTCAGTAATCTTCGGTAATAATGATTTAACAAACCATTCAACTAAGATTTGGTCCAGAATAAAAACTTTCAATAGTCTTCTTTGACGTCTCCACTCATGAATGTGATCAGAAATATACGTGGACGTCGATTGTTTTAGTGAAGTTAATAACTCCGTGTCGTTATTGTATCTGACCGGCAACTAAAAGTGAGTTAAGAACGAGGTAGCGAACTGGCTAAAATTGTAAAAAGAAGCCCGTGGTAACTCAATGTACCACTTGGCCGCAAGACCAATGAGTGTACGCTAGAAAAGACGTAAGTGGATCGAATCATCCGAGATAGAATTTGAAGCACACCAGAGGTGGTAAGTCATCACATGATTGGACAGATCCTTTCTTGACTTACCTTCGAACTTGGGTATATCACTTGGCAACTTATTTGGCATTGGCGGCCAGAACGGAAGATATTGAATTGGATCGTTCGTTAGGCGCGTCAAGTATGGTAAATCCAAAGTTGCGATAAACGGTAACTGCCGGTTAGGATCTCTAAAACTCTGGGTCACAAGACCAGTCCTAGGAGGAGGATATCCAGGATAACTAGGAACAGGAGTCGCATTAGGGATATTATATCCTCCTGGAAAACCAGGATTAACCGGACCGTACTGGGGTTGTTGAGGTTGTTGATAAGTGTACCTAGGATACAGTTCATACTGGTAAACCGGCTGTTGGACAGCTTGCCCATGTTGGTATTGTCCCTGGTACGGTTGATGAACAAATTGAGGTTGAGTAGTGACAACCGTACTTATACCAGGCTGACCTGTAGACATCTGGACCGTGGTTTGAATCGTAGATCTAGACAACGGTAAAGATGTCTGAGGAGTGGTTACAGAGACAGTAGAAACCGGAGCCGTCGATACTCCAGAAGTAAGTGTGGCAGATGTAGCGGTAGTTGCAGCAGCCGTTTGAGATGGAGTACTAGGTGCAATTGGCGGCTGAGTAACTACCGAAGTTACAGAGGTTTGAACATTTGACTGGACAGGTTGCGGTTGCTGGGGTGGACCAGAAACTACGGGTTGTCCAGCTTGAGGTACCAACTGTATACTTGGTTGCAACACCTGTTGACCCTATGATGGATCCCACACTAACATTCTGGGGTATTGACCCGTAACAGGTTGAGGATACTGAGATCCATAACCGGATTGAGGATAGGATTGATGATTGAAAGGTGCAGTTCCCATACCTTGAACATATGATTGACCTTGAGGTGGTTGATAACCTTGACTCGAGTATTGACCTTGAGGTTGATAACCTTGAGGTAAATACGGATACTGGGGTTGACCTTGACCTTGAGGTTGATACCCTTGAGGTTGATACCCTTGGGGTTGATACCCTTGAGGTTGCCATCCTTGGGGTTGATACCCTTGAGGTTGATACTGAGGTTGACCCTGGGGTACATATTGAGGCTGGGGTTGACCTTGAGGCATATATTGCACCATAGGTACATACTGACCTTGAAGTTGCCCCCCAGACACGATTTGTGTACCTTGAGGTTGCCCCCCAGGCGTTAACTGAGGCTACCCCCCAGGCGGTAATTGGCCACCTTGAGGTTGGGAAACGGGAATTGAACCTGACATCATGTAAATGTCTCCTACACCCAATGGCATATTACCACTGTTTCCAGCTAATAACCCATGATCAATGGGTTGAGGAGATGCCCCCGCAAAGGTACCAGAAAGTGATTGATACCCGGTGGGAACATAAGGACCGCCGTGTAAGAAAGATTCAGGAGCTTGAGTAAACACGGACGACTGACCAGACATATTTATAGGAGTATAAATACCTCCAGGTGGAAAAGGAGTACAAGGTGTAGAAAAACCTACCCGTGAGTTGTCTAAATAATTGGTTAACGAAAGGTACCAAGTAGTACTTCTAGGAGGACTGTAAAAGATAGATTCACGCTCCCTGAGTTCAATAGTAAGTTGATCTTCAAGGTTAGAGACGCCTATTTCTTCCTCTGGAGCAAGTTCTTCGATAGCAATCAGACCAGTAGGAAAATTTTCGGTGATAACTCGTTCTACTCTTGGTGAATCTGGAACACTAGAAGTCGGAGTAACAGGTTCAGATATTTCAGGTTCTTCGCCTGTATCACTAGTAGACGAAAAACTACCAACAAGCTCAGAAGCTGTAACAGCTTCGGGATTATAACCTGTCTCTAGGCCTTGGTAATCTGAATGGACTACCAAGGAAGATTCTCCTTCTTCAGGTGAACCTACTCTACTGCCACTAAGAGGAGTTACAAGGACCTTTAAACATTCTAGATTATTGGGGTCGTCTCGAGGAGGTTCACCCCTAAGTCTACGGGATCTTCTCAACAATTCGGCCACAGAAACAACTTCAGGAGACTGGCCCCGAAGCCTATGGGACTGTCTTGGTAATTCCGCCACAGCTAAAAACTTTTAACTACTACACACGAAAACAAAGTAAAATCTCAAATCAAACCACCTAAAGTCTCTAAAGAACCAAACAAATTTGAATCACACGCCTAAAGAATCTAGGGCGTCAAACCAAGCACAAACAGTAGCCTTCCAGACCAAAAACGCTAGTTGGAGATGAAACCCAACATCGCCGGATTCAGTATAGAAGTGGCGGGTGGAACAGTTACCCCGGCAACCTGCTTAATGAATAGACCGACACAAGTTCCTCCACTTTAACCGTCTCGAGTGAAGTGAACCCCCCGGAAAATCCAAGTGAGTCTAGCCGACGTCTGCTCTAGGTACAGTGGGATCTTCCCTCCACCATCACCTCGGTAGAATCCTAAAGATAATGGTCACTGAGGTTACCAACCGCAACAAATGCACCTGGGGGAACAGTCTACACTCCGACAGCACGGAAGGGCAGAGTATCAAGCTCAATCCCCTTGCCGGTTCCTTGACAATAATCCAAGGTTTACCGACAAGTGACCCCTGGCTCCTCGACAATGGTTAATCCGAGGTTTACCGTTTGTAATACGTGCGTATCTGGCGTCGTTCCCAACGAGGGGGGATTGGTCCCCTCACTGGTTCGGACACGAGCTCGTGCTTCTCCTTTAAGAGGAGCTTTCCCAGAGTACAAATGAGACAATTGGATTTATTCTATCACAAGATAAGCTACTTGTTTGGTTTTGTTGTCTTGGAGAGTTAATTACTCTCCTACTCCAAGACACTAGCCTGATCTAAATTGGTGTTTCAGAGCCCTAGTAAATAAAAGTTACTACGTCGATTTTACTTTAAGCGTTAATTTTATGGTTTTTCTTAAAGACAAAAGGTAGCGGAAGTGAAACCAATGGTGTGTAGACTCGACTCAAACCACTACAAAGATGCACCTAGGATGATTTACGCTACTTTTCTCTTTCAATGAAATTCCTAGCTAAGAGAGTTGAGAAATGAAAATTTTATAGAAAACAACTTTCTTAGTAAAGACAATCAAAGAAACAATTCTCTTTATCTTTCCAAGCATACAAACATGACCACTCCTTACGTGCACGAAAAACTCTTTTTCTTTCAGAACTCTTCAAAGCTACTTGAAACAAAACTTTTCAAAGGAGATGTTTTTGTATTTTCTCTTGTTTAATAAAGCATATAAATCTATTTTAATGAAAATCAATCTCAAAAGCTATAAAATCTATGAAAACTTGACTCACAAGCAAATCAAAAAGAAATTTACTCTAAGCAAACCTAACGAGGCAAAAGCCTACAAGGATGATTCTAGGTTGTTTTACTTGACCACAATCAAGTCAATGACCAGCTAATGCAGAATCAAAAGACCAGTCAAAACAAAACTCAAATCTTTTTGTTCTTTTTGTAAAATGGAATTCAATACTCAATCAACAAGCACTTCGAAATTTGCCAAAGAGACAACTCAAAGGTAAGTTGCTCTCACAAGTAGACTTTATGACAGGTCTGACTTCTAAGAATGCTAACAAAACCAGAGAGATCTAAGGCTTGACAACTTCCACCACCAAAGTCACTACAAGACCTACTCAAAAATAAAACCCTAGGGCTTAAACTTCTATGAAATCCACTAAAACACTCAATGCTATCGAAACAAGTTCAGGTGAAGATCTTTGACAAGAGACTAATGGATCTGGGCAGTAAAAACTAAGAAAAACCAAAATCTAAGAGAAAAATTGCAAAAAATGGAAATTTCTTAATTTTTAGCAGGGGACGCAGGCAACCAGTTAAGCCAGGTGCGGGCCCGCTCTGTGCACACAGCAACAGTGCGTACAGGGACACACTGTGCAATACTCAGAGGGTGTGTCCTACTGAAAAAACCAAGAAAAGCTAAATTCAATCTAACCCTAAGCTAACCCACCCAAATGCAAAGTCACAGAGCCAAAAACCAGAAAAGAAATGACTTTTCTCAGATCAAAGTTGCATACAAAGGAAAAGACTTTCACATCAATGGAGTCCCCAGTATGGTCGCCAATTTGTCAGGCGGAAAGAGTCGATAGTGTGGACACAACCAACCTCCCTAGGAGCCTAAGACTCTCTAGTGACAAACAAGACAAACAAGAGCAATCCTTCTCTAAACATGCATTTACTATACGGGAAATCAAGTGTTTAGATCCTACCTGTAGTCCAACGTTGTTGTAGCAGTCCAGCTCCACTGATCCGGATGAGCTCCTCCTTCACTTTGAAACCTGCATCCACTAACAATCAAACGATTAAATAGCACTTGATAATCTCATAGAATAAAACATATTTAACACATAGACCAAGGAGTACATGAAACAACTCATAAATAACAAGTTATTGAGAAGAATGGACTCATTTGCATTAATAGGAAACAAAAGGAACAATTACAACCTGAGCCTTGGTGTTGTGCAAGTCCCTCCCAGGGTCCATCAAGAGTTCTCCTTTACTTTGACAAAGCTCACCCACTTCCAAATAGAACAAGCAAAGATGGCAATCTCTCCTCACAAGCTTCTAAATGGGAGTCCTAATTCCTCCAGCATCTACCCTTAGAAATCTTTAGCTTCCAACCTCTCCTCCTTCTGGCCCAATGCATGTATTTATAGTGTTCAAGAGGAAGTTAATCAGGTCCACCATCAATGGGATAATCCCCTCTTTGGATGGGATAGCTCCCTTATTGATGGGATAAGTTCCTCTTTGATAGGGGTACATGAACCATCTGGAGGCGCTCAATACACGTCGAACAACCTTCTAGAATGCTCTAGAAATGACCACAAGTAACTTTTTAAAGATGAAACTTGCGCATTTTGACCTTTACAGGGGGATGCACCTGCCCCTTTACATACAGAGCGTACAAGGACGCAGCTTTTGTGAACATTGGGTGCGTACCCGCAGGTAAGGTTGAGAGAACCTGCGTACCCAGAGATAAATACATTTATAAAGACTTTCTCTATTTTTGGAGTTTGACATGGAGAGCAGAGGCATAAGACTTGCCCAGGAGGATAGCATGACTGTTGATAGAGTCATACTAACTGTAAATAGTCATGGTGACATTTTTTAGTGTAACACATACCAAGGTAATTCTAAGAAGGCTTGGCTGATTTGTGGAGTCACCATCTCCTGCTCGTCATCCAGATCATTGATATCCAGGGCTTGAAAGTTTGTTTTAGTCATGAGTTTATCCAACCCTGTCCTTTTATAAGCTTTGTAGGTTTTATTTCAATATCATACTCCAATATATTGGCTATCCATTTGCCTCATTTGCCTTCAATTCCCTCCTGAGTCAGGATATCTTTGACAACAACACTTGGTACATAAGCTATTACATGGGAGTACAATATGTAGACTCTGAAGTCTTTAATAGCTTTCACAAGTGCATAAGCCTGTTTTTCCATGATTGGGTATTTTAGCGGTGCATCTCTAAGTGCTTTACTAAAAAAGGCTATGGGTTTTTCACATCCTTGATCATCTTTTTGTAGTAAAACAGTAGCAATGGTGTGTTCTAATGCAAATGAAAATATTATGAAGTCTCTATCAAACTTTGGACTTGTAAGGACTGGTGTTCTGGTCAAAGCCATTTTAATTTCTTCAAATGATTGTTTAGCTTCTAATGTCCATTTAACCTTGGAATCTTTTTTCAACATATTGTTCAGAAATCTAATTGATTCAGCCAAATTAGGTATGAATCTTCTTAAAAAGTTAATCTTTCCTAGGAAAGGTTGAAGTTCTTTGACATTTTTGGGGTGGGGTATTTGTAGAATGGCTTCTATTTTGTCGGGATCAATTTTGATGCCATCTTTGGAGATGATATGGCCTAACAATTTGCCTTCCTCTAGACCGAACAACGACTTCTTAGGATTTAGTGAAATACCATACTTTCTTCATTTTAAAAACACTTGTCTCAAATGATCTAAATGTTGCTGATCTGATTTAGAAAACACAGTAAGATCATCTAGATATATGACCAGAAAATCGTGAATTTCTTTTCCAAAATCTATATCCATTGCTCGTTGGAAAGTTTCCCCAGCATTCTTAAGTCCAAATGGCATTTTAACATATTTGAAAGTTCCCCATGGTGTTGTAAAATCAGTCTTTTCCTGGTCATCAGGATGGACTAGAATCCGGTTAAAGCCTGAGAACCCATCCAAAAGTGAAATCCTAGAGGCACCTACTACCCTTGTAAAATGTGGTCCATCTTAGGTAACGAGTAGTGGTCTTTTAAAGAAACCTTATTTACATTCCTTAAATAGACACACAATCTAATTTCTCCTGTTTTTTTCCTAGTGGTTACTAAATTAGACACCCATTCTGAAAATCTGATAGGAACAATTATCCCAGCTTCATACATTCGTTTGATTTCCTTTTCAATTAAGGGGAGTAGTACAGGGTTAATTCTTCTGAGCTTTTGCTTGAATGGTTTTGATTTTCTTTAAGGGATATTGTATGTTGAATTACAGAGGTGTCATAAGATTTCAGATCTTCATAGCTCCAAGCAAAAACATCTTGGAATTCTTTGATCAGTTCAACATATTTAAGTTTTTGATCAGGAGGCAAAGTTTTGGATAATTTTATAATTTTCAGAGTTTCTTCAGTTCCTATGTTACAGTCTTCAATGTCTACTTTTGGAGGTTGCATTTTGGGTTTCTTTGGGATATCATTAAAATCAAAGAAATATTCCAAAGGAGTTAATCTTGTGTGCAAATAATTGTCTTTTAAATTAATAACTTCATATTCTCCTCCGATAATCTCATCGATGTCTATTTCTTTAAGATCTTGCAACTTTTTATTGGTAAATTTCATTGGGTGAAGTATTTGAGTTGCACTTTCTGCTGAAATTTCTATTTCAATTTTATCTATTTGATCAACCTCACTAACGATGTCCGTGTCTATATTAGTGCTAGAAAACTCTTCTTCAAGGGTCAAGAAATTGTTAATCTGAATATCATTGTCAAACACTTGCCAGTTCTTTACATTGTTGGGTATGGCTAGCCTGCGTCTAATCTCAGCTGTAAACTGATGATTGGGTTCAAATGGCAATTTATAAGTGCTGGCAGATGTTGCCAAACTGTGAGCATGCAAATTATGTTTTCTTGGAATTTTGGCAAGCTATGTTTCTAGAAATGTATTAAGGATATCAATTGCTGCTCCTCTGTAAGATCTTAATCTGGGATCATTTGTGAGGAAGTTCCCTTTTATCTATTGAATGAATAGCTCAGAGTCTCCCAAAAGTGATACCCTAATTGCCCCTAAACTTTTGATCAATTTAAGTCCTAGCAACAGGGCTTCATATTCAACCATATTATTGGTGCATCTAAAGTTTAATCTGTAAGCATGCCCTTCAACATGATCATTTTCTAGATTGTGTACCCAAATCCCTGCTCCTACCCCTAATTTATTAACTGAACCATCAAATTCTAAGTACCAAAGGATCTCATGTTCATAGTTAGTATCATGAGTCTTAGAAATTTGTTTACTAGGGAGATCTGGTTTTTTAATTTCATATGGTTTCTCTTGAGTTTCTGATGTATCATTGTTCTTAGAAATTTCTTGAATTTGAACACTAGACTTTTCATTCATAATTTCTTCTTGTTCAAGTGCTAAAACCTTGACATCAGTTGGAGGATTAATTTCAACATTGTATAGAATGAAGGAGTCCATGTCAGAGTGCATGGAGTAGATGGGAAAATTCTGGGGTTTCTCCTGACTACTTACCACATATTTCATTAAAGTTTCTCGATAAAATCTCTTTGTTTGACCAAATACTGAAACAGTAGCATAGGACATGTCCAACTGTAAAGATCCTTGGAGCTTTGCACCCCAATATCTAGACAAAAACATGCCATATTTTGGTGGAATATCAACTACCACTATGTCCATTAAAATGGTATTGGCGGGGTATTGAACCAATGATACACATAAATCTTTGATCAACCCTAGACATCTGACCTGGCTTGAGTCGAAAGAGAATAAGTCTTTGTATGGCCTGGTAATATCTAGGTCCAACTTCTCCATTACAGATTTAGGCATTAAGCTATGAGAAGCACCATAATCAAACATGGCATTATGAAGTATTTTATCATGTATGTTCAGACTCACATAGAAAGGAAGGACCCCTCCATCTACTGATTTTCCGTTTACCTCAGGACCAAAAATTAATTCAGGCTGGTCATCAAAAACATTTACTGAATCTTTGTTCACCGAAATTTGGAGTGATCTGCTAATTTGACCTCTGTAGACATCATGTTTAGCCAATTATATCAATGGAATGGCTATCTTTAATTTTCCTATTTCAGTCTCAAGATTGAAAGGTTTTTCCAGTTTGAGTTTTTGTATTTTGGACAGTGAAATTCTCTTTTTCTGGTGTATTTTCAGTGTTTTTCTCCTTTTCAGGAGTGGTGTTATGGGCTAAATTTGCTTCCAAGTCAATTTATGGAGGTTCTTCCACATTTCGTTTGGGATGAGTGGAAGTGGAAGGTTGTTTGTTAGGTTATTGATTGTCTGATACATCTTCAACTATTGGATTATTTGGGTTAGGACCTGTTCTAGGAATGGTTTGTATAGGTATGTTATTGATATTAGCTTTGTTAGGCTGCTTGGTATCTTTCTGTTTTTTGGTCTCAGGGACATCTATTCTTCTGCTCCTCATATTGTATTGCTTGTGGACTTCATAAATGGTTGTATCATATCCCTCCGTAAAATCAAATGATTCACCTGGTTGAGTTTGGAATTGTTTAAGAGTGTGAGCCTCTTGGTCTTCTTGGGTCAAGAAAACTTGTTGTTCATTATTGAGGCCCATTAAGTTCATTTGAGTTTCTTCTATTCGTTGATCAGAGGTTGAGGCTTCAACATATTTTCTTGGAATGGGGGCCTAATGTTTTGGTCAGGCCTAGTCTTTCCAATATTAGGGTTTTGGTTTCTTCTGAAATTTGGATTTCTCCTAGTATTGCTAGGTTGACCATCCCAAGGGGATTTCCTCTCAATTGTTTCTACTCTATCACCAAGTCTATCCATTCCTTCAATAATAACGTCTAATTTCTGTTCAAAGGTAGAAGGTTTTTCTTTGATAGGTATCCTCCTTTCAGCTCTGGCTCGAGCTCGTTTGGAAATCAGGTTGGCCTCAATGCTAACAGCTATACTTTGCATCTCTTCTAAGTCTCGAGGAGCTCTTTCCCTAAGTTGGTATGCCATATCTGAATCGAATGCATCAGGGAATTTGATCAAGGCCAAATTTGGAGGAGGTCTGAGATTTTGAGGAATGGCATTGTAGACATTATTGAATCTGGTACAGTAATCTTGGACAGTTTCTTGGGTACCTCTCTTTAAGCCTTCATATTCTGATAAAATGTGGAGAGGATATTTTTTCTTTTCTCATCTGTTCAAAAAGGTCTGATAAAGAACTTGTGGGTCATTGAAAGTGTTTGCAGGGAGGGCTCTAAACCATGTTCTAACATCTATAGTTAAACTTTGAACAAATACTTTCATTCTGACATCATCGTCATCAATCTCATAGTTTTCAAAATAATCTGTCATTTTCTTGGTATGTAGTTGAGCTATGTAAGTGCCAACACCGTCAAAATAGGTGATTTTGATTTGATAGTCTTGGGGCATAGCCCTTGGTTATAGTCTTGGGGCATAGCCCTTGGTTGGCAGGTAAGTTTAGAGGAGCATACCTGTTTGCCATGGTAGCAGGGATAAGTGTGACAGCTGGAAGAGTAGGGATAACAATGGAAATGTATGTTGTAGATGGGGGAGTGGGAAGGATGGTTTGAGGTGCTGATGGAGAACTTGGAGAAGCTGCAATAATCACAGAAAGATTTGGTGTTTTCCCAGTGGTAAGCTTAGATTGGATAGGGTTCTGCAAATGTTTTTCAAGGTGTGAACTAGCAGAATTTTCTTGGCTCTCCTGTGTTCTAAGGATACTAGGAATCAGATTAGGATTTTCAAAGACAGGTGGAGGATTAGGATCCTGATTTGATCTAGTGTAACGGATATTTTTTGGAGCCAGTTTCTAGGTGTATTTTTGGTTTTTTCTTGGAATAATTTAACAATACAACTTTGATAGTCTCTTCTAGGAATTTTTTAGATATTGGAACTTTGAACTTTCCTAAAAGACTTTTGAAAGAAGGAACTGATCAAGAATTTGAAACAACTGTTCAAAACAGATAGCAGCAATAAGCAAATTATTCAAGTCCCCAGCAGAGTCGCCAATAATGTTATCACTCAGGTTGTTCCCAAAGTTATAAGAAAGGGAATACAGCCGACGTAACCACAGACCAATCTTTTAGATATAGATTCTAGCCAATCCGCATCCAGAGAGGGCTCTCTCTTTATGATTTAGCTTTGTTTTGAAATATGTTAGGCTAGTTATGAAGTTCAAGGGTTTTGTTTTGGGTTTGGATGGTGAGGTTCAATAGAATAGTGAGGCAAACTGAATATTTCAGTTCATTGGGCAAGATGGAGTCAAAGAGGATGGCTTTCTGGATTTGGTTTCTTAATAGAGGATGGTATCACAGAGCAAGGTAGTCAAACATGGAACAAAAATAGGTTGGAATTAGGTGGAATGGACTCAAATTGGTGAAGGGCAGTTAATAATCCTTCAACGTATTGAAAGAGGGAAAAAGGATGATTACTAAGGAGCAGTTAACAATTCCTTAGCAAATAGTCAATATGCGAGAATCAGGAAACAAGAGCAATTAAGAATTCACTGTTAAACAAATTCTGAAGAAAACACAGAGAATAATAAAGACTGAAAATAGAGTGTAGTTTAAGCAAATTCTGAATTAATCCTTTTATTTACCATTTAGATTATGAAACACAGATGATATAACAAACAAGAAAAAAGTAAAACATGAGATATAGGGGACTTATTGATCGGAGTTTTATTCAAGAATTCTGTGACAAGTCTTCTGCATCAATTCCTCATCTAGTAGACCAAACAACAGATGGTTCCAACAACTTTTTTATTCTAAAGTTTCAGTATTACAACAAAATCTAGGAATGCCCACCAACCCCAAATACTTTGTTTGGGGGGGTATTTATACAAAATATCTTATGGAGATAATATCTAGTGATGACTAATCCCATTTTTTACAAAAGATAGAGACAAACAATCTCGAAAATAGGGAAAAGATAAATTGATCTCATGCTGGCTACTCAGTCTTTTTCGGATGTGCTGGAGGCAGACTTTGCGAGTCGGTTTACAGTTTTCTTCCACTGATACCCTATGTTGGCTGCTCCGTCTTTGTCGGATACTCTTCATACCTGTTTCGATACACTTTAACCCGTTTGACCCTCGTTCATCCCTTGTTACACAGTAATTTGTCACCATTTGTCACCATCCCTGTTACCCCTTTCCCGCACTTTGGAGGACTCATTTCGGGACCTGTGAGAAGTGACATAACTTGAAAACACTTGCATTATGTTCCCCTAAGTATGGACTTCATATGCCCTGAAGAAATCTTCTGCAGAATATCCTTAAAAAGTCCCCTTTTTCCATTAGCGCGGATCCACAGTGTATTACTCGCGCCAATGGGGGAAATCCTCCAAAGAGGGCACACCAGTTGGCGCTCTGTCTCAGAACTATACCCGCGCCAACTGAGTTTGGAAAAGCTTTTTAACAAACACACGCACGAAGGTTTTTTCCTTTCGACTCATGAAGCTTTTTAAGGATAACACCAATCCCATGGATGTCCTGATTCATCGTATCTCCCTTTCCTCTATGCATAATAGCTTTTTAAGGATAAACCCAATCCCATAGATGGTGTGATTGATCTTATCTCCTTCTCCTCCATCTATAAAAGCTTGTTCCATTGAATTTGACAAGCTAGTTCAAGCATAGGGAGAATTATACTTTTGGAAGTCTAAAAGATAGTTGTAAGAGTCTTCTTTGCATTCATAATCAAAGAGAGAGAGGCTTGTTCCCAATCCCAAAAAGCTTTGCAAGACATATGTAGCTGATCACCCAGCCAAAGGAGGATTTGACGTCAGAACTATGGTTGTATTCTTCTTTGTTGATTATCAATAATAGATGACTATCATTATGGTTCCACTCTTGTTGTTCATTGTAATGATGTTTGAGTTATATCTTTTCTGACCGATATAATTGCATCTATTGGATTTTATGCTTTTATTGGTGTCATTCTTTGCATGTGCAGGTGTCCATTCACGGAGATCGTGAGGATCGTGACCGGCCGGAGCAAAGGAACGGGAGTGTCGACTCTTCTACAACACTAGCGTTGGAATCCAAGTAGGCTCTCATCATCTACCTTTAATTTGTAATTAGGAACCTGCGTGGTAGCATTGTTTGATTGTTGCTAGACCCATTCTGGGCTAGTGGGGATCGCCTCTGTCCGTAGAGGGGATTTACCTCTCCAACATCCCTGCCTATATTATCATGGAGAAATAGCGCGAAATCTACGTTTTACCCAAGAGAAACTTACAAAAAGCCAACATGTCTTCCCACCATTGTTGCTCTAGCAATTTATGCTTCTGAAGTTTCCTCAGGGTTTCATTAGTTTTTGTATATATGAAAAAATTAGGCTGGAGCTGAAACAGATGTTTTACCTCATGCTCAATATAAAATAAGTTCTCTAAGTTATCATAGAGAACTTGGCCTGTGGGGAGTGTTTTTACTCCTGAAGCACTTGTTAATGAACTAACTTGATCTGCAACATATTTATTCAATTTGTGTACATAATCTATGTTCTTCATTAATCGATCATTAATTCCTAAAATACTTGGTAGCCCTTTATCCTACAAACCTATAAACCTTTCCATGAAAGAATTAATTTCTACTTGCATATCCTCGCATCTTCTTTCCAAATTCTGCATTAAAGTTCTCTTGGTTAGAACTCTTTTGATTTCCAAAATGGTGCCTATCCTGTTGGGGATGCCGAGTTGTTCCAGTTGTTCCCTATTTCTGTTATTCAAAAAATGTATGAGTCGGTTGGCTTGATCAGGCATTTGTCTTAATAAAGCTCTTTATTTTTGAATTTCTCCATGTGCTGCATTCACTAAGTCAATCTGCTCATAAATAGATTGGATAGATGGCCAAACATTATTTAGGCTTATCCATAGTGAGATCCTTCTCTAATGTTCTCACTTTATTCTCTAATGCTTTAACCTCTCTTATTTTCTCTGCCACACTTATTTTGGATTTATCATAACTCTTTTCTACTTTTTCCAATTGCTCTTTCACTCATTTCATTTCTGACACTTGGAGTCTCAATTCTTCCATGGCCTTTATCAATTCTTCTGTGTTCATATTAGTATTGCTGCCTGGTGCTACTCCTGTTGATGATGTACCTGTGATTACCTCTATTGTGATTGCTGGGAAATTTGGGGCCAACGTTGATCCAATTGTTGAGGGGACTGCAATTGTGACTGTAGGGATTACCTCAGGTGGTTGGGAGGTCGACTCTCCCTGCTTCTCTTTTAATGCTTTTTCAAGTGCTTGCTCTGTATTAGTTAATATTTCATTGAGTTTCACGAGCAGGTCCATCATGTCTTCCTCTGATTTCTACTCTATGATTTCTGCAGTCTGAGGGTGCCTTGAAGGAGGTAGCTTTAGCTATTTCCTCAGGGTAGCAATGTCCCCTTCTTCTTGATTAGTGCCTTTATGCCTTTAGCATATTTGGGGTCATGTCCTAGTTCCATGATGATCTCTTCTAAGGATTTGATTCTGTTATCCTTGGCCACAGAAGAAGCTTTCTCCCAATGCAACTGAGCTATTGTGTTGTCTAAGGAACTTTGTAACTGGTGGGCCAATGTTTCTTTGCTAGTTAGTGTGGAATAAACCATTTCCCCAGTCCATTTGTGAAGTTCAATTTGGTCCAGTGGATGAATGTCTTTGGCTAGGACCTCCAAGTTTGTTCTTATGTAATCTGCTGCCGACTGGGATTGCTATACTTTTGGCTTAAAATAACTCATTAACATTTTTCCTTCTTTAATGTCATAGGTAGACATCAATCTTTGCTGGGTTGAGGGGGCCATTTTCAAGTATTGATTACAGATTTCAATTCTCACGGGATCATTCCTGGCCTTTATTTCTGTAAAAATTTTCTTAATGTCTGAGGCATGTTTGCTTTGTGACTTGGTGGACCACACCTCTGCACTGTGCTTCCTTTCTAGCTCCTGCTTATGGGAGCTAGTTGATGTTTCTATCACTGGGGAAGTCTGCTGGCTGACTACCCCCTCACCTCTTAGAATGTTTTTCATTTCTTCAATAATGTCCTCTTCTGACAGAGGATTCAATCTTTGTCTCTTTGCTCCTGGTTGTTTAGCAGGTCCACTGATAGGTGTCAGATCTTCTCTGTCTCTCTTCTTGCTTCTTTCCTCATTTAGAGGAGTTTGCAGTGCTGGAATTTCTTATGCTCTAGTTTGGGCTGGAGGAATTTGCCCCTAATTATGTTCTTTTGACATTGCTAGCTGATCTGTCATTATAGGATGCTCTGTGGTATCTACCTCTTTACCCTTTGAAGTCCCTGTGACTGATGTGCTAGTTTTCTGTGCAGGCTGCTGAGAAGTTCTAGCAGAAGATGTTCCAACTCCTGATTGTTGAGGTAGCTTGAAAGATACCTATCCAAAAGAGTCTAGGTCAAGGGTTTTTTCAATATTTTTCATGGCCTTTTCAATATTTTCTTGCTCACTAATCTCTTCTATTAATGTCCCTTCTACCCATTCTTCCTGATTTGCATGCTGTTCAATTTCTGGGATCCTATGATGTACATACACTGATAGCCTGTTTCTTACCCTTTTGTCCCTTATGAAACTACATGGGTCATATGGCACCCACTGAAAACTCTTCTTCAATCTAAGGTGGTCATCTAAGATCTTTTCAACATCTTCCCACACATCCCTAGAATGGATAACATAAGGGCCTAATTGGTCTTTGATTCTCAGCTGAGCCTTCTTCTTTACATTACAAAAGTGGGTTAAGTCTGCGTTGATGATCTGCTTGAAATATTATAATGCAAATAACCTCATGGGCATGTATTTAGGCAACTTAAAAGGGCAAAGTTCACACCCATACATTCTGATCTCTATGTAATTTTGGTATAGGTACCAGTCACCTATCCTGTACTGTTTAGAAAGTTGCAGAATCTTCTTCATATCACTAGTGATCCTAGGAGGAGGAACTCCTATCAACAAAGTGGAGGCTGGGTGTACAAATAAGTAAATGAATTCACTATAAGTATAAGGGGATTCACAGATATCATGGAAGACTGAGCTCCAAAAGATCACAGACCTCTGATTTCCTTTTGAGTCTAATTTCCTGATGGGAAATGGAAAGATGTCTGGCTGATAATATAAAAATAGATGGTATATAAAATATGTGTATTTGAAGACTCCTTCTCTATCCAAATTTATAAATTGATCATGGATTTTGTTGGCAATAAAAGTGGCATAGTCATACTTGACAACAGGGGGCTGTCCTGGAGTAAAGATTGATAATAGAACCAGGGTGATATCATCCACATATTCACTGGACCTAAATCCCAAGATCAAGAATATCATGTCAATAATGAGTTTACCAGTTTCAGTAAAATAAGTGCACAGATAAGGAGGAGGGCCTTTAGGTTGGTGCATTGGTATCATGAACATCTGAGCAATGCGGGTTATCTCTGATTTGGGTAATTGAGATGCTTGTTTAAGTAAAAAACCCATGGAAAGATGAGCAAGGGGCTTAGTGGAATGGAAATGTATCATCTCATTGGTGGATTCAGCAGTTATGGAAAAAAGGACAGTTTGGAAAGGTGACATAACTGCTTTATGGACAGGGTCATAGTTGGCACAACATTGGTGAATGATGTTTGGGAAAACATGGAATGAGGGAAGGAAGTACATGGGAAGGTTTGATTCCCACAGTCCAAAAATATGAGAGTTTCTTAGACAACTATCCCTAAATTGGCAGAAGGCTTGAAGATTATTATAATCAGTGGTCAAGTCCTTTATTTGAAAATCTTTGTCTACAAGAGGCAGATAATCTAAGTCTTTGTGGGGAGCATTGATGGGTGCAACGTTCAGAGTTTCGAGGGCCTCCATGTTTGGTTCTTGTGTATTCAAACTGGAATTTGGGCTTTCTGTGGAAAGCATGGACTTTAAACAATAGTTTTGGTGTCCCTTTATGGCAGCTGCAGACTTTTTTTACTTAAATTTGGTTTTCACAGGCAAAATTTTTAGCGAAGAACTGAAATTTACAGGGTTATCGGTAAAATGGATGAATACTTAGATTAAGGAGGCAAATTGAGTAACTGTAGGTCGAATGACGGATTGCAGAGTGCGTTGTTGTGGTCTCTTTGGCTGGGTGGCGATTGAAAAGCTGGTACAGTGGCTCCAGTCATTATTTTGCATGGGAGCTTGAACAAAGAGAACCACAGTGAAAATGATATTTCGTCGTTTTTTAACAAAATTCGATTTGGCGGGTATTTTTTGGCATTTATTGAATGGATGATGTCAGAGCGATGGGACATATTATCATGTAGCAAAGGGTTATAAGCGGTTTACCCCACACCGCTTATGGGCTTAAGTGGTTTCGGACGGGGGGGCTGCGAGCAGCGTGGGAGTGTGACGCGTGTCCACTGTACGGGAGCGAAACCGCCAGTCTCCTGGGCGTTAACTTTCAGCGATGGAGGGGGGTGCGATATAGATCCACAACCATCGGATGCGAGGGCCAAGATCGGATGATGGGCACTCTCCTAAGATGGCGTGTACTTTAAGTGGTGGGACCGATGTAATTAACCACGGTTTCAATGGTTTCAGGAGAGATTTTATTGGTTGGCAGGTTTTGGCTATAATTAACTCGGAAGGTTAATTATTCCTTTATTTGCATGGTAAGGCTATTAAAGGTTTCAAATAAACCAATAATTCCCATTTGTACAGTAACATATGGTTTATAATAAAACCGGGGCGGGATATTTAGTAATGTGGGGTTTTATATAGATTTATACAATATGGGAAAGGGGAACAAGTATAGGGAGTTATACAATAATATTAATAGTTAATATGAGAGATGTAATGAAAAAGCGCTAAGTTAAAATGTTTAAAAACTTAGGTTTTCGGGGGAAAAGGAGTTTATACAAGGAATATGGCCATTTTTCTAAGTAAAGTAGGAATTCACTTAGGCCATTTATGAAATGGAATGAGTGATTTTAAGGATATTAAGCAGATTTTAACACCCTTGGGGAAGTCAGTAAATGATTTCAGGGAAAACATGAGGGGAGTTAGTCATGCTTCGCTTGAGTTGCTCCAAAATATAAAACTGCCATGGTACCTGTGATAGAGGTAAGATTAACATTTTGAGAGACAAAATCAATCACAAGTCTCATTCTGCAACACCAAAACTGCCTACCCAGCCTACTGTACCTAACAGTTTTTCTTCTTTTTCTTTAGGTGCACTTGGATTGGCAAACCCTCTTTAATTTTCTTTTCTTTGCATGATAAGCCTATCTAAGTCTGCTCTTATTTCTTCCAAGGGCTCAGATTAATCAGTTGAGCTCCTTAGCTTCTCTACCTATCTACTTATCTGCCAAGATTAAACAGTTTGGACAAATTTTTATTCTCTATCTCTAAAACAGGAAATTCAAACATGAACTGGCCAAGATTAAGCTATTTGGCCATTCATAAATTGTGGTAAAAAGTTCAACAAGTTGTACATGATGCTTTATTTACAGAAAATAGAATAGTAGTGGCATTTGGACTTGCACACTTTCTGGTCTTTTTATTTGGGGTTCATTTATTTTCATTTTTTTCTTTTGACCATTTTTTTTTACCCTTTGATTTTTCTTTTAGGGTATACCCTCTTTACATTTTTTAAATTTTTTGATTTTTTGAAAATATGGAAAACCTTTGCAACAAGAAAAGGTATGAACATATTGCAGAGCTAATCAAGTCAATCATGAAATATGACACCTATTGGTATAGGAGCATAACACACTGCATCATATTTTTCTCATCAAATACAATTAATAAATTAGATTTCCCATTGTTGAGGATTGTCAAGTTAACCCAATTATTGGTGATGTCCTAGAATATGTGTAACTTTTCAAGTCTAATCTTAATCCTTTCCTTCAATATTCTTCTCCAAAACCTTCAACCTCCTCTTATCCATTCTATTTTGATTTAGAAATAAATGGCTAGAATTCCATTATAGGAAAAAATATTAAATACATGAAATGCTTTTCTAAACACTATGAATAATTTCAAATGGCAAGAGTTCCTTAAATTTAGAAAATGGATAGAGCTCAACATCGATAACAAGCATTGATGCACGAGTAGTAGAAAAACTAATAGTAGTAAACAAATAAGAGAGGGTTTGGTAGTCCATAATATATTTGTTTTTGGAGTTGGTTCTCCATCTCCAACATTTTGTGCATGAGTTTCTCAAAACAATACTTGGAAATTATAACCATCACTTAAAATGAAAAAAAATTGAAATATAATAACATTTTTTACCAAATAAATCTAGTGCATCTCTTTCATTCAAATGTACAATAAAAAATATGTTAATGTCTTACAGAACCTCAAATTTCATATTAATTGCCTAACCATTTGCAAAGGAATTTAAACTAGATTGAAACTCTCATAGTAGTTGGGTGTGTTAGATTGTAGCAAGAAAATGGTTCATTTGACTTGTGCCATAGTCAAATAAAGAAATTCAAATTTCCACACCAGTAGGATGATTTGAGTTTCAATTAGCAAGAGCGGCATGGCTAAGTAACTTAGTTAAGTTGGTCAATTCGAGTTTGTGGGCAAGAAGTAGAGTTGTGCATGAGTTGATTGCTAAAATTTAGCAATGTAGTGGAGTTATAGTTAGTGAAACTCAATTATCTAAACTCTAATGATGAATAGACTCAGTAGGAGTTCAATTCAGTTGTAATTCTTGTTAACTCACTGATCTCTCAGTTAACTAGTCAATTTACTAATAATAGCCATAGTCATGCATGGAATTCAAATTGCCTAGTTGAGCGGGAGAAAAGGCATCAATGTATTTATTATTGTATACTAGAGAGTGTACACAGTTTAGCAGGTGAGGCTTTCCTCTTTGTAATTGCACAATCAAATAGGGGATTTTCCTACTATTTAGGAGCCAATTTCCTCCCGAATTGCACAAGGAAATAGGAGGAGTAAGAGGCCTAGATTTGGCTAAGTATTTTCCAGAGAAAAATCAGGAGGAAGAGATTAATATTGTAGAGAAGGTTAAGCCTCGAGGATTGAAGTTGTCATTGTAATAGATCAATTTTTCTGATATGATATAATACAAACAAAGGAGGGGTTTTTCCCAATTGGGTTCCCTAGTAAAAATAATGTGTTCATTGTGATTGAATGGTTGCATGTGATTGTGTGTTTCTATTGTATGTTTTTCCTTCTGCATAATTTAGTAGAAGAAATTTGTGTCTATTGATTTCAATTTTATTTCATTAGCAACTCCAAATTTCAAATTATTTCTATAAGGTATCAAAGATATTGAAAACTACACAAAATCAGATTCCTAATCATCTATCAAAGAAATTTTGAATAGCAGATTTGTAGTGTAGAAATTTTTCTTCAGTGCAGGAATCCTTCTATGGATTGAGGCTTGAGTATGCATTGGAGGGAACTTCAAATTTCATTGCTTGGAAAGACAAAATGGAAGCTGTGCTAGATGAAAATAGAGTATTGGAGTACACACAAACTGATATTCAAAACCAACAATGTTAGATGCAGAACAACTGGCTCAATGGAAGAAAGATACTACAAAATCCATGAGGATTGTCTCGGAGTCAGTCAAAGACCATGTGGTTTTGAGTTTACATGGTAATTAGACCTCTTATGCAATGTGGAAAACCCTCATAGAGTTATTTGAAAGCAGTGGTGATGTTAGGAAATTGGCATTGAAAGATAAGCTCAAGAACATTTGAATGCAAAAAAATGAAACCATTGTTGAGTACCTATCTAGATTCACTCAGGTTAGAGATGAACTTGGAGGAGTAGGAGAGACTGTGCCACCATATGAGCTTGTGAGCTTAGCACTCCTTGGTCTTCTGAAGTCTTGGCACAACTATCAAGATTCAGTTAATGGAAGAGACAAGCTCCCAAATTGGGAGACTTTGGTCCGACTTGGTGCAAGAGGATATTAGAAGAAATACCAGTGATGGAGTCTCATCCAGATCTTATGAGGAAGAAGACTATGCTCCTGTTGGAAAAGGAAAGAATTTCAAAGGAAATAAATCCCAAGTTGAGGAAAAATCTAGCCAGAACCATGGTAAGAAGAAAGACCTCAGTAAAATTAAATGCTTTCACTACCATTAGTATGGACACTATGTAACCAAGAGTACACACAAGAAAACTAGTAAGGAACTTGCAACAACAACAAGAGGAGATGATCTCACTTAAAAATTCAAGTTGTATTTCACCCCCATTGCTTGCATGGCAAGCATAGTAAGTGGGATTGAATGGTGCCTAGACTCTGGTGATTCATATCATATGACAGGAAATAAAGATTTCTTCAGCAACCTAGAGGAGAAGGACCTACAATTACCCATAGAGCTTGGAGATGATGGGAGATATAGTATCAAAGGGATTGTAATTGTCACCTTTAAGAGGGAGTCAGGCTACCATCTTGACATAAAGAATGTAATGTATGTGTCTGGTCTAAAGAAAAATTTAGTTTCTATAGTTGTACTTGAAGACCGTGGATATTATGTGGTGTTCAGTAAGGGGAAATCTTATTTGAAAAATGTTGCTTTTGGACAAGTAAAACAAATTGTTGTTCAAGTTAAAAATATCTACAAGCTAGAGGTATATTTCACCATGCATGCAGCTATACCTCCATGAGTGAGGTGGGGCAATGTAGAGCCTTAGTCCAAAAGTTGTAAATTTTTGGGTAAGATCCATAGGAGAGCAACAATAGTTGCAATATACTCTTCTCATGGATCATTACCCTTTCAGTTTGAAGAATTCCCACACAACCTTCATGCAACTAATGGACAACATCTTGTGGCCCTTCAAAAACTCGTTTTTGGTAGTGTACCTAGATGACATCCTCATCTTCAGATGGAGTTGGGAAGAGCACATGTGGACCCATCCAAGATACAAGTTATTATGGATTGGCAATCCCCAACCACTCTAACAGAGATCTGTAGCTTTCTCGGTCTTTCCAATTTCTATCGTAGGTTCATGTTGCAATTCTCTCATATCACTTGGCCTTTGAGTCAAGTCACCAAGGGAAGAGAAAAGGAAAATTTATTTTGGTCTAAATCCCAATAAAATGCATTTTTTGAGTTGAAGCATCATCTATGCTCTGCACTAGTGCTCACATTACCAGACCTACAACAACCATTTGAAATTGAGACAAACACCTCTATTGTGCTATTGGTGTAGTTCTTACCCAACAAGGGCATCCAATAGCATATCACAGTGAGAAACTTTCATATATAGTCCAAAATTATCCCACTTATGACAAAGAGATGTATGCCATTGTGTAGGTTTGTTGATAATGGAAACATTACATTTTAGGGAAGGAAACAATCATCCACATGTACCACTAACCCCTTCATTTCATACAAACACAAGGGAAGTTGTAGAATGAACACCATAAAAAATGGTCCACATATCTACAATAGTTCCATTTGAACATAAAGTACAAGAAGGGAAGAACCAATAATGTTGCAAACTGTCTCAACTGATCACCAGTTATGGCGCTGACCACTGTGCTCAACTCTTGTGGACATGAGACTTCGAGGTGGATGCATCTTTATAAGAGTGATCCAGAATTTAGAAACAGATACCAGATTCTCCTTGAAGGTAAGCAAGTTCCATATTTTCACCTCCAAGGCTCACTATTATGCCACCTGGGACACCCCTGTGTTCCTACAAGTGAGTGTGCCAACATGATTTGGGAGGCACACTATAGTCGATTCGTTGGACATTTTGGAGTAGAGAAAACAATGGTAGTGTTGCAAAAATATTTTCATTGGTCAAACTTCCAACAAGATGCTTGGAAGTACATCAAATCCTACACTACCTGTGCCATTTCCAAATCGACAATCAAGAAGCAACTTCAATATACGCCTTTTTTGACTCCTAATCAATCTTTGGAATCCATCTACATGGATTAAATGTCAAGACTTCCTTATAATAAGCATGGCAAATACTATATGTTCGTGGCTATCGACATATTCTCTAAGATGACCATTCTGGTAGCCTGCAAGAAGAATATTACAGCAGAAGCCATTGCTAAGCTATTCTTTGAACGAGTGTGGTTACACTTTGTGATCCCATAGCCCATTATCTCAGATTGAGACAGAAGGTTTCTAAGTTTATTTTGGTCAAGCATCTAGGTGATGCTAGATACCAAGCTCACTAAGTCCACTGTCTTCCACCCCCAAAGTAATGTCCAAACAAAGGTCATCAATAAGATGATCATGCACATTTTGCACATGTACAACTCTAAGCATCCACACACATGGGATGAAATCCTCCCCTATGTCCAGCATACCTACTGTTATCACTTAAGAATACTAATGCCAAAATTTCTCAATTTAGTTTGATGCATTACACAGGGATTCATACAATTGCAGACAGCAACACAATGGCAATGGTTATTATCAATCCAAGCAACCCATGTGGCACTATTTTTACCCATGATCATTTGGCTAAGATTTCAGAGACAGCTAAAAGTAATTACTCTTGGGAGAATATCCAAGAAATGGACGGTTCCTGATTGGCACAACAGATATTCCTGATTGGTGTTATGTGGAGGCATATGGAAAGAATGGGAAAAATGTTCACACTGAAGCACCTTCAATAGAAAATACCGCCCTTGACCGCATTCTGCCTTGTGTAGATGTGGCAACAGCTGAACAATCTTTAAATCAGAGCAAAATAGTGAACATTTAGTAGACCTTATGAGGAGGATGTTGTCTTCAATTCCAATGATTGGCATACATCTCTTCTTCCTTGTTACTTGAAGATTCTTTCACAAATGCCAAGGTTACATATTGCATACATACCTTGAAGAATGGGGTATATATATATATATATATATATATATATATATATATATATATATATATTCAGTTTGAAAAGCTTCAAGGCACATGAAAAGAGACATTTGAAGATAGCAAAAGGCTCAAAATGAAAAAAAATTGGTTCAAAGTTGTGTTTTTGTAATTACACAGCAGTTTCGTAGCGCGCTACGAAACTGCGATAGGAGCATATTATGAATTAGTGGACCAATTTTGAGAGACAAAGGGAAATATTTTCAAAGGGGAATTTCTGCAAAAGATCAATTACAAAGTGTCAACATTCAGCAAGGACAAAACAAGTAGAAGGAGGACATTTTTGTTGAATTCTAAGCTACATGTTATAAAAGTGGAAATTGTTTCATAGCTAGATGATACTTCAGGCAGCATTAAAGGAGCTATTTGTATTAATTCAAGTGTGGGATCAGATTTCATGGTTGATTTAATGCATTTCATATGATTAAAGAGATAGCATGGTCAGCAGAAGGATTCGAAGATGAGCATAAGAATGAAACTCTAAAAAGGAGGAGTTTTGTTTCCCTGTTTTTACTAGTCAACTTCTAGAAGCGTTTCTGAGCATTTGAAAGATTATCTCTAAAATGTGAAAGAGGTTTTCGTTTATAAGATACTGAAATACGAAAACCCCTTCCACTTTCTTCAAATCCATTATGATTTGAGATAAATGAATGATCAAACTTGCGCTATGAAACTGCTGTAGGTGCAAGTTTTCCACAGGCATATTTCTCTGTTTGACACCTGTTTTTCAAAGAAATATTCTGGACGGTAGGAAAGGTGTTTCAAAAAACCAAGAGAGGATTTTTTTAAGCATGGATTGGTTCACAAAAGCCTCCTTAATTTTTTCCAAATACATTGTTTATGAGAAGTTATGAGCTCTGTCCCAAGACCTATTTTTCAGCCAGAACAGAGCAAGGGACAGTTTCCTAGTTTCTAGGAACAACAAAAGGATGAATCATCAAGGGTCAGCTGGAAGGTTATGGGCTTCATCAAATTCGACTTCATGGAGTTTTATGTGTCAAAAGGAGTTTTTAATGCTTAGATAAGGTTGTTGTAATCATGATAAGGAGTTACACTCCTAGTTGTATTAGGTCTCTAGGACTGCTAGTTAGGTGTCTTTTGAATTTAATAGTTAGTTTTGAGTGCCATTAGGTGTCAGGTCAGGTAGAATTCAAATTTTCCTCTTCCTAGAAGAGGAATCTAAGCATTTAAAGAGCTCTATATATAGCAGAACAGCTGATGTACAAAGGGTTGGAAATTTTTATGGAAAAGCTTGTATTGGGCCTATGTAAGACTCATTTTCAGTAATACATGCTTGACTTTACTTCTCAGGATTCATGAAGGATTTTTTATGTTCAGAATATGTGATGTTGTCCTTTCCTTAATTCTTACAGTGGTATGGATGTATAATCACTCAGAATTCACTGAATGTGCTCTGACTTCCTGTATACATTTATAAACTGTGTGGTCCCATATGAGTTTATGTTCTGAATGTTTAAATGTTGAATGCCCTGACTTCCATGTAGGGTTGAGTTCATTGTTATATTGAGGTGTTGTTGACTCCATAAGCCCAATGGATAGTTTTGTTTAAAGTGTTTCCACCATTCATATTTTTCACAGTTGTTCTATAAGAGTTAGCCATCTTATCTTTAATCAAAATCATTAGTCCATCAAGAGAGAGCCCTCTCAGGTTGAGGAGGCTAAGCCTCAGCCTAAAGTAGGTTGAAATAGTTACTTAGAGTCAACCTGACCAGCAGCCTATCAGGATCTGATTTTGAGATAACACCTACAACAAAGATGTCCATAGCTCAACTGACCACATCCCCTTCTAGGTGGGGTTGGGATTTGAGCCACTATGTCCCATTGATGTGGCCATCCCATTTGTAGCAACTCAGGTGGATTCAACTCATGTCTAGTATGAAGATAACATGGATAGCAACTTCATTGGGTGCATTCAGTACATCTGCCAGAAGGTCCATGACATATTGGACAAAGTCATTGCTAAGTACAAACAACATCATGATCAACATCGAGAGCCACACAAGTTCCAGGTGGGTGACAAAGTATGGTTACACTTGTAGAAGGAGTGCCTCGTTGGGCCCCACTGCAAGATTCACCCGCTCTTATATAGGTTATAAACCATCACTAAGGGTGTAGGGGAAAATGTATTCAAGCTCAGAATTCCATCGTTCCTTTAACTACACTCAGTATTCAATGTGAACCAGTTGCAACCATACTTTACCCCATTGTTGGACACATCTGATGTTGTTGAGCAGCTGTCGCCAACATAGATCAACCCAAGTTGCATAAAACAAGCCACAACTAACAAGAACATGGTCACATGGATCAAGAACACTCGCCAGGATAGGATCCAACTATATCGAGTTTTCAAAGGAGGCCAACTCCTTTACCAAGGCAAGTGGTCATCCACCAAGGGCCAGGTTCAACACAAATTTCCTCACCTCATGGAAGCTCTGCACGCAATGGGGCTCATTTATTCCGGGGGGGGGGATGATCCAGGTGAATATTGGTTGTCACCTGCTTATTCCACCTAGGCCTCCATTGGTTTCATTAGTTTCCTTGATTATAGAAACATTTACTATTTTTAGCACTTTTTCGAGTCCTGAACTTCCAGAGTTGTTTTGACCCCCCTAAATGGTGTTTTCTTAGGTCTGTAATAGGCCCATAGTCATAGGTAAGGGCGTATCACAAATATTTTAGTACTCAAAGAGATATTTCTAATGAAGTGTCATACGCGCCAAATGGAGATCATATGACCAAGTTACGACCCCGAGAAGTTGGCTGCCCAACTAACCCCAATGGGACCCACAAACTATTGGTGTTTCATCTCATGGGGTTAGGATTTTTGTTGTTCAGGGTTTCCTTTTGTTGTTTAATAATAAAAAGTCCCTTGAGCTTCATTGTAACATAGTTCAAAGGCATGTAGTTGCCACATATCTTCTCAGAGATAAGCTGCCATCGCCTGAGCTAGTTTATTTCCATTCTACTTGTAATCATCTTCCAGTTCTTTGATATTAATGAAATGAATATTTATTTATGTTGCATCTTTGTGAGTATGTTAATATTTGTATTTAGTTGTGTTCCTACATAATTCCAGATCAAGAAGCCATTAGCTATCTCTTCTTTGAATGGATGTGGGTACATTTTGGGATCCTACAAACCATCATATTAGATCATGATATTGATTTCCTAAGCTCATTCTAGTTGAGCCTCTGGTCATTGTTGGACACTAAGCTCACCAAATCAATTTCCTTCCACCCCCCCCATTAATGGCTAGACAAAGTTTGTCAATAGTATGATCATGCACATTTTGCACATGTACAAATCCAAGCATCCATGCACATGGGATGAAAGTCTCCCCTATGTTCAACATAACTAAAACATATATCTCCATAGCTCAAACAACCACAGCTTCTTTTAGGTGCACCTGGGATTTCAACCATTGGGTCCCATTGATGTCACACTGCCCCTTATAACTACATAAGTAGAATCTACACACATTACATCTAAATATGACAAACCCACCAAGTTTATTCAATGAATTCAACACATCCACCATAAATTCCATGATATCTTGTAAAAATCCAATACTAAGTACAAACAACAACATGATTAGCATCAGGTGCACACAAGTTTCAATTGGGAGACAAGGTTTGGTTGCATTTGTAAAAGGAATACCCTACAGGGGGCCATTGGAAGATTTGTCCACTTTTCTATAGACCTTACACCATCACCAAGGATATGGGTGAAAATTATTTTGACCTGAGTATCCCTCCCTCCCTTGGCCTTTACCCAATGTTCAATGTGTATTGCCTTCGGTTGTACTTTCCACCATTGTTCAACACATCACAAATTGCAGAGAAGTTGACACAAAAAAATATCAACTCATATTGCACTGAACAAGCCCAAATTGCTCAGATTGTGGACACACAAATTAAGAGCACTCGTCAACAGAGGATCCAACTGTATCAAGTTGTCAAAGGAATTCAACTCCTGCACCAAGGCAAGTGGCTTACTAGGAGCCAAGTTCAAAAGAAGTTTCCCATCTAATGGAGGAACTCAATTCAACGGAGACAATTATTTCCTAAAGGGGGAGGAATGATCTTGGTGGATATCGGTGGCCACCCACCTATTCCACTGGCTCACAACACAATTCTTTATTTTCGTAGTTTTTCTACATTTTTCAAGGATCCTAAACTTTTGGAGCCATTTTGATGCCCTAAACGACGTTTTTTTTGGAAACAAGAACTTCACGGTCATTGAATACTAAGTATAGTAAAAAAAATTACTTCTCAATTAAACCTTTCCAATGGGATATCGTGTATTCCAAACAAATATCATATGCCAAAGTTATAACCTCAGGATGTTGATGTTCTAACTTACCCCATCAGGGCCCACAAACATTTTGGTGCTTCATCTCCTAGGGTTACGTTTTCGGATGTTTACGGTTTCTCATTGCTTCTTTATGATGAAAAGGCCTTTGAGCCTCATTGTAAGACAACTCAATGAAGGGTGTATCCATCACATCTCTTCTCAAATATAAGCTAACACTATTCAAGTTAGTGTGTTTCCATTATGCATTTATACAATTTAACATTTTCCCTTTATTAATAGAAGTTAAGTTTCACCACATCTCTATGTTTTGGTTATAACTATGTATATCATTTCATTCCCTTCATAAATTCAGATCATCACAGGCTATGATGTTCGAATGTTATTCTTCTTCTTGACCAACATTGTCCATTCCCTCTTTAAGTCTTGAACATGTGTTGTTGGATCCTATGGTTCTGATTTTCCTTGTTAGATTGGTGGTTCATATAGAATCTTATTTTATACTTTTTACCCCTTTATTTGATTGGTCTATATTACATGGAGTTGGAAGAAGATATATTCCTAATAAAGAGGGCCTTTGACTTTCCTTTTAGTAAAAAGGAAGTCCTTGCCACCACAAGGGAGAGAGAGGGTTTGCATGGGGGACTTGTTACTTTTCAATACGACTCATTTGAGGTTAGAACTCATTCAAATATGTTTCTTATCCTAAACCTTCCCAAAATGAGCTTCCTTTAAAGGTGCCCACTATGAATGTGGAACTGGCCGTTGAAGATCTTGGATAAAAAGGGAGATATCAATTGGTATTTTTTCTTTGCACTAATATCCCACCAAGTATAATTTTGTGCAAGATTTCAAGATTGACCATTCTTATGAATATTGGGATAATAAGTGGCAACACGCTTCATTTCATAGCATGCCCTATATTTGAAAAATACTTGATCATAGTCGAACTCTTGGGTTCTTGTATAATCTTTAGAAATCTTGAAAACCATTTATTGAAATCCATATCAACACAAATATTTGGTAGCTTGAGCTAAACATGTGGTGGAAAGAGAATTTGTATTGAGTCAAAGGATATAACCTAGGCCTTCATGCAATGTCTAGAGTTTTCCCAAAAGAAGGGATCCAAATTAAGGATATGGTCTTAGTACTTTTTTAGGCCAACCCTAACAATGAATAGCACAAGGATAGATAAAGGCTACCTCTTTAAGTTTTAATGTTCAAACACATGAAATCCCTTTAAATCAATGAATTTTGACTATAGCCCAATGAATCTAAGATTATTACTTCTATGAAAGGCTTCTTGATCCAAAACATAGTTAACAACATGGATTGTTAAAGAAGGGCCTTCTTGAACTACATGGAGACTAAGGTATTCATAAATACTTGGAAATCCATTTTGAACCACATCCTTGAAATAAGAATTAGACAAGCCCTAAGGATAACATTGCACTAGAAAAAGATTAAGGAACACCAATTAATTACTAAGGGTATTGGATGAGTTGAATATAAACCTAAACAATCTAACTAATTGAGTCACGACAAATGGGGCCATTATTAAATGAGGACGCACTACTAAGAATGGATAGATTGGTCATAGATTCATCTTTTCTCTAGTAAGAGGGTGAATTGAACATGAGGGAATTGTTGTAGTACATGTTGAAGCTCATTATCTATGTGATATTACAACAATTTATACCATAACATTTTCTTATATTGAAATTTGGTTTCAAAATAACATTATTGATGAGTCCCAATTTTGTCTATATTTTGATATATAAACACTTCTCTTTTTCCCTAATCTATAACTGTTTTTCCTATGTTCACTCTTATCTATTACAAACTTCACTAAGGTATATAACTTGCCATATCTTTCTTTTATTTCCTTTTTGCAATTGGAATTGAAGTGTGTTTTAGAAGTTTTATCAAAATTTTTGTGTGTTTATGTGTATCTATATAGATGAATGTGTCTAATGGTTCACCACTAATATATGTGTCTAGGACCATACAATTTCTCACTTATTGACAAAGGCTAAAACCCCAAATTTCAATAGAGGATATTGAAAAATGGTAAAACCCCAAATTTCAATAGAAAGCATTGATAAGGTATGGAACTCCAAATTTCAATGATTGATATCGATCAAGGATAAAACCCTAATTTTCAATACCATGCATCACTTGAAGGAATTTTGTAAGGATCAAAAAGTATTTCATTTAAAGGAGCTTGCTCATAGAATATCAAAAGGTCTTACCTCATCACGTTCCTATACAAGAATTTGAGCAAACTCTTTTATGGATGGAGGAATCAGTAAGGAAAATTGAGGGCATATCAGTTGTTCATTTCATGAGTTAATAATGGCACAATATACACAACATAGAAAAATTGGGCAAGGAGCGGGCATCCCCATTGTTCATTTCATGGGTAACAATGACACACTTACTCGTTTACATAATATACATCAACATGATATCACCCTTATTTTTCCATTATTATAAAGGACCAAATGAAAATGGAATTGTAGAATGAAAACCTATCATAGAGAAGCATGCAGGTGAATATAGTTGATTCAAAATCCACTTTCTTGGCGAAGAGAGAATCCACCAACCATCTGAATAGATGGTTGAAACAATCATAGGCATGGCCCCATTTTCTTTCTAGTTTTGTAATCAAACTAACCTTCGAATTTATGGAATTTGTCATTCCATACATGGAATACAGATGTTACCTTTCAAACTACATATATCTATATACACGATCATGGCACAAGGTTATGCCCTTTGGCTTCCATTAATGATATTAGACTAATATAAAAGACTGTGTTCACAGATTTAATAGAATTTGTTTTGAGTTGATGTGTGAGATTGCATTATAATTTTTTAGTAACCTTGTGAGGTCAATCACAGACCACACCTTACGTAGGGCTTGCTCTAGGTGAAGCAACGTGCCACATTTATCCCTTGTATTTAGCAGTTTAGCTTTATTTAGATTTCTTTAAGTAGCATTATTTTCTCATTGTTATATAGCTTTATTTAGATTGCTTTAAGTAGCATTATTTTCTCATTGTTCTATTTAGTTGTCCTTTCTTTTATTCTAATGATATGTTGTATAATGAGCTATAGAATGGGTTGTACATGTTTCTATGTTGTAGAATGGTTGTAATGTAGTGGTATAATTAGTATGTAGTGGTGGTATGACAAGTGCCACTAACAAATTAAATAATTGGGGACAATGTTGATTGTGTTGTTGCAAGTTTTATTTATTTGTATAATCATTTTCAGTATGATGAGTAGAATAGTTTAAATCATGCCATGTGATATCCTACTTTTGTGTTACCTGCACTGAGTGCCTCACAAGTCTCAAATGAACTCCATATTTGAAAAACTAAATGGTTTTGTTTTCATTAGATTATCTCAGACTTACTATTCTCTAAATTTGTTGAAAAATATAATTGAAAAGCATAGTGAGAATCTTGTCTAAAACCTCCTCATGTAATGTTTAGCTACTTGTGCAAGAAATTATTATAACTATACCAAATCCAAGTAATTAACACGTTTCACCTTTAAAACATCATTATCCACCACTATAAAGCATGCAAACATGCATATGAAAACATAAGGAATTAAGAGTTATATAAGAGGCACCAAGTGTCTCAAGATGATTGATCATGATTATGGTAATTTGGATATGTGTAAGTTGAATGGATCGATTTTTGGACACATATTCAAAATATTGTGGAGCACGAATATTTTACAGTTATTTAGTTTAGTAAAGTGATTACATAGTGTACTTTTGATAGTGAAAATTTGCAAAACTGTGCTATTATCATTTTTTTTTAATTACGTTAGATTGTTCTAAATTTAGGTGTTATTTATTTATAATTTGATAGATTTTATAATACAAAATTTCCTATAATATAATTCCTTTAAATTTCCCTTGCATATTTCTATCCCCCACAATGAGTGTCTCACTCTAACAACCCATGAATTTCAATTAATTATTGGTTGCTTACCATCCCATTCGAGTAGATGGTTTACATAAACAACCTTATATTTTGCATTCAGTACTAGTTTATGGATACTTTAGTAATTCCTTATGTTTATTTCCCTTATCATTTTGTTTATATGTTAGGGTGTGCAGAAATGTATGCATCAGAATATGTTCACCCTTGAAGCAATGGTTGTAGGTCATGTTCTCAAGAAGTCAAAGGAGCATACATGTGAATGAAACAAGTCAAAGCTCAAGTTCTACTTACTCCAACTATTGATTATGACACCCCATGGGGATTCTTTGATGGGGTCAATCAAGGCCATCCTCTTATGTGTGGATATGGAATTGTTTTATTTTTTAAAGCCTCACATTGGGTTCATATCCATTAAGTCCTAGGTTTAGGATCAAATACAAAGGCCAAGTTGGTTATCTCTTTTGCTCTACTTCACATTGCCTCCTTATGAGGCATTCATAAGCTACAGGTATATGGAGACTAAAAAGTTGTAATTGACTAGATTAAAGGCCTAAACAATCTAGAATTAGTGAATTTTCATCACCTTTTAGTTCACATTCATAACTACGTTCTCTTAATGGAACAAGTATCATTTTATTACATTCTAAGAGAACTTAATCAAACTGTAAATAAATTGTCAAAGGAAGCCTTGGAATGTCAAGAGGGCTCAATCCTGGTTGTTGAGTATAAGGAGGACTAGGAGGTCTAACATATGATTTTATTTTTCTAATGTTGATGTTTTCATTATGTCAAAGATATTCTTGAAAAATTGTTTTCTAATCTAGGATGTGATCAACATGGTTGTAATGGTTATATCTCTATTTTTTTGGGTTGAAAAAATTTCAGTTTTGATGCTAAAAATTTTTGGTACAAGGTAGCAATGAATGTAAGGTTATCAATTGGATCTCTTAATCTATCTTTTGAATCTTGTGTTCTAAAATTGGTAATGTTCAGGCATGTACATGTCTAGAATGGCCTTATTTCTGAAGACCTGGGGTATTGTTGCATGTATATTTGTTTTTGGAATATAAAGGATTTATCACATGGGGAAAAAAGTGAATATATTCATTGAAAAGATGACTGAAGAAAAGCTCTCATCTATAGAACATATTATATTAGGAAATTTTAATATATATTTATTGCATATTTTTAAAGACCCTTTCTAAACCTCATTTCCACAAGCTTTAATTAAGAGAAAAAAGATAAATTATATATATCAACAAGTTTAATTTTACGTAATTATAATTTTGGGTAAATTTTGTTTGTATATGATTAAAAATATTAATATTATTATTTTAAAGAGTAATGATCACTCTTGTTGGATGGGGTGGTTAAAGAAGTGATATGTGGGAGGGAGGTAAATTCACGTTTCCCCTCACCCACCTAACTTGGACAACTACAAATCTATAGTAGACTTGATTTATTGGAGCCATTAACTACAATCAATTCTCACTCATATGCTTTGGATACCATGATCTTGTCCCAACATGTACCATTATGCACCTATGCTCATTTCAGGAATTCACTCTAATGGGGGCATACCCTTTTTATTCACTCCTTCCCCACAGAGAGAATATTCTTTCTTCTAAGTTCTTTCTTCCCAGAACCTTTGCTTCTTTTGGTAGGTGTTTTCTTCCCCTCTTTAGTTCACTAGATTGGATTCAAGTATGTCTACTAGCTTGTTCATTTAGCCTCCTCCTTGAGTAGTCTACCCCTACATTCTTGACTTTTACTTGGTGGCTCTAACCCCTACTTGCTCCCACTTTATCTTCCTTTCACTTCTAGTATCACTCTTGTAGAACCCTCCCCTTATAATCCCCTCCCTATCTCAACATATGTTCCCTATCCCTGCAATGATTCATCGTCATGGCCAAAGCCATTAGGGAAGTGGTGGTCATGGAAGTTGTGATGGCTCATGTGATTGTTTCAAAGTAGAATTTTTTCCTTGACTATTTCAAAATTGAATTCCTTGAGACATTTAGCAAGAACTTCAGGAGGTAGAGATGGAAGTCGCTTAAGAGAGAGATTTCCTATCCAACTCAAAAATTGTAGTTGACGTTGTTGCATGGGTTCCTAATACAAGGCACACTATATGGCACTAGAACCAATATATACACACAATCTACCTCTATTGGAAAATGAAAACAATACTCAACAATATGCTCTTGGAAAGGAATGATGTCAAGGATGAAATTCTTCTAATGCTCAATGAAATGCAATTACAAATGAAGACCATGGACACCATAATGAAGCACGTGGATGCCCCTTGGCCCCAAGGTCTATCCTAAAGTCTATTAAATTAGTTGTAGATCTTATTGAGGTAAAACCTTGTTCTTTTTCCTAGTTTTCGTGATAGTTATAAAGCCTATGGATATCTTGTTATTTTAGTTTTCATAAACACTCTCTATCATGTCAACCTTGGTATAGTAGTCTACTAGATAATTCAATCTTTTGAATTAAACATACAATCATATCCAATATAGCTTTTTGTTTTAAAACTCTCATAACAAAAAATCTATTACTTTACTACTGGTATGGTTTTCCAAACGACAAACTAAAAACTAACCGTAGACTACCTTATATAAAATCTTATTAATAATCAATCAATTTTAACCTAAAAAAAGAATAATTATCCATTTATAACATAAGAGCAATGTGTTATCTTTTTAAATAATAATAAAATAATAATTTTATAAACATACACTAGCTAAATCTATCCAAAAGTTTAATAGATATTAAAAAATAGCATTTGCTTTCATGCCATTGGTGAAATAGGTCATAAAATGAAAATGGTGATTCAAAAGTATACAAAGAAAATGGTTATTTTCGTGTTTGGTTTTCAGAGCGTTGGTCGACCTCTGTCTTGTATGAGTGCAAGGGAGGAATCAAACAGTGCGATGGAGAGATTATTCTCTAATTTTGGATTAATGTTTTACCTAGCAATCAAGAACCCTATTGTTGAGACACTCCCTCAGACTTATGACCTCCTGGTTCTCCTCGACAACATGTTTTCAAAGGATGACAGTAGGCAACATGAAGTTTTATTGATGTAATGGTAATTTATCTTGTTTTATTCTACTGGTGAAGGTTCTAAAGTTGGGGGACTTGGCAAGTTGCAAACAGGTTATTGAAGCTTTTTATGATTATTTGTATGTTCTTTTTTCCCCCAAAAAAGTGTAGTTTTATTTAAAGTATAAAAACATTAAATAATTACATGGTTTAAAGTATAAAATTAGATCACATAACTGCATGGAACGCATGTATTTTAGTATATGGATCCACAAGGATCTGGCCGAAAAGATAAGGCATATAGCCTAGAACAAAATACTATTACATATATTGTTCTCCAAAAGGTTAAAACAGATAAAAGGAGTCACAAAATTTATGGTCATATGAGATAAGTAAAGAGCATGTAATTAGTATAAAACCTCACAAAAAGTTGATATAGTATGAGAGTTAAATGTAAGATTGTCAAATTTGATTATATTAGCTTTATCAATAAAAGGTCTAGGATAAAATTCATAGATTTTATCATGGTGTTGTTCTTTGATCATCCAGGTCACAAAATCTAATAGTATGCTTTCCTCTAAGAGACTATCTTATTTATTGTGAGGTGTTGATTTCTCTGTAAACATGAAGCCTTAAAAAATGAGTAAAATAATATTTTAATCATAAAATTTCTTCTAGTAAAGGTAGTAATCTCATGTTGTGGTATTTGTAAGATCATTTGACCCAATTTATAATCAACATGGAGTCTCCAAATACCTATAGGTGATCCACTGCTTTATCAATTGCAAACATAAGCACCAATTTGAGAGATAGGAGCTCCACATAGTCATATGAGCCTGCTCCCAAACCCATTTTTAAACAGAAAGAATGATTCTCTAAAAGATGAAGAACAATTCATCCACCACATCTGAGAGGGTCTCCTTCAACAGCGCCATCAAAAAAATTATATGGATGTGTTCTATCAGTGTCTAACAAATTGAGAATGCTATTATTATAAACCTTTTGGTCCTTTGGGAGAAGGTAATAAACAATTAAGATTTTTGTCACATAAATATCAATAGGTATGAGACGATATTCAAAGATAACTCTGTTTCTTGCAATCCAAATGCCCTAAATTGTTAAAAGTGGTAATACTCAATATAATTTGTTCTCTCTTAATAAGATCCATTAAAACTGAGCCTCCATTAACTTGTCACTTGACCAAATACCTGCAATTTTGAGCTTCGTCATAACATATTTCCAAAATCCTTTAAAATATGGATATAGCAAGAATAATTGACTAGTATATTCTTCATCAGCATTACTTAGGGAAAATATGTTAGGACCCTGAAAACATCTCCTAGATACATTATTCCAAGATGGTATTTTGTTCGCTAGTGCACACCACATGAAGAGTCTTGTTTTAGCTAGACTATTGATTTTCCATAATAGTTTCCACCAGTCCTCATGAATATCATGCACTCTAGTAGAAATGAGATAAATATATCCATCTTTTGGTGAATATATCCCATAAGGATCATGATACCAAACCAACTCATCCTCCTCCTATACTAATCAGATATGAGAGGCACATAAGCTTCCAATGTATTTATCCTAGAAATTATGTAGGTGCAGGGGAATGTCTAAATGATCAGTTGAAACCCAGCCTTGAGTCGAAAGATTTGTTTGAGTTGGTTCTACAAATTGGCTCAAGTATACAAGGTCATTGCCATGAATAAAAGCAATCAATTGTTCCAGAAAGATCAAATACTTCCAATCAAAGGATCAAGGCCTACCTTTAAATGAGATTCATCACCCACTTTCCATGTTAATCTCGAATCTATCAAAAAAGAATATACCAATTTTCCAGATGATAAAAACATTAGTTTTTAATTTATTTGGTAAATGGATCTAGTCCTCCGACTAAAAAAAGATATATATATTTCATATACACCACCTCCATCCAAAGAAATTTAGTTTTTAATAACCTCCAACCAACTAATGTATATGTTTCATATACGCCACCTCCATCTTCTTTAACTGCTAAATCTTTTGAAAATAAATGTATATCCTTCATATCCTACCGCCAAAACTTTATGGAAATATATTCTTGACCAACTACCCATGAAAGAACCTAATGATTTGATGAACCTCACCAACAAAATTTACCATAAAGTTTATTTATTTTATTTAAAATCTCTTTATTGAAGTCTCTTTTCATTTTTTGGTGGTTGTTCTTGAATTTGTCTCTCATCCAAAAAAATGCCCAACTTGAAGGTTTGAGAATGTTATCTTTTATTTTTTATCAATCTTCATTATTAACAAATAAATTTAATGGTTTAAAATTTTCTAATGTATATTTGTTGTGTTTAGAGGTGTATTTTATAGTTTAATCTAAAAAGGGATGTATGATTCCATTAGTGCTCAATGTGGAGTTGACACATGTCCTTTTAACATAAAACTAAACTATTATCTAAATTAAAAAACAATGTCACCTATAGTAAAAAATGGATGTTATAAGATGTAGTAAAAATAGGCGTCGTCTAGCGAGCTCGAATGATCAAAAGTGGTCTAAATCCAGGTAAGAAAATTTCAAGAAATATTGTAGTAGAAGTGTTTGAATCATATTTCTGATAGTGGAAATGGATTTAGCACCATCAAAAACCTTTAGGGCACCCAAAATCTTGAAGTTTGACAGTCGTAACCTAGATTTACAAAAATCCTTATCAAAATCTTGCCGGAATTTCCATGATTGGCAAGAAAAAGCAGTCTAATTAGACTACGGTGTAAAAATATTTCTCTCACTCTCTCTATAAATAAAATATTTTGATGTACATATTAAATTACATGGTTTTGTATAAACATTAAAGAGAAAAAAAAAATTAAAAGTGAAAAAAATTATATTTTCACTTTCGAATGTAAAGAAGATGTATAATTCTTATATGTCTAAAAAAAAATTAATATAAAATTTAAACATACTATTTGAATATCCATCATCTATATATATATATATATATATATATATATATATATATATATATTTCAATGTCAACTATGTATATACTTATATATTATACGAACTAATTATCAACTATGAATATATTGTATATTTTTAAAAAATTATTTAGAAATTATATGAAGTAACCTAAAAAAAGAGTTTAGGGTTAAAAAGTTTAAACTAATTTCACTATTCTACATTTTGACATTTTTCAAAGATATTTTTTGGTCAATTTTATTTAAAATGTAGCAAAGATTTGTTGAAATTGCAAGTTTAATATTTGTAATCTACACTATCAAAGTGTCCAGGAAGATTTTCAAGGCATTGAATCCATTTATGCATCCAAAAATGCAATTTAGTCTTTGAATCCATTTATCTATTCAAAATGAATATATATATATATATATATATATATATATATATATAAACCATGGATTTACGAAGCATTGAGAGGAATTGAAAACAATTTTTCACTTTAAAATATATTTGTATTACAAGAAATTTATAGTTAAAATGGATTCTTTTCCCGTGGAAAAAGTCATAATTTTCATTATAGGAGAAAATTACATTTTGCATATGCATAAGCATTACTTAAGAGGCATTTCCTGTTCAAAAATGAAAAAACTTTGAGCATTCCTCCGCACAGGAAGTATTTGGAAATAAACAAAAAATAGGTAACCTATCTTTCCTCTTTGCTGAGAGGGAGTGATAAGTTCTGATAAATATTTACAGATAAACATAAAAAATGTATACTATTCTTGCAATGCTACTCAGATAGATTCAGGATCTATAAAAGGTCTGTGATAGTGTTGATAAACAACACCATCCTTTTCCTCACAAATCATCCAAGTGTCATCATCCCTAATCGCTACTTCTTTGGATAAGTGGTCAACAACGGTGTTCCACTCCCTGTAAATATGATGACAAGTAAAAGATTCAAAAGACATGATAGGTCTATGAATCTCATCTAGAATATGCTTCAATGTATATGCATTGTAGATGTGTTTTTTGTTGATCCAGTTAACAACTAGTTTTGAATCACCAAAAAGTTGCAGATTTTTGCAATGTTTATGTAATGCATATTGTATAAGGTATTTGGTGGTTAGAAGCTCGGCATAATTTTTTGTTCCCCTGCCCAACCCCATTTGAATTTTAAAAGAGTGAGTATTTGATAAATGCAGTACAACTCCTCCTCCACATCCTGATTCCTGAGCTGAGCCATCAAAGTAGGCCCATGGTAGGGAGTGATTGATGACTTCTACCTCAATTCTCCTATGTTGGATTTGAGTGGCCTCTTCGGGTATCATGTGGCACTCTGTGGATACCCTTTTCAGAATGGAAGGTCAGTGGGGGGATTTTTGCTGGAAGATGATTTGATTCCTGGCTATCCATAGCACCCAGCTTATGAGCAGTGGTATGTTCCTTTCCTTTCCATTGGTTTCATTCCACCAGTTATTCCAAGCTTCCTTTAAGCTTTTGTTGTGTCATCTGCAAGATATGGGGAGTGATATGAGGAAGCCATTCCATAGCTCTTGTGCAATATGATAGTTCAGAAAGAGGTGTTCAGTACCTTCGTTATTTTTTTTGCAAAGGTGACACTAAATGGCCATAAGAAAGATCTTTTCATAAGGATAGCACCTGTCGGGACTTTGTTGTATAGTATGGACCACATAAGTAGCTTTGATCTTGCGGCTGCTTTTAATTTCCATAAAAGGTTCCACCACAGCTCAGGGGCTGTCGGCTTAAGGGGATCCAATAGAACTAAATATCCAATCTTAGGGCTGTAATGACCATGTTTTTCAAAAGCCCATATGATCTCATCATCTCCTTCTGATATCCTGATATGGGCCTTCGTTAATGCAGAAATGTAGTGTCTCCATTCTTGTTGCCGGGGCAGGGGAATATTTAGTGCTACTCCAAATCTCCAAGCCTGTTGTGTCAAAGAGGATCAGTCGTTATCCGTAATATGACTTATATGAGTGATTTCCTATTCTACTAAATGAAGTCTCAGTTCAACTAGAAGTCTATGTGCGTTGCCACATCCTACCCAGGGATCTTCTCCTATGCGCACCAAGGAACTAGATCGAATCCTCCATGTCAATATGTTTCTTATCAGATCCATAGCCTTTGTTATTGCCTTCTAGATGATTGATATTTTCCCATTAGATTTGTGACCTTGCCTGATCCAATCAAGTGGGTTTGTGGGGATGATGTATTTGGAAGTAACAACCTTCGTCCAAAGGCTACAATTATTGAGTAGTTGCCATCCCAACTTTGCTGCAAGTGATTTTGAAAAAGTTTCCAGTCTCTTGATTCCCCAACCACCCCAATGCTTAGGCATTGCTAGAGATTCCCATTTAGTCCAAGCAAATATTCTTCTTATCTATTTCCCCTTCCATAGAAAGCGACAACATATATTTTGTAACCTATTCAAGATGCCCCTGGGGATCCAAGCTAAGGTCATCCAGTAAAAAGGCGTTGCTTCTAGAACAGAAAATCTCAGTACTAGCCTGCCTGCTCTGGATAGATACTTATGGTACTAAATGTTTAACCGCTTTTCTACTTTAGAAATGAGCCAAATCTAGACTGTAATTTTATAGCCAAACGACTTTAGTCAGTAGCCCAAATATCTTAGGCCTTATTCTATAGGATGGATCATAAAGGGGAATCTCCTTAAGGCAAAGAGTATTTCATTCTAGGAGAAACCTGGTGCTGTTATGGTGGATTTGGATTCATTTAGCACCATCCGCGTGGCATTTTGAAATGTGCCCATAACAAGGTGGAGGGCGGTGATATTGCCAAGGCCACCATTGAGAAAAATGAGAACATCATCCACGAAGAGCAGATGAGTCAGAGTAGCTGAATCAAAAATTTTAATGCCCTTGATTCTCCCCTATTTGTGTTCTCCTATAATTCGGCTAAGGCCCTCCATGATAAGTAGGAACAGTAGTGGGACAGGGGGCATCCCTACCTAAGTCTCCTCTTGGCATGAAAAAAGGGGGATGTCGATCCATTTATGAGTACACTATAAGGTAAATCAGTTATACAGCTCATGATCCACTTAATGAAGGAGAATGGAAATCCTAGGTGGGTTAGAAGGATGCGGAGGTAAAGACAGTTGACTCTGTCAAAAGCTTTAGATAGGTCTATCTTCAATATCATTCCTTTCAATTTCCTGAGCTGCACAAAGTGAAGGAGTTCTTGTACAATGTCTATCGCCTCATGTATCTGCCTGTTGTGCGAAAATGCAAACTGTTCGTGGGATATATGGAGGGATAGTATAGGCTTAATGCAGTTGGCGATAATCTTGGCTATGATTTCATATATACAGTTGCATAAAGAGATAGGTCTGAAATCATCGAAGGGGGTGGGCTTGTCAGCTTTGGAGATGAGAGCTATAACAGTAGACTTGAGGCCTCCCAGGATCCTTCCACTTCTTCTGCTTTCCTCTACGAGCTGCAGGAGATCTGTTCCTAAGACCTCAAAGAAAGCTATATAAAATTCCACAATCCAACCATCTGGCCCTGGACTCTTATCTTTCTTTAGCCACTTTAGTGTGGCTTCGTGCTCTTCAAGAGAAACCTCCCGCAAGAGTTCCTGTTCCATCTCTTGGTCTATGTAGCCTGGAAAGAGCTGCGCAATATGCATTACTTCTGCAAGGGTAGCATTGGGTGGAGCCTTATATATATTTTGAAAGTGTGTGCATGATAATGTAGCCAGTTCTCTAAAGGATTGAATAGATCGTCCCTGTGTGTCTTGGAGCTCCCATATGGTATTAATGGCCTTTCTCCCATTGGCATGTTTGTGATAGAATTTTGTACTGTCGTCCCCCTCCTTCAACCAGATGGCCCGACTTCAGATCCGCCAGCTCTCTTCTCTATCTCTTAAGATATGGGATCTCTTCAGCAGAGTTGTAGAGTGCTTATCCCTTTGCTCCTGGGTTGACACAATCCCTCTTGTTTCCTCCTCAAAAGATAAGATTTCTTCCTCTGTTGTTCTGAGGATCAGATTGTCCACTTCCTTCTTCTTCATTGCCCATGCCTTGGATAGGACTTTCAGCTCCTTCATGTTATATGTGAAGTCCTAGTTGAGGTTCCTAGATGTGCCTAGGGGGTTTTCATTCCAAAAATCAGTCACCAATTTGATGTACTCCATATGCCGTAGCCAAGTGGAATTAAATTTGAACGGGGCCTTGGGTTTGTCTGTTGCATCCTACAGCTCAAGGTAGATGGGTCTATGATCCAATAAACCTCCTGAACTCGCCCATTTTCTAATACGAGTTCCCATATTAACCAGGTCTTCCTTAGTGAGGAATCTGTCGAGTTATCTAGCCAGGATTGCTTCCCCTGTTCTATTATTCCTCTAGGTGGGTTGCACTTTGGTTGAGGGGATGTCTATAAAGCTATGGGATTCCAGGAGGTTTTCAAAGAAGAGAGACAGTGCATCCACCTGAGCTTTATTGCCCCAAGATTCCACATATCCCAACGAGAAATTTAGGTCTCCCCCTAAGATGATGTTATCCTGTTGCAGGAGGGCGGAATTAAACAAGGATCTCCAAAAAGCAACCCTATTTTGGCAGGGGCCGTATACATTATAGATCTTGAATTCTGATTCTAGAGTGGGGGAGTAGATATCTGCTGCCAAGTATCCCTAACCTCTCTAAACCCTCAAAGTCTTGATGGTACGATTACAAATGCCCAAGGATAAACCCCCATATCTGCCCGAGGCATCAAGGGAATGAAAAGACCAGCCAGGTAGCCAAGATTCAAGTAAGTGTGTAATGGTACAAGCAAGACCAAGGGTTTCTTGAAGGAATATGATGTCTACCAGCTCTGTGGCAAATAAACGCTTTAGGGCTAGTTTTTTATCTAGGCTAGCCATCCCATGATAGTTAAAGGAGAGCAGCTTCATGGAGGGGGGGGATAGGGGTCTGCTCTGCTCTAAAGGCCCAATTAATGGTTTTATGTTTGCCATATGCGATCTCCTCCCGGCCTGATGCTTGGATTTGGAAAGATAAGAGGGACGCCCTCAGGTTTTGCGGGGGGGGGGAGGGGATACCACCTCAAAACCTATGATTTCAAGGCCTTGAGAACGCATTCGGGAGCGAAGGGGGTAACGAGATTCTGGGAGCGGATGGGTAGGTAATGGGGGGGAGGGTTCGTCAGAGAGGGAAGGCCGAGGGAAAGAGTAAGCTAGACGGGGGGGGGAGAAATAGGGTAGTGTTGAAACGAGGGTGGTTGATAGAGGAGCCAGGGGGGGTGCGAGAGGGGGGAATTAAAGGGAGTGCTCGAAGAAGCCATAGACTAGACTTGCTGAGATAGGGATGGCAAACCAAGAGAAACAAAAGATGAATAAGCAGATGAGAGAGGAGAATTTGACATACTCGTGGAGTGAGCGTCCCCTATAGCCGCCCGTGCTCTTGTTAGAGGTGGGGAGGGAGGCCAAAGAGGAGCTTTCTCCCGCTTCTTCCTTGATTCTTTCTCGTGTGTAATGTCAACTTCGGCTGGGACATGTTGTGACTAATATTCCACTTCCGTAGTATGTTTAGGAATGTCTCGAGGGGGATGGGCTTCCTGTTCATTGATCTCCGGTTGTTGGCCCTTCTTGATGATCAGGGGATAATCCTTGTATACATGTCCAACTTTATGGCACCTGCGACATCTATAGGGTATACCCTCATAGTCCAGTGGCTGCTTCCGGGTGAACGATCTCCACTGAATGGTGATGAATTCCAGAATTCCTCCCCTTGTGTCCATATGAACCAGAATTCTGGCGAAAGCCATCTTGCCTGTGGATAAATAGGATTTATCGGATTCCATATATGTGCCAATTGAGTTCCCAATACGCCTGAAGATGTCTTCGGACCAGAAGTGTAATGGGAGTCCCGGTAATCTGACCCATATCGGGTCAACACCAATTTGCTCTGTGTCCGGGTTGAAAAGTGGAGACCAACGCTTCAAGAGGACTGGGGCATGTTCAAAATGCCAGTAGGACGAGAGTACCCAATTCATGTGGTTTGTTCTGGAGAAGCGTAAGGCAAACCGTCCTTTCACAAAAGTCTATACTGTGGGCAAGTCAGCTAAATGATGCCCCTAGACCTCTGATGTCCATGATTTTATACAAGCTACTATATAGTTTCGTCCCTGGACTCTTCCAACTAGCACCCTGTCTGCAAAGTCCATAGTATCACCGAGCTGGATATCCTCCTCGAGCCTGAGAAAGGTATCGACCGCTTTGGTCTGGAAGCACTTGGTCTTCTTACGAGCCCTAGCTTCGGCCACTATGTCTCCTCGATGATCAGTGGTGTGCTCTGATCCAGGGGTATTCTCTGAGGGAAGGGATGATTCATCGGGGAGTGCTCCTATTAAGGGGGAGACGACGGTATAACTGCCAGAGGGAGGCGAGGACGCGTATGGTGAAATTAGGGGAATCGAAGTGGAAAAAGGAGCGGGAGGAGCGGAGGGGAAAGTGGACAGTGGGGGGTGGGAGATGTGACCAGGGGTAGGGAATAGAGGGTTAGGGTTAAGGCACCCCAACGCAAACCCTAGGGAAGATGGAGACGGTGGGGGAGAGGAGAGGGACAGCCAAGTTGCGGGGTCGTCCGGCAAGATCACCTGGTGGTCAGATGGATCAGAGAGAGAATGGAGGTCGGTGATTTCCTCATGCAGTTCATTGCTAAATGGATGCGACCCAAGCTTAGCTGAACGCGGGGTGGTCCAGATAGAACCCTCCACTAATATTTCTTCCAAATAATCCTCCAAATCGAGGTCCATCGCTGTTAGGGGCAAGGTATCGCTAGCTGCCTGTAGTAACTACCAAGAGATGGAGCAGCAAGTTGATAAAACGGCTTGAAACCCTGGGTCAATACTTCAAACTGTGGTGCAGGTAAGGCGAGCACAGTAAAAAAAGACCTGAGTAAAAAAAAAAAAAAACCTGTTATGGAGGGGTATATTATATTATCCACCATGTTCTAAGGTAGATGTGTACTCAAATGGTACAGCCAGCTACTTCGACATACACGTAACGACCTACCCATACTCGCCTGCCTCTTAAAATGGATTTATATTGGTATTAATAGTATTTTTTATAGAAAAATGTTGTAAAGATTATATGGATTTTAGTGTTTAATTTTAAATTTTGATAAATTATCAAAGCATTTTAGAGAAATACCTTAAAAATAAAATAGAGAATATTATTTTAATCCCTTAGTTTTCTACTTTTAAACTCTTTCAAACCAACAAAAATTAACAATTTAGATTCAACTACTATATCTACACCATTATTTTTACATTCATCAATTCTAAAAGATATAAATAGTATTTTTAATAATTATATCAAAATTGATTTAACTATTTCATTAAATTTAGACTAATTTTAACAAAATTATACTTTTAAACTGTAAAATTAAATCATGAAAATATTAATATAATTTAAAAAATGTGAATTTTGAAAGTTTCCACTTTGAAAATACCAATTTTGACTTTTCTTCAAAATTAGTTTAAAATTATTTCAAATTTAATGAAATCACTATTAATTGATTAAATTAAGTCTTTCACATATATTAGAATGTGTTGAGATTATCTTCATCAAGGTATACTAGACAAGATGTTCTTAAAGTGGAGAAATTTTAGATTGGTTTCAAATATGGATTATCAATTACGACATTTCTAAGATTGTCAACCTCGTGCTATAATTGAATTCCTTCTATCGAATTGAATGAAAATATTTTAGAAATCTAGTATGTTTGATTACGATAAATAAATTTTTCGTTATCTTTTAAAACTTTAATCTTTAAACTTTTAAGGTAGAATGCAAATATTTTAGAAATCTGGTATATTTGATTAGGATAAAGAATTTTTTCGTTATTTTTTTAATTTTAATTTTTGAACTTTTAAGATGTTTTTAATTATGGGAATTAATTAGTATTTGTACTATATGTTGTAAAGGAAACGTCTCAAAGTAATGGCATAAGAAATATTAGTGATTTTGGTTTTTTATTGGTGTTTCTGTTTTATCATATGTTACGTTTTAGGGAGATTCCAACTAGGATATGTTCAAAGTGAAGGTAATACACAACACTCCACTCCAAAGGATTTATGAAAATGCTCTTCATTAAGATTTTGGAATCTTTATAAATAAATGTTTTAAATCAAACATTTCATAACAAAATAATCTCATATCACCTTAATTCACAATGCAATGGATAATAGTTTTTGTTCATTAGAAATTGGTCTAATTCTATGAGGAAAGCTTAATAAAAAGACTTTAGTAGTAAGGGGAACATTAATAAACTCCCTCATCATTTGTTATATAATGTTGTTAATTTAGCTATTTGTTGTTTGTTATCCTTATTTTAGTCCTGTAATATGTCCAAACTATAAAATAATGGTATTATTTATACTCTTTGGACCATTGTATATCCTTCTGGTGCCATCAATAAATTTCAATTTTCAAAATAGGGTTTCCTTGTTCTGATAAAAAATGTCTTAGATGTAATACTTGTCTATTGGATTTCTCTAGCTTTTATTCCCAAGAAATTCTATTAAAGATTCAAAAACATTTTTTTAATTTCTCTGGCACAAAAATAAATATTTGAGCTTAAAAAAATATCGCACTCGGCACAGAGCTCTTCTTTTTGCAAAAATGATAAACTGACAATCGCAACAGAATCCAATCCACTTTGCATAGTTGAGGAAGAAGACAATTATATACTTGTAATGTAAAACTTGTTAAAAGATCATAAATAAAATAACCAGTTGCTAGATGTGGACAAACTTACAAGTGGAAGAGAATTGCATACGTAAATAGATCATCAACGAAACTATGTGGGTTATCAATTTAGGGCTTGAATAAATTATTTATGAAGCTTGTGAAATTCAGGAGAATCAGGGTATTATTGTTGAGCTCGATGAAAATGTATCGAGTTGTTGCAGAGACATTTGAACAATTGAAACAACAAAAGAAATCACATTCATCTTTAAACAAGTTAGACTTTGTTTTGATTGTCTTAAATAAATGTCTTAACTACCCATATTGTGTAGTAGCACTAGAGCCTTGTGCCTTGAAGGATGTAGAGTTTACCTTGGGTGCCAATATTTGGAATGAGGAGAAATGCTCGAAGGTTTTCCCTAAAATATGTTGCCTTATTAAAAAAAATGACAACTAAATTCATAGTCTTCATAGATGGGAAAAGTTGGAGCATTTGAGGTAATTGCACTTATATCAGATTTCCAAAACTATAGGTTTCAATTTTGTCTTTCATATTAGAGTAATCACACTATTAGTTCCCTCGATTCCCTGTGTGTCACTGCTCAACTTGAGTTTTAAGTTATTTTAACATCAGTAATCATTCATTTGTGTGGAGATTGGCTTTTGTTTTGACATAACTATGTAACCATTAAAACATGTATTATTTATCTAACGAAAAAAACTTACTATATAATCATTAAAACATGTATTATTTATATGATTATTGTGATCTTATAATTGAGTAAGGCTTCCTATTTCTTGTTATATGATTAAAACATGTAATCATTAAAACATGTATTATTTATATGATTATTGTGATCTTATAATTGAGTAAGGCTTCCTATTTCTTGTTATATCATAATTGTGGAAGGCTTCGTATTTCAACTTATCGTGGATGAGGATTGGTTGACTTTTAATTGAGTGTCTAGATTGTTTTTCAAGGGAATATACTCAGCGTATGCTTCGTCTAAGTGTTTATCAATGGTTGTAGTGAGTTTCTTGTTATATCATAATTGTTGAAGACTTCCTATTTCAACTTAGGGTGGATGAGGATTGGTTGACTTTTTGAGTGCCCAGATTGCTTCTCAATATTTCAACTTAGGGTGGATGAGGATTGGTTGACTTTTTGAGTACCTAGATTGCTTCTCAAGGGAATATGCTCAGCATATGCTTCCTCTAAGTGCTTATAAAAAATATATTTGTGCCATGTGGCTCCCTACGCACTAATTTGCTAGGTATTTGAGATTATTCCAATTCTAATATGTTCATATTCTAATTAAATGGGGAAATTAATATATAATCAAATTTTATTTAGCAAAATGGTCCATTTTACAATAAGATGTGTAATGCTTTTTTTTCAAGTTAGATTATATTCATGCCAGGTGGCTCCCCACCCACCAATTTCCTAGGGATTTAAGATCATTCCAATTCTAATAAATTCATATTCTAATTAGATTTGGAAATTAATATATAAGCAAATTAATATGTAATACCTTTTTATTCTCAAGTTAAAGTTGACCCATAACCTTTTTATACATGGTTAATCAAGGAAATGTGTACATCAGTAAGGCATTCTTTGTATTGCAATAATTTTTTTATTATATTTATAAAGCATTCCGTTATATCAACCACATTAATATTTTTAATATGATTTTACTAATATATTTTTTTAATTTAACTTCTAATTTATTATTAAATTATATATATATATATATATATATATATATATATATATATATATATATATATATATATATATATATATATATACGCAGAGTAATAAAAATGACCATTGCCCAATAATGTCCCACGAGAATTGTTAAGAATTTAAATAAGTAGGTTAGTACACAAGATTTGTTAAAAATTTAATAGGTAGGTTAGTACAATATCTAAAATGGTTCTCAGTCTGTAATTTCATTATTATTTAATCCTAGTCGGAGTTAGAGAATCTAACAAAAATCTTCAATGCCTTTAAATAACTTTTGAATCGGTGCATGCATTTAACCATGTTTGAGTTTGTGTTACCAGAACTTTTCAAAGGTCGAGTAAACAATTGCGCTGCAGTTATGGAGTCACCAAAAGGCTTACTAAATGCGGCTATTGAAATGGATGGTGACAAGAGAATAAGGTCATAATACTTTGAAAATATTGGGCATCATAATCATTGCATCTTTGGATCACACCTTATTGTCACCATTCCATCATTGCAATCGTTTAACCCACAGATTTAAAAGAACATTGTTTGTTTTTATCAAAAGAGATCTGACGAATATCTCCATTTGCAAAAGATTATTATTCTAAATATTTATGGAGGGGGAGTACCAACAGTAAAAACAAAAACAAAATGTACATATCTATTTTTTTATAATCAAAATAAAATATATAAATTTGTTTTTTTATATAGATATTGATGATATATTTCATATATAACAATTAAGTTGGGTGGAATAGGTATAAATTGTTTTAGTTTGGTAATTTTTTTTGTTGGATGTAAAGAAATAATAAGTTAATTGTTCAAAATTTTCTGAGATGTAAAAAATAAATCCAAATATATCTACTAAAAATGAAAAATGAAAAATTACCCTTTACAAATTACTAACAAATAATTAAATATTAAAATTTATAATCAACATAAATTCAATAATTTTAATTATAAAATAATTAAAACATCATAAAAATACTCTGAAAATCCAATAAACACTGAAACACAATCTAACCAACCTATTATCTAGAAATTTATGAAAAGCAACTGGAAAATTATTACTATCAGATTGATGAGAAATGTTTGTTTCCATCATCATCCCATAAAAACTAAATATGTGCAACTTTCAATAAAGAAGATAAGTGAAGATTTGTACTCAATCTGAAAAATTAGGCAGACAACATAATTGATTTCAGGAGATTACCTCTAATGTCTTATCAATAATATATAGATATAATCATAATGATGTCAAGATTTATGACTAAGATACTCAGAAATGTTTAAAAAATCTGTAAATGTCTTTCATTTCCATGATGCAGTACGTGTTCAAATAAATACCATAGCATGATATGAATAGAAAGCCTGCGTACCTGTTAGCCCTTCCATCTGGACTTATTGTTTCTTATATATGGCTATACTTGCATGTAACAGTCAGAGACATTTCAATCAGGACCTTATCAGAATTTAGAATGCTGATAAACTTCTCTGCTATTTTCTTCTGTCACCCCCTTCCTCATGATGTCTGAGTATAGAGACTCAGAAGATCTCTATACGATTATTTTTGCGTACTCCACTTCAACAAACTGTAGACCAGTAGAAAAAGAGAAATCAATGGTGAAATCTATGACCAGTGGTGGGAAGATGAGTTGGGCTGGTGTAAAAAGTCCATCATTGCAAGAGGATGATCAAAGTCCATCCACAACAAAGAAGAGTTGCCATGATGAAAAAATACATGTATGGATTGAAAGGGTTAGGAGTAAAATGAATTGTATGCTCAATACCCTAAAGTCTCTGTTACCCGAGGGTCTCAATTCAAAGGTAGTACTTGATTATTGTTGTCTGGAATAACAGTTCAAGACACTAATATAGACCATGAGATTAGCAAATGAGTTTAAAATAGATTTTCATGACTGTACATACATGCTAGATTCAGATTGCAAAGTTGATAGATTCTTATTCAAGCGGATGTTCTAGATGTTCTAGACACTGAATTGCTGAAATATTTCTTTCTCAGGTGGACAAAGGAAGAATTGTTGACAAGTCCATTAATTATATCAAGACCCTCCAAATCACCTTGAAAGATTTTTTCATTATCTTTTAGAATTCTAATTTTTGAACTTTTAAGATGTTTTTAATTATTAAAATTAATTAATTAATTAATATATATATATATATATATATATATATATATATATATATTAATTTTAATTTTAGTTTTAATGTATATTAATTATTATTATTATCATAATTTTAATAAAAATAATATTATTTTGGAAATTTAAAATATCAAAATTTAAAATTATAATTTTTATTTTTTTATTATTATTTACACATATTAAAAAAAAATCTTACTAATAAAAATAACTTTTAAAATTCTTATTTAATAATCATAAATATATTTTATATGATAAAAAGGACAATACATTTTTAATTTTATTTAAAAATCTCAAAAGCTCAGATATATGAAATAATATTTAATATAATATAATCTTAATTATAATATATTTAATTCAAAAATATTGTATTATAATAATATGCGGAAATTGTTATAAAAATGATTACAACAGTGTTCTTATTGAAGTGTGTTGATGTGTTATCAACGGATGTATTAGATATCTAAAAACAATAATATTAAATTATGGGTTAAGTGTAATTTATGATTGGTGAGTTTAATAGTGTTATTATTGAAGTGTGTTGATGTTAACAATGGATGTATTAGATATCTAAAAATAATAATATTAAATTATGGATTAAGTGTAATTTATGATGGGTGAGTTTAATTTAATTATAGATTTTGAAATATTTTAAAATTTTGATAATTAAGTTAAATGTATTTTTGGTTGGTAAGAATAACAATAATAATAATAATATTCATTTTTAAGGGCACAGCTAAGTCAGACACCAAATTGGTGCATGAGACTCGCTTGTTTAATATTCATTTTTAAGGTCACAGCTAAGCCAAACACCAAATTGGTGTATGAGACCCCCTTGTTTGTGGGACAAGGGACCCACCTCCGCGCAGCGATTTGACCACTAAGTCTACAAAAGCATACATACTCTACCCCTCTGGTTTTGACACCTGTGACCGCTTAAGAAGAAACACATGCTCTTAACCATTAAGCCCACTCAAACTATATAACATTCAAATTAACTAACAATTTAAACCTATTACACCCGCCTGAAATACATAACCTATATACCATTTACCGGGAACATATTTATATATCACCCACAACTAAGTATATAACATTCAAATTAATTAACAATTTAAACCCATTACACCCGGATGAGGTACAAAGTGGATATTAACCATAATGTATATTTAACTAGCATCCGTTGATTCAAATAACAATAATTAAGAAGATCTGACAAAAGGACGCAAGTTTAAAACATGAAAGTAGGAGCGTTACGACGGAAAGGCGATCGAGTACTAAATATTGTAGTATAAAGCTCACGTTACCGGAAGAATATCAACAGCCCGGAATGGCAGGGGATGGGGATGATCATCGGGAATCCCCACAACAGAGTTCGAAACGAAAAGCAATTGACGATTATGAAGAAGAAGATTCGAAAATGGAGGACGAGAATTCAGAGATGAGTATTAGTGAAATGGATATTGATGAATTGAGGGAGACTCTTCGCAAGCAAAATGAAACGATAGATGAACTGAAGTACGAGCTTGACGAGGAGAGGAACGCTTCCGGCGTTGCAGCAGAGGAAGCTCTGGCTATGATTAACCGTCTCCAGAAAGAAAAACATGAGATGGAGATGCAAGCTACCCAATCCATACGATTACAGGCAACCACTGAACAGGAAAAGAGGTCTCTGGAGTACCACCTCAACCAAAAAGATTATGAGATTGAAGAACTACAGGCCGAGCTACAGTCTTTGAAGCAAAGGATGCAATTTGCTACAAGTGTTGAAAATAACTTGCAGCATTATCACACCAACAATAATGATAATGCCAATGGAACAAAATCAGATGACAAAAATAATTGTATGTTTCCTGTAAGTCATGATGATACTGATCAGCCTCAACAGCTTATTCAACAACTTTCACTTGAAAAAAACCAGGTGTCTATGCAAGCCTCCCTATCCAAAAGAATACAAGCACAGAGTGAACAGGAAAAAAGTTCTCTCCAGAATCTTCTAGAGAAAAAAGATGTTGTGATTGAAGAACTCCAGTCTGAGCTACAGTCTCTCAAGCTAGGGATGCAATTGAGTACAAGTGTTGGGGACCACTTACAAGTTAATCACCACAACAACAACAACAGTGACAACCATAATAATCATAGCAATAATGCTAATGTTAATGGAATGGAATCAGATGATAAGAATAATTGTATGATTTCTGTAACTGGTGATGAGATTCAAAGGCTTAATCAGAAGATACAGTCATTGGAAGAGGACAAGGTATCCATGGCCCTGACAATACAGTTCCTGAAATCAAAGAACATGAATCTAAGAGTGATGAACAAGATGATGACACAATCTTACAAAGAAGTCAGGAGACCAGAAGCAGAAACACAGCCGAATCCAGGTGAAATTCAAAACCCTAGTACACCAATATCCACATCGATGAAACCAGATACGACCCCAGGTGTTGCAAAAGTGCGACGCTTTGGTATGGCATTATTACATGCATCTATTTGGGTTGCTATACTGTACTCTGAAATAAAGTCACGCTTTAAATAACCAACATCAGATTTCATATTTTGTTAGGTGATTAGTTTTTATAATATATAATATGTTGGATATAATGTTTTCTGGTTCTTGACAAGGATGCTTGCAGAGAGATACATTGATAACTGGTACATAATGAGGTATTACATTAGTAGTTTTTCTTATTTAATAGACTATTCTATGATTGTTTGTTAATCTAGGCAGCGTTGTAGATCAAGGAACTTCATGCAGAGCATGCCCACATAACAATTTTGTGAACTCCCATAAACCTAAATTAAGATTAGAGTCACTAGTATAAGAAGATTGGTAATCTTTGATGTTTGCAGTAAGATATTAGAGAATTTTCTACAACATTATTTTCAATTATATAAATTAGTTATTATAAAGTTGATTCCCTTCTTAAACAATTAATACAAGGACCTGTAACCTATGCAAATAGTGCACAATGCCTTAAAAAATTTATGAATCCTCGGTTGATAGTATTAAGTGACTAAGTGATATAAGTGATATAAGTTGTATTGAATACCTATATAAGAACATTACCTTTGAAAAATGACAATGTTTCTATATGTTTTCCATTAGACTAGGAACATGGGTTCATTTTTAAGGTCTTACCCATGTGGCCATTAAATAGTTAGTTTATAGGCACTCATTCTAAAAATTGTCCTCTTTGTTAATAAAACTCAAATTCGCTAGTAGACTCTCATTATAAGCGGGCCCATAAGTAATTAACATTCTCCACATATATATATATATATATATATATATATATATATATATATATTAGAAGTTTATAGATTTGGTTGTGTAGTGTAGTTGGTTATCAACATCATTTTCTTCGACAAAAAAGAAAGGTTATATAATATTTTGTCAAGAATTGTGATTGTATTTAGAGCATTGTTCTTGGAGATTGCCTCCTTTGAAGAGGCAAGTGAGCATAACTCTCTATTTTCTATTATCAAAGAGATATTTATTGGTTTTATGTCTCTCTTTTCTTGTGTTCTTGGGTTTTTCATTATTTTATGTGAATTACACTATAAGTGGTATCATAACTCTTTATTTGGCTCAAAGTAGGAGAATTCTTGGGCATTAAGCACGAGAATTTTTTTGTTGATTTTTTGACAAGATAAAGAAGATGACAAAGTTCAAGTGAATTAAATAAAATTTATATGTATAATTTGAAGGATCTAATCCAATGATTGAATTCCTCTTAGACAAAAACCCCAATTAAAAAGAAAAGGGTCCAAAAAGGAGTCTAAGAAGTGAAGTTATCAGTGATTGAACATCGACAATTTTTTAGGGTTTTTAGAAGTGTAAATATTGGTGGCAGAATTCAGGTCTATTTTTGAAATTTTTGTGCATAATTTAAATAATATAATCCAATGATCCAGATCTTGGGAGGAGGCCCCCAAGATCTAAAAGATTGAAATGGATCTTGGGAGGAGAGACCCCCAAGATCTGAAAACTTGCATTGCTAGAAGAAAAATAGGAGAATGCCCAATAAACAAAACCCACAAAGAAACTTTTTATTAAAACCAATAATAACTGTAAAGGCTACATTGTGGTGGACAATCTGTCCTTTTACAAAATGTGACTTGTTACTTATAGTATTTTTCAGTTACAATACCACGGGTCAATTCCATGGGTGAATGAATACCATGGGTGGATTTTACAATACCACGGGCAGATGCCATTTACAATACCATGGGTAAATTCCATGGGTGAATGAATACCATGGGTGGATTTTACAATACCACGGGCGGATGCCATTTACAATACCATGGGTAAATTCCATGGGTCGATGAATAATATGGGTGGATGAGTACCATGGGTTGATGCCATTTTCCATTCGGATCATTCCTCCCTCCTTAAGAAGCAATGGTCCCCATTGCGTAAAGTTCCCTCCTGCAAAGCCTTTGTTGAATATGAAGATCCACTGAAGATAAGGGTTTTACGTGGTTAACCCAAAACCCTAATAAATGAAGATACGAGGATAGAGATACCTTGTAATGCTTGTGACCAACTGTGATACTGACAGTGTGTGGCCTAGCAAATGGACTTCGATGAACTGTGGGTTTGTGGATGACCCATAACCATGAAGAACGAAGATCCGAGGATAGAGATACCCTGTAATGCTTGTGACCAACTGTGATACTAACAGTGTACGGCCTAGCAAATGGACTTCGATGAAGTGTGGGTTTGTGGATGACCCACAACCGTGATGTTGGTTGCTGATGAAGTAGCAGGTGCCTACATAACCTGGGGTGGGAGGGCACATCTCCAAATAACCCAAGCCGATTGCTGCTATGTTGAAACTGATGAATGTGAAGCAGGTGCCTACTAAAGTGGGGTGGGAGGGCACGTCTCCAATGGAAACCCACTCCGAATGCTGCTCCAGAATTAAAATGGACATAACTCGGCCAATATAACTCAGAATATTTATTATAACCCGTTTTTGGAAGCAGAATGACCATTTTGCATATTCCCATGTGATGGAAATCCTTATCTGGGCACTCTGAGATCTCAGATTTGTGCTGCAACAGTTCCGCCGTTACAAAAATTCTGATAAAATAGCTTATTTTAAATCAACGATATCTCCCACATCCGGACTCCGATTTGACCCATTTTTTTTTTGAAATTGGGTGATTTTTTGAGAGGAATCCAGATCTGGTATTTGATTTTGTAAATTTTGTACCAAATGTTTCAGATCTGATCTGCAAAGTCGCCGCCCAAAAAAAATCCTGCAAAAAAATGAAAAAAAGAAAAATTCTTCCTGCTTGACCCAAGAAAGTGCTCTGTGGAGGTTGTAGCACATGCCTGAAGTTTGTTGAATATTGCTGCAAAATTTGAAACTGAAACATGCATCAAACCCTCGTTCCCATGGAATCATAACCTGCTCCGATACCACTGATCCGGATCTTGGGAGGAGGCCCCCAAGATCTAAAAGATTGAAATGGATCTTGGGAGGAGAGACCCCCAAGATCTGAAAACTTGCATTGCTAGAAGAAAAATAGGAGAATGCCCAATAAACAAAACCCACAAAGAAACTTTTTATTAAAACGGATAGTAACTGTAAAGGCTACATTGTGGCGGACAATCTGTCCTTTTACAAAATGTGACTTGTTACTTATAGTATTTTTCAGTTACAATAACACGGGTCAATTCCATGGGTGAATGAATACCATGGGTGGATTTTACAATACCATGGGCAGATGCCATTTACAATACCATGGGTAAATTCCATGGGTGAATGAATACCATGGGTGGATTTTACAATACCACGGGCGGATGCCATTTACAATACCATGGGTAAATTCCATGGGTCGATGAATAATATGGGTGGATGAGTACCATGGGTTGATGCCATTTTCCATTCGGATCATCCAATGAATGAAATTCTCTCAAAAAATTATCCAATTTCAAAAATAAATCATCCAAAATGGAGTCTAAGAAGTGAATTTATCAACAATCTAAAATCAACTTTTTTTTAAGGTTTCTTTCGATGATGACAATGAATTTTCCAAATTAGATAATTTGTATTGAGATCATATATCTTAGTCAAACTAGTTCCATAATATTCAAGTGCTGGAATTTTATAATTGGGTTCATGATAGCTAATCTGAGAAAGATGTCTTTCTACATTTTTAAATAGCATAGGTACTATCCCAATAGCTTTTTCTAGTGAGCTCACCCATAAAGGAGAATACCTATAAACATCCTCATAATTCCTCAGACAACATGAACACTTGCTCTGGTTCAACTAAGTTGGAATCAATGGAAGGTTAGCTTAAACAATGTTAAGAAAGAATAAATGGGTTGGAAGAGAAGTTTAATGAGAGGTTTGATAACTTTGAAAAGAATTTGATGGATAAGATGTTGAGTATGTTTGTCTTAATCATACCAAGAAAAAACCACATGACTACATAGAAAATTCATCCACGCAAAGGAAAAACTTTTAAATGGAAATTTTTAGCCACCCACCATATTCGACATGCCTACACAACAATAAATCAATAGATAACAACATAGTGCATCATTCTCCTAACGTGGACTTGAACAAGTTTGATGTTTTTGATCCATCATGATGGATCACTCAGATGGAACATCACTTTTCCTTCCAAGATATTATTGATGACAAGATGAAACTTTAGGTGGGGATCCTATATTTAGATAAAGAAGGATGAAAATGGTGGGAGTGGCATAAAAAATTATATTCGGTTTATATTGTATGGAGTCAATTTGTTAAAGTTGTCTATGCATGTTTCAAGAGAGATACTCATTATTTGGGGAGACTTACCAAGTTACACCAAATTGGCCCATTCACTACTTTAGAGCAGGCTTTGAGAAAGTATCCATTCATATAGAGAACTTAACAAATTTCTTCTGTAAAGAATATTTCATTATTGGCCTCAAAGAGGAGATTTGAGTTGCTAGTTAGAATGCAATGTCCTACAACATGGTTAGATGCAATTGAGAGGGCCCTAGAATTTTAAATGGTGATGACTATGCAAATAAAAACGCCAACATTCATCCCTCACATTTATCCACCCCAAGGTAATTCACCAAGCACAACTACTCGTCACTTAAAGGTATAAAGGTTGTCTCCAACGGAAAAGGAAGACTACCAAAAACATGGACTTTGCTACAATTGTGATGAAAAATGTGCTCTAGGTCATAAGTGCAAAGAATGTAAATTGTTCCAGATTGATATGAATAATGAGGCTTTGACATAAGAGATAACTACTAAAGAGAATGCTCTCTATGAGTTTCACTAAAGAGGGACATGTTACTCACCCTTCAAGGGCAACAAGCATGTTCCCCTAATATAGTCATCTCTATCATATGGATAAGTTGTTAAGGAAAGGATACTCTAGCATTATTTCCAAATTTAATGCCATACAAGTCATGGATAATACGACAAAAGGAATCCATATAGATTTTCAACCAATCCTTAACAAACATCATCAAGTCTTCAAAATACCAAGGGGTTTACCCCCTTTATGAGGAGAGAATGAAATTTGGTATTCCCCCAATTCTAGGTAGTCAACCACCAAATGTATGTCCTTATCGACTCCCTTTTGCACAAAATAATGAAATATAAAATATCATTAAGGAACTATTGGACGTAGGGGACATACATCCTAGTACAATCCCTAACTCATCATTGGTAGTTAGGGTGTTAATGAAGGAACTTGGCACATGTGTCTTGATTTTATTGGTCTCAGTAAGTTGACAATCAAGGATAAATTTCCTATCCTCGTTATTGATTATCTCTTGGCTGAAATTCTTGGAGAAAAGTGTTTCACTAAGCTTGATCTATGTTCAAGATACCACCAAATCAGGATGAAAGACAAAAACATCCCAAAGACAACTTTCAAAACACGTGAAGTTCATTATAAATTTCTAGAGATTCCTTTCAGTGTTTATAATGCTCCATCCACTTTCCAAAGCCTCATGAAAAAAATTTCAAACCTTTCATACACAAGTTTGTGTTAGTCTTACTCGATGATATCATGATTTACAGTAAAGCATGGGAATCACACATAAAGCATGTTGATAAGTGCTTGCAACTTCTAGTCACTCCAAATGTTCTTTGGGGGGCTCCAAGGTTGAATATTTAGGTCACATTGTAAGACAGGAAGGAGTACGAGTTGATCACAAGAAAATGGAGACTATGTAAGACTAGCCACAACCCAAAACATTGAAGAGATTGATTCTTAAGACTTATAAGATAATACAGGATTTTTTTGAAAAATTATGGAAAAATTGAAGTTCCCCTAATTTCACTCCTTAAAAAGAATGCCTTTTTCTAGAGTGAGGAAGTCACATAAACATTCATTGCTTTAAAGGAAGTCATGTGCGCTACTCTAATATTAGTAGTACTTAATGTTAATAAGGCCATTATCTTAGGATGTGATGCCCAAGAAGAGGTATAAGGGTAGTATTGATACAAGAAGGATAGCCCTTGGCATTCACTAGTAAGTAATTGTGTGGCCACAATTTTGTAAAATCCACATATAAGAAGGAAATGATGGTCATCCTTCATGAATTGGAGACTTGGTGACCATATCTCATAGGGAGGAATTTTCAAGACAATATTAACCATCATAGGCTAAAGTACTTCCTCAAACAATATTTTTCTTCATTTGAGTAACATAAATGGGTAACCAAGATGTTAGGATATGATTATGAGATCATATATAAGAAGGGTAAAGAGAATGTTGTGGTTGATGCTTTATCCAAAAAATTTGAAGAGGATGTGTCACTCCTTTCCTTATTTTTACCAAGTTAAAAATTGCTTGATAACTGGTGCAATAATCTTAATTTTCCTTCCAGCTTAATCCTACTAATTTCTTATGAGTGTTTTTATGGTTACAGTTTCATTTTTCTTTTTAAACAAAATAACTCAGATAACATGCTGGTATCTTGTTTGGTTTCTGAATTTGAGTTTTATTTGATGGCAAGTTTCCCGTGTTCATTGACTTCATGCTTCTCTTCTCTCACTACCACTTTAGTTTGATAAAATCTGTTACAGGAAATTCGTTGCACTGGTTAGTTGAGATTGGTCAGTCCAAAGATTTTTATAAATATATATTTTGTGGCTTTATATGCCATGACCTTTTTTAATTTGGTAGTTCAAATTTCTTACCAAAAATAGCCATTCTTATCAGGATTGTCTAATATTATGAAATTGAATGAAGGTGAAATTTTTTTAAACTCAGCATCTAATTCTAAAATATTTTTCAGAAATAAGCAATCTAATTAAATTCATAGACCAAGAATAGGTTTGTTGTTTTTTTATTCTTGTTCCAAACCTTGATATTCCTAAAATATTGCATAGAGTTCAAATTTGCTGCATACTATTAATTTGTGGCTTTTGCTTTCTCCTTCCATGCCTTTTGGCTTTTGATTTCATCTCCTTGTAATTGTAATTTGGTGGATAGGACACTTTGTTTTGAGAAGGTAAGCATGTTTCTCCCTTGTCCTTTCATGCCTTTAGGCTTTAGATTTCATCTCCTTGTAATCGTAATTTGGTGGATATGATACTTTCTTTTGATTAGGTAAGGATGTGGTTAAGCTTGTATACATTGTTTAGTATTTTTGTATTCTCGAGGACAAGGACAAATTTAGTATTAGAAATGAGTATATTTAAGTTTTCAAGGGTTGATAAGATCTATGTTAAAATATATTATTTATTAGTAATTTTTTGGTATTTAAAGGATAAATTCAACAATGTAAATGAATAAATTCAAGTTTTTAGGGGTTAATAAAGTTTATGTAGAAAGGTCATATAAATTAAAAATATATTTACTTCATTATATAAACTACTAAAATTAAAATAAAAAATCATAAAAATTAACTAATGAATACCTTTATTTCAAACTAATATTATTATTAATTACTATAAAAATAATTAATATATAAATTACCATGGGAATTCTCAATTTGTAAATAGGTTTTGCTATAATATGAGAGGCAAAATTCATCACTTATGGATAACACATGCCAAAAAAACCATAACTCATTTCATATGAAAATTGTTCATATAACATTTTTAGTTAATCAATTTAATTAAAACTGAAAAATTTGCATGTCCATGGGGTCTTGGGTAGATAGTGATCAGGTGCCATGTTAAGGAACTCCTTGATGTGAAGTCGTGGTTCAATTCCATGCTAGGGGGTGATATATTGGACATGATGAAGATGTAGTCCTACCAAACTTACAAAAAAAAAATGAAAATTTGCATAAGTACTTTGGAAATAAATTTCAACTTTTGATTTGTGAATGTTAAGAATATCATAGAATATCATAAAGGTTAAATCCCTATCAATAACCTAATAAACAAGTTTATCTACTTAAATATAAAGTAAAATAAGCTTGTTTTTATAAAATGTAAATGAATCCATTTATATGAGATTTAATTTAATAAGATTTATAATGTTTACCTATAATATAAAGTAAAATAGTTTTTTTTTTATAAAATATAAATAAATTAATTTAAGGTTTAATTTTTATTAAATTTATTAAATTAATTTTGTTATTAAATTTAATAAATTAAAAAACAAAAAACAAAAACAAAAACAACTAATGAAATAAACTTAGACATGAATATTAATTCAGAATAATAAATAAATTTATAAGTATAATAACGTAAAAAGTATTTATGTTTCAAAAGGCTAATTTATTATTTATGATAGAGTAGGGTATTGTTTTGTTATTATTAACTAGCGTAGATTCATCTTAATCTACCAAGAGTTGAGAGGGAAGATGTAAATCTCTCTTTGAGTGCAAAACTTGAGGAAATGTTTGCACCTAGAGATATTTGAATCCTCTTTATGATGTTTTGGAGCAAAACACTAATAAAATGTTTTAACTATAAGATATTTTCTATTTCACTTTTTATATAGAGAGAGAGAACTGAGATATTTTAATAATTATGAATCACATTCTCCACATCAAAATGTTAATACATGCCCCTTCGTATTCATAAGTACAAAACATATATATATGTACACCTGTAGAATATATTTTTGTGATTAATATTTTTTTAAATGTTACATGTCAACCCCATATTAAACATAGAAGGAATTACAAATTTTTCTCATATTTTAATTATAAAGAACTCATTAATAGAATAAAAACAATCTCTTTCTATGAAGAAAACTTTTACTAAATATAAATATTGAAATATTTGATTTATGACCCACATTGAACCTTTTTTGTTATTAATATATTTTTGTTTTAAATATTACATTTGAATTGAGTACATAATGAACGAACATAGAGCCATCTTAACTCCAGATTTACCAAGAGTGAAGAGCAATCAACCATATCTCTCGAGGTGCAAATCTTTCTTCAAGTTTTGCTCTCAAAAAGGGGTTTACATCTAAGAGATTTAATCCCTTTCTACCCTTGGTAGATCCAAAGTTAATATCTATGCTATAAATAAATTTGAAGTTAAATTAAGGTGGAAATTGAAGTAATTTTAATAAAAATGTTTAGGTTGTTATGATGAATGGTTTCATAAAATGTAATCATTTTTATATTGAGTATGAAAAGAATATATTTTAGTAAAATATTATGAAAGGGATATTGTGTTATATATATATATATATATATATATATATATATATATATATATATATATATATATATATATATATATAGATATATATATATGAATGATTTAAAATTTTTAAATTTCTATAATTTAGTTTACTTTTTATAACTTTGATTTGAAATTTTCCTTGAATCATGGACTCAACACCTCAATTTCTCTTATTTTCAAAATTAGTGACAAAAATATGACCTAGCATTATATAATGATTAGTCATCTTTTAATTAATTTTATCGATACTATTTTAGATTTTTACATACTACTTTTAATTTTTTGTTTATTACTTTCAATATTTTATTAAGATTAAATTTGTTTGAGAGAATAATTTCAGCAAAATCACATAAAAAATCATTTGACAAATGATTTTTTATGTGATTTTGCTGAAATTATTCTCTCAAACATATTATGGATCACAGAAGTCTCAACTATATAATAGATTAAATTTGTTAAATGTTAAATATTTACACTTGACATCTACCCCATACTGGATTATAGAGCATCTCTGGGTATAACAAAACATTATATATTATTAAAACAAAACACGACCAAAAAAAAGTTTGTTTTATACGTTATCTATTCAATTCAATGGATCATTTAGTTACTCATATGATTATCACAAAGAATTTCCAAATTAATAAAGGCAATTTCATGCATTGCTTATTGACATTAAGAAAGTTCTTGATACAATGCCTATGCATATAACCTTTGGAATAAATAAGAGGAGGTAAAAGTTCATTTGATTTGAGAGTTGATAATGTTGTATACAAAATTTATCGTTCTCTTCAAGAATAAAAATGGTTATTAAGAAGAAATTTATAGGGGTTAGGAAAGGTTTTTTTTTTTTTACATTTTGGTTTAGATACTAATAAGATAAGTTATAATAATCAAATTCAAAAATATCGTTTATACTAATTTTGAAGTTAAATCATACAAATATTATTGCTTAGATTTTTGTTGGTGCTTTGTTGAAAGATTAACCGAAACTATAGCATTTGGGAAAAAGATTGGTGGAGGATGAAAAATTCGTTTTACGCTTGAGAACAATTGTAAATCAACAAATTTATGGTTTTGGAAAGAAAATAAATTCCTTTTTGAGATACTTCTTACACAAATTATCTATATGGAGGTGAAGTTTGGGTCTACATATTCTCAAAATAATCTTGGAGGAAAATTAAGTAAATCTAGAAGTTCTTTATAATTTATATCATTTTAAAATTAAAACAATACACTTTATCAAACCCTCCTCTTAGAAGTTGGTATTTCACTAAGATGTAGGAGGATACTTGTGGTTTTGACAATCCTATATATCATCAGAAAGTATTATAAGTTTAGTTTTAGTTTGTCTCAAGTTTTTCAAATTTTTAGCATTCAAAATAGTGTGAATATAAGTACTTCATTGGCCTATGCTTATACCTTTGGATTAGAAGATGAATTTTTGATATGTTGCAAAGGACCTCTTTCTCTATATACACAACAATTTTCAAAATAATAAAGTGAGCTTGGACCCTACACCTAAGCCTAAAACTAGTGTGTGGAGAAATTCCATAATTCTATTTCTACATAGGCAATGGCTTAGTATTTTGACCATCATGCACTTATCTTTTGGAATCAAGATCTCAAATTTTGATAGGATTTCAAGAAAATATTTTTCACATTCTCACCTATTTTCAAAAATAATATTGAATTTTGATATTGTGTAAATGTCTTAAGCCAACATGCAACAAGTTTTAGATTTTATTTCTATCCTAATAGAGGCCTAGTGCTTTTCTTAGTTGAAATAGTCCTAGTAGTTTAATTCATGAAAACATCATGAATACACAAAGTGATCCATAGTAAGAACACTTGTTTATTATAAGAATATTATACAAGTCATGGTTCATTGAGTACATTTAGATGTTTATAAATAAACATATTGTGTTGTGAACCAAATGTTTTAAAATAATAAAAAATAAATAATTAACAATCCACTTTGAGGGGGGGAATTCCTTTTACATTGAATTCTATGCCATGAAAATATATGATGCATATACAATTGTATCTCTTTTATTATAAATGGGAGATTAAATGAGATGATGTAACCTATCACTAGATCGACCTAGTCATAATTAATAAACTAAGAATGAATGCTTATTAGGTCTATAACATAGATTCCCTCTTTTAAAAATGATTTTCTCTAAAAGCTTGTAATTGATGGTATTTCTTCAAGAATTGCTCTTTTTCCCACATACCTTCTTCTAGAGGCATATTCTTTCACTTGACTAGACACACCATATGGTTCTATTCACAAGTTATAGAGAATGACGATCTATAACTTTATTTGGTTTAAGAGTCAAATACCCTTCATCTAATTATCAAAGTTTTTTTTGCACTATCATAGTTTTTCCCTAAACAAAAATAGGCAAGATGTATGAAAAACCATATAAATGTGAGAAGAAAGAAATCTAACTCATATGCCACTTGTCCAACCCTGTGAATAATCTTGTAGGGTTCATGAAATTTTGGAGCTAACTTGTTATTCTTCTTTTGCTCAAGTGTAGATTGCTTAAAAGGTTGTATTCTAAGAAAATACATAATCACCCTCCTTGTGCCATTTGAAGGTTTTCCTTTAAAATTGTCAAAGTTTCTTTAGTATTCTCCATATATGATTTTATTTCCTATACTTTGAACTTATCTTGCAAAAATCATGAGATAATATGAGTTGGATACTTGTAAAGGGTCTCAAATGGGGACATTTTAGTGGATGTGTGATAAGCAATATTATACCACCATTCTATCAAAGGAATCCAAGTCATCCATTGAGATTTCTTGTTTGAAGAATGTGATCATAGATAACCCTTTAAACTTTTGTCAATTATTTTTGTTTGACCATCTATTTGTGTATAATATGTGGAACTCATAGCCAATTTTGTTACACTCATCTTCAATAATTCTTTTCAAAAAAATCATGTGAATTTTAGATCTTTATCACTTACTATTATTTTAGGTAATTGATGAAGTTTATGAATTTACATCATGAACACTTATACCACTTGGCTTGTTGTATACGTACTTTTTTATCAAAAAAATGCATATTTTGTGAGTCTATCTATGACCATAAAAGATAGCATCCTTCAAATTTTGGTAAACCTACAATGAATTCTATTTTGGGGGATGTTCCAATAAAGGATGGGGTTTCAAATCATGAACCAAATTGAAAAGTGTGTTATTACACATGTTAATACTTTATTTTTCTAACTTTAGGTTTTTTTCATAGAAAGTTTATTTAATACAATCCATTGCAAAGGTTGATTCCTCTTATATAGAGTCAAATTTGTTGTAGGAAAGGATGATCCATGCATGGCATTATTTACATAAGTCCAATCATCCAATATTGTTTTGATTACTCTAGTTTTAGTACATACTAGTGAAAATAAAGATTAATTTGAGAGTTATGAAGACTATTGGATACCCTTACATTGTTTGTATTTCTCATTAAGAAAAAATTCATGTACCAAAATAGATGTTTGGATAAATGATTAAAATTCATGTTGAGTTGAATTCATTGTTAGAAGGTGGTGGTTTCTATCATAATTTTCCAACCCTTGTTCTTGATATCAGATTTTGATGATAAGACCACAACACCATTATCAAACCTAGAAGTTATTGTGATGAATTAGAGTTCCTGGTTGAGGATACAACTATGATCCATAACACAACTCAGGTAAACATAAATTTCCCTCTATATATGAACTATGTAGCATCTAAAACTAAATCCATGGGGGGATATATAAATTGAAATGAGTTTGACATATCAAAATATAATTAACTCATGCATGTCAGATCAGAGAAGGACCCAGTTGATATTGGAGTTCAGGGACAATGTACTATCAGTTGTAAAATCATATAAATTAACAGATGGTGTATGTAGTGAGAAGAAGGCCTAAAATAAATCGTTCCTTAATTAGAAAACTCACTAATTTTAACCATTTGAATTACCTTTAAAAGGAGGAATGAAGGTACAAGTTTAATTATTTTTTTGGTGAGCACGAGTTGGTGAGGCCAAGAAATAGAAAGCACGAGTTTGTGCGTGGAGCTTGTCAAAGAAAGGTGTGCCAAGAGAAGCTTGTGCACAAGTTGGTAGTGAGATAGATTGAGATAGTGCAGAGGTTTCTCGGGATTGAGCAAAGAATTCTAATATTCTCATATTTTCTGATTAATGCAATATATAGATAGCAGGCGTTTTTAGTTGTGGCTTTCCCCATAAAATTATTGTGTTATATGTGATTGAATTCTTTCTCTTTTATGCTTTGTGATTTCATCGATCGCTTATTGTTTCTACTGATGAGTAGAGTAGATTCAATTCAATTGTTTTAGAATATTACAATCTTTAATTTGAAGCTCCAAGAAATTTCTACATGGTATTAGAGCTAGATTTGTAGAAATTTCTACATGGTATCAAAGCTAGATTTGTAGAAATCTCTACATGGTATCAGAGCTAGAATCACTATAGAGTAGGATTCACATTAGAACCAATCCTTGAAGTCCTCATGTACAGTGATCATTGAAGAACTAATGAGTTGTTATAAGGAATAGATTGATGGAGCTCTAGTTCAGGGCATATCAAGAAGACCCTATGTGCAGACATCTTAATGGGGCTATGATCATTGATATTGGTAGATTGAGGAGTTGTGAGATTTCCCATAGGGAGATCAAGACTCAGAGGGAGTTTAGTTTCAGAGGGAGCAGCCCTATGGAAGCTAGTACTTCAGGATCTAGGTAGATCATACTTATTATGGCAGTTTTTGCATAAACAATGCAGAAGTAGCAATGGAGCAGTAGCCACAACAGTATGAGTAGATAAGATTTCTCCATGCATGTAGCCATACCTTCAGGTGTGAGGTGGGGAGATGTGAAGCAATAGTCTCAAGGGTTGTAGAAATTTGGGTAGGGTCCATTGAGGTGTTTTTATCTCATAGATCATTACCTTGCTACAGGGCCCACAGTATTCACTAGCAAGATGATCAGTGTTGATCATGGAAAATTTTAGGGGCAAATGTTCGCCCTTTGGCGAAATTAAGGGGTTTTAAATTTTTAATGGACGAATATTTTGTATCATGGTACATTTTTACAAATCTCCTCAAATAGCCCACATTATTTTAAGGGAGAGGGTAAAAGAGGTAAATTTAGCCCTTGAAATTAGGAGTTACAACCTTCCATTCGCCCTAATTTTCAAGAATAGGTTTTATTTAAGTGAATCCTATGGGCCAAATACCATATTTATAAAAGAGGTATGGTAAATTAATAAAAATATAAATAAATGAGAGGTATGGTAAATAAATAAAACATTTTTTATATTTACTCCATAAGTCACCTTATATACATGCAAGGGTGTAAACAAATAAAAATATAAATAAAGTGGAGGTATGGTAAATAAATAAAACCTCTTTTTATACTTACTCAAAAGGTATGGTAAATAAATAAAAATATAAATAAACAAGAGGTATGGTAAATAAATAAAACCACTTTTTATATTAGTCCATAACCCTCTTTCTATTTATGAAGGCTCAAAAAAGAGGTTTTATTTAAGTGAATCCTATGGGCCAAATACCATATTTGTAAAAGAGGTATGGTAAATTAAGAAAAATATAAATAAACGAGAGGTATGGTAAACAAATAAAACATTTTTTTATATTTACTCCATAAGTCACCTTATATTTACGAACACTCAAAAAATGTGTTATATTTAGGTGAAACCTATGGGCAAAATACTATGGTCCAAATACCATGGGCTAGATTATTATTAATACCATGCAAAATAACATTATTAACCCTAATATTAGTATTAATAAAAAATAAAAATGGCACATGGTATTGACCCATGGTATTCACCTAGAATGTAGCCTATTTAAATGGGGGAATTAAACCAGCATAGATCCATTTTACTCTAGATCTACTAAGCGAGAGATCCCTCTCGAGGTTTGGTAGATCAAGAGTAAAAATAGATGTTGTAATTTAATGTATGTTAAACATTTTAACTTGGTTAAAATAAAAAAATAAAATATAAATCAATTATTAATTTTATTAATTTTTATAAATTACTAATAGTAATTTTTAGGTTCTAGGTTTATCATAACCCATGGTAATACCATGGTATTCATGTGAGCATAGACTATTTAAAGGGGAAATTCTATCATCTTAGATCCATCTTAATTCTGGGTCTACCAAGTGCTTAAAGGGATAAATAGATTCCATCCCCCTAAGAGTGGTAGATGTGGAGTTAAGATGGATATAGGTTGGTTTTTATGATAATGAAGATATTAAATAGACTTAGGAAATTATATTGTAAAAGCATCTTAATATGAATGGTCAAAACTACATTTAGTCACTTCACAAAATTTAGTAAAAAATACCAATATCTCCATTAATATTGGTTTTTAACTTTTTCTGATTTAACAAAAAAAATTCAAAACAATGAAACCTCATCACTCTTTCTGCATCACCCTCACAGAAGATTTATCACCATTTTCCAAAAATTCTCAATATGATATCTTCATGAAAAAATTTAGGTACTAATGTTGGATTAGTTTGAAAAATAAGTTGGTTTGTACAACCTTTCATCTTCTGTGCTATTCTTAGTTTGTCCTAATGATCTATAGGGGTTGGAGCCACTGCACCATATTTTCCTAAAAGGTGGAGATTGTTCACACAAAAGGAAATTAATCTACATGTTACAACGCTGTTAAAAAATGCGAGACCTATGAGGGTAGTGAATTATGCTAATAAGCAATTTAGATTGGGAGAGACGTAATTAAATTTTATTATTTAATTGAAGATTTCCAATTAAAATAATAATAAATCTAAATTTATATATTCATATATTGATTAGAAGGATTCTCACAATGGTCACTTCTTTCAATTAGATCCCCTTCAAGCCCTTGGGATACCTAATACTTTCTTATATAATATAGTTGGGGCTTGCTACTTGTTGGCGTGTTGGGGTAAACAAACTTGATGTGTTTTTTTTATCTCGTAGTTGGAGTCTATGAAATAAGAAAGAAATTTGATAACTTGAAAAAAGTGGTAGCTTGACAAAAGTTGTAGCGAAAATATTAATCTCTCCTACCTTGACAGAACTTGTTGTCAATATCAACACCTACAAGAACTTTGTTGTGGAATATTATCAAAACTAATAGAAGGATATGAAAGAGTGTATTGTAAGAACCTTGACAAACGCGGCCATTGAAACTTGGAACATTGTTTGTAGGAAGAGAAAATTATGATTCTTTTTCCAAACATGTATGTTAGTATATTACAGTTTAATGAATATGTTTTCTTATTATCATATATGGTTTCATACTTTAACAAAACATTCGCCAAGACTTCACAATGTTTTATTATTCAGTAAAAGATTTGCCAAGATCTTACAAGATTTTATAATTCAATGAAAGATTCTCCATCACTGTACAAGATAATATAATCTGGTGAGAGATTCGCCAAAAAAAAATTATATATACATATTATATTATTGATAAAATCGCCTCCCATTTTCCTATGTATCATGGGGATTAGCCCATTTATTATACATATAAATTTAGGGTGGTTCTTAAAATTTTCCCTGGTGTTGGTTAGATACTAAGGATTGCAAAGCAATGTTGACAGCAGAGCAGGAGGCTCAGTAGCAAAGTCAGGAACATCACAGTTTTTCCTAGTAGACAATTGCATACAGAGTTGATTCAGTTTATTTTGTTTGGATGCTTTTTAGTTGCAGATGTTGTAGTAGCAACATCAACAGTGACAAGAGTTGCATGCAGAACATTCCAAAGGTAATGGATCAAGTTAGAGTTGAATTCCTTTCTTGCTGAGAGGGAGTTTTGAAAATAGCAACAAGAAATGTTAAAAAATAACATCAAGAAAAATCCTAATTTAATTTGTCCTTGAATTAAGTTGGGAATTAAATTGTAATTCCACATCTCATGACAAATTTTAATGGTTAACTAAGTTAATTTGGCTTAGTTAGTTTAGTTAATTCGATTTGAGGGTCTAAGTTGAGTCATGTAGAGTGTCTCCTACTTTTTAGTAGCCCTAGTTGAGTTTATTTTGAGTTGTAATTATTTAATTCAGACTAACTGAGTTAAATTTAGTTAAACTAGTTCTAATTGATGAAGGAATTAGTGGGAGATCCAGTAGTGGGGTGTAACCTGTAGTGATCAACCAGTAAATTGAAGATTCATGCATGTCAGATCAGAAAAAGGTTGAGATTGGAGTTCATGGACAGTGTACTATTAGTTGTAAAATCATCTAAAATAAAAAGACAGTGCATGCAGTCAGAAGAAGGCCTAAAATAGAGCATTCCTTAATTAGAAAACTCACTAACTTTAACCATTTGAATTACCTTTAAAAGGATGAATGAAGGCACAAGTTTAATTATTATTTTGGTGAGCAAGAGTTGGTGAGACAAAGCAATAGGAAGCACAAGTTTGTCCGTGGAGCTTGTGAGAGAAAGGTGTGCCAAGATAAGCTTGTGCACAAGTTGGTAGTGAGATAGATTGATATAGTGCAGAGGTTGCTCAGGCTTGAGAAAAGCATTGTAATATTCTCATATTTTCTTATTAATGCAATATACAGATAGAAGTGGTTTTTAGTTATGGATTTCCCCATAAAATTATTGTGTTATGTGTGATTGAATTCTTTCTCTTTTATGCTTCGTGATTTCATCAATCGTTTATTGTTTTCGTTGATGCGTAGAGTAGAGTCAAGTCAATTGTTTTAGCATATTACAATCTGTAGTTTGAATGTACAAGGAATTTCTACATGGTATTAGAGCTAGATTTGTAGAAATTTCTACATAGTATTAGAGCTAGATTTGTAGAAATTTCTACATGGTATCAGAGCTAGATTTGTAGAAATTTCTACATGGTATCGGAGCTAAATTTGTAGAAATTTGTACATGGTATCGGAGATAGATTTGTAGAAATATCTACATGGTGGTAGAGGAATGTTCAAATACCTAATAATACTTGGGTGCAATTTTTAAAAACAATAATTCAAAATCAAATTTTTTAAAAAGGAGTGTTTAAGAGCTCGTTCGTTGCCCCATTAGATGAGGTTGATTTTCAAATGCAAAATTTTATCACTTGCAAAGGTTTTTATATCTTAGTCTATCATTATCATATCAAATGAATGTTACACCAAAGGAATCAACAACTTCTATTTAGCTTTTGTATTACAAAATAAGGTTTCCAAAATGGCTACCTTAGCACAAAAGAAGGAACGTGGAGAAGGTTTACATAACCATGGTTAATTGAACCTTAAATAGAAGACATAGAGCCATATTATTTTCCACCCTCGATAACTAGGGTATGTAGAGAGAAAAGCAAGGTGAGGTCTTTACTCCAAGGCTTCCTACGAGTAGGACCTCAACATTAGAATACTACCATATAATAATTTAGTCTTAAACTAAACAATATGAATCTTGTGTTTCCACTAAAACTAAAGAAAGGCATAATTGGTCCCCTTACCCCAAGGGAAAAATGCTTACAGTTGAATTCAATGAATATGAATATAGAAGAACTATGGAAACAAGGATAAGGGAATTAAATTTTGACACTGAAGAAATGGAAGAGGATAATCAGCTAGTGGAATTCAACTATGTTTAGGCTTCCAAGATGTTGAAAATAGCAACAAGAAATGTTAAAAATAGAATCCAGAATATTCCAATTTTAATATGTCCTTGAATTAAAATTGTGAATTAAATTCGAATTTTGTCTCACCAGCTGCTTGAAAAATAATTAATTAATTCATCTTGAGTTAATTAGTTGGAGAAATTCAAGTTAGAAGCCTTTGTGAAGTCATGCAACAGTTATCCCTTAAATTAAGGAGATTATCCCTTTATTAAGGAGATAAGATTGAGTTGTATTTGAGTTGTAATTAGTTAACTTAGTTTACTGAGTTAAGTCCAGTTAAATTAGTTCCAAACTATTTATGGAACTAATTGTGAGCTCAGTCAGTTAATGCATGCATGCATCCAACTAGTGTACTCCAGATAACTGAAGATTCTCTCATCAATAACTCATGCATGTCTGTTCTGAGAAAGGCCCAATTGAGCTAAATGTCAAGGACAAGTTACTATCATTTGCATGAGTTTTCCTATAAAGGAAACTCATCCATGCAAAAGGAAGAAGGTTCCTTGAGGATTGCACAGTTTTACAGGGTGTGAGATCAGTGTGAGTGATCAGTGTTACACTTGGTAACAGTAGGATCACCCAGGAGAAACAGCGCAAGGAAATAGGATGCTTGGAGGGCAGAGGAGAAAGCTTGTGAGAAGCTTTGATTGCCTGTGAGCATATAGGAGGATTGTACTGAGAGCTGGCTAGTTGTGAGAGCTAAAGTTTTGTGTAATTTTGATATATTTCCACCTTGTATGATAATACAGATAGTGGGGTTTTTAGTTGAGGCTTTCCCCAGAGTATTCTTTTGTGTTTCATGTGTATTGATTCTTCTTCTAGTTATATGTGTTCAACTTGATCTTTCTCAAATCTATTAAGCTTCAGTAAGTTTGATTGTAGAAGTAGATTAAAGTATTTTGCTTTAGTTATATTGCATTATCTTTTTTTTTTCTCGTTAAAACTATTCTATTATATACATAAACAGAAAACAGTTACATCATTTCAAGACAGAAAGAACCAGTTGCCTGTAATGGCAGCTTGGAACAGCTGAGACTGCAATGTCCGAGGACTTAACCAGACCAAAAATAAACCAGCCCTCGCAGGGGCGCCAGCAGAACATCAGAGAAATCCCACGCAGGGGAGACAGACACTTCCCAACCATAGAAAAAGATCCCGGTACCCAAGACCCAAACATAGACAGTATGCCATCATAACATAAACATAAAGACCAAAACATAATCAAAACATTGAGAGAGGCCAAAAGTCCTAACAGATGTGCCGCAGAGACCTGGAACGAAGGCGCCATTATTCGTCCGGTTCCTCCTCAACCACCCAGCACCACCCGTATTCCTCCACCTCCGCTGTAGTGGGAGCGGTTTCCATGTTGACGTCTTTGCCTTTGTTGATCATCGCCTCCTGAGCCAGAGGGCGATTTGAGACATTCTCTGGTTCTGCCTCAGGCGTCTTCATGACTTTCTCTGATCCGTCCGCTGGCTGCTTCCCCCTACTGTCTTGAGTATCGCCGCCATCTGGGGAGTTTTCGATGAAGAAAATCGACACATGGGCACTGATCTGGGGGCAGTTCAAAGAACTGTTGAAATTGAAAATGGTAGAGTCGAAGGTGGGCGAGGAAGCAGAGTCTGGAGCACTTGAGTCTAAGAATTGACTTGACTGAAGGGGATTGGCTTCCAAGCTATGATGGCAATTGTAGTGGTAGCAATGGGGATAGGTAACATCTACAGGAGGGCGAGAGGTGCCTCGATGGCTGAGCATTCGCTATCGAGGCCTGACCATAATTGCAGGGTCCAAATGGATAATGTGCAGTGCGAAATGGAGTATCAAACCAGTCCCGGGGATACCACAAACAGACGGCGAATTGGCCCAGACAGAAAGATAGCCTCTTGGAGCTGCTCGCAGCTCCAGAGGTTGCATAAACATACCCTGAGGAAGAACCATGAACAGACCATGAACCGGCGCAGTGAGACCCAACCCACCCTTGCTTTTATCATAACTGCCTCCACCTCAAAACCCGTCCGCCATTACTGCAGCCTCCATGCGAGCCGAAGAGCCGGACAGAGCATTTAAGCTCTTCTGGAAAATATCAAACATATCACTCCCACGCGGCCGAAGACAGGCCTGCACCCATGTGTTTTCCTTGCGACGGCGCATGGCTGGCATGTGGCCGCATTTAAACGCGCGTCCCATCCGAGCTATCACCCGCATCCGGGGGAGCCACATCTCTTTGGACCAGACGAGTGCATTCCTGTGCCTGATCATGATTTGATATAATATCCAGTTTTCCTGTGAGTAGAGTATTCTCATTTTCCACCCCTATATTGGCCAGGAGGTCAGCGACCTTGTTGCCTTCCCTTTTTATGTGATTGAAGGTGATGGCCCTGTTACTGTGGAGCGCTTGTTCTATGGCTTCCAGTCTCGCTTCGAGCCTCCAACTGGTGGCTATTTTCCTTGCATGAGATCCATTTAAGAGATGCTTGGCCATATTTATAAGGATCTGGGAGTCTCCTTCCACTTCCAGGGGTTGGAAGTTGTGTTTCCATGCGAGAAGGAGTCCTTGCCAGAGTCCCTCTAACTCAGCCGAGTTATTGGTATCCCACCCAATGTTCCCAAAGTAGAGCAGCAGGGGTGTGCCTTCGTGATTCCTTAAAATTCCGCCAAAGCCTGCAATTCCAGGATTTCCTTTTGAGGCACCATCAAAGTTGAGCTTGAAGGTATGCTTTGGAGGGGCAGTCCAGGAGACTTTTTTTAGGTTGCTGCCATTAGAAGGGCCGTTATTGTGAAATCCCTGAGGAAGATGCATTTGCCAGTTTTCTAAAATGGCTTTCTCATTGTCTAGAGTCGGAAAGTCCTCCTCAGTCCATGAGCGGAGCATCAACGTCTCTTTGAGATTCCCACAAAGCTTACTCCAGATACTATCTATCGGGGAGCGCTGATCTTTGAATATGTGTTTGTTCCTTTCCTTCCATATGCTCCATAGGAGGAACCCGGGGATTATGTTCCATAAATGGTTGAGAATTTCACTTTTGTAAGGATTCTGTTGCCAATGACGTAAAGAGTTGGTGATGTCATCCTCAAGTCTGCATCTTCTTTGACATCTGAAGCTTGCCTTTTCCCATAGTTGATTGGCTAAGGGGCAGGAGTCCAGGAGGTGTTGGAGAGTTTCCTCATGAGAATTGCAATTAAAACAAATGGAGGGGCCATGAAAATTTCTGCGTCTGAGTTTATCCCATGTGAGGATTCTCTGATGTCCTACCAACCAAAGGAAGTAGGAGACTTTGGGCCAAGATCCGAACCCCCAGATTTTGCTCCAAATTGGGTCAGGGGGAGCAGGGTTATTGCATATGATTTTGTAGGCCTCAGATGTGGTGAAGGCACCTTTAGGCTGGTACCCCCATCGTAGAATGTCTCTGCCTTCGTCATGTCTGATGCTTCTTTTACGAAGCTCCCTTTCCAGCTCCTCAACGATTTGGTGATTTTCATTTGTGATTAATTGGTTACCCTGTTTCCATTTCCTGAAGCCTTGCTCTATCTCCTGAGTCCAATATTGCCAAATCTTTTCTTGCTGCTGCTCCTCCCCAATGAAGTTCAGAGGTGGGTTAAGAATGCGGCTGAGCTGTGGCATTTGGTTCCAGGCATCTGTCCAAAATCGTGCAGTTCTGCCATTTCTTACTTCCCAAAAACTATGTTGTTGTATCAACTGGAAGTGTTGTTTGGCCGCATTCCAAATTAGCGAGCCTTTGTCATTGGGAGTGAACCTGATGAGCTCCTCCTGGGGTCTGTGATTGGCATATTTGGCCATCCAAATTATGGCCCAAGGTTTTTCTGGGTTGGAGAGCCATTGCCACCAGATTTTTGCGCTCATGATGGTGTTGCTATGCGTGGGGTCTCTCAGGCCAATGCCCCCTTTTTCTTTGGGCGTGCATACAGTGGTCCATTTTACCAGGGCCCATTTGCGGTTTGTAGCCGTGTTTCCCCAGAGGAATCCTCGCTGAAGATCCCTAATTCTTTTTAGAACCCATTTTGGCGCCGCTAGGATTGAGAATAAGTAGAGCGGCATTGCCTGAAGAACTGACTTTATGAGCACTACACGACTGGCCAAGTTCAGAGCTCTGTGCGTCCAGAGGTTGAGACGGGATTCGAGCTTCTCAATGAGAGTACGCCAGGAGGAGTGCTTGATGGCTGAGGCAGAAAGGGGGGCTCCAAGGTATTTGGAGGGGAGAGTTGCAATGGGGAATCCCAGGATTCGAGCAACAGCAGTCTTAACGACAGGAGGGGTGTGAAAGAAAAAGATTTGCGATTTGGAGCTATTGATGCTGGTTCCAGAGGCTTCAGAGAAGTCATTGAGCAGGGCTTTAAAGCAGGAGGCTTCCTGGACAGAAGGGTAGCCAAAGAGCATGGTGTCATCAACAAACTGCTGATGAGATATAGCTGGGGAGTGGTGAATGGAGAGACCTTTGAGCTGTTGAGAGAGGAGGGCTTGTTTAATGTGACGACCCAGGCCTTCAGCCATTAAAACAAAGAGGAAGGGGGAGAGGGGATCACCTTGCCTGATTCCACGGGAGGGTTTGAAGGGGCGAGAAGGGATCCCGTTCACGAGAATGGAAAAGAAAGAGGAGGATATAAGACTCATGATCCAACGGATCCACATGGGACAGAATCCAAAGGCAATTAGCATTTGTTGAATGTAGGTCCAACTAAGCTTATCAAAAGCCTTAGAAAGATCAAGCTTTAGAATCATACCTGCCTGATTGGACTGCTTGAGGGAGTGTATGATCTCATGCGAGAGGATAATGCCATCCATGATCTGTCTCCCTTCCACATATCCAGATTGTTCCGGAGAGATGAGCAGTGGCAAGAGGGGCTTTAACCTGTTGGCGATAACTTTGGAGATGACTTTGTATATGACGTTGCAAAGAGAAATCGGCCTGAATTTGTCTGGGGTGATTGAATCCGCCTCTTTTGGTATAAGGGCAATGAAAGTTGAATTGAGTGAGGGAAGCAGCCAATGAAGAGCTCTCGATTCCTCTACAACTTGCCATACCTCCAATTTTATCAGCTCCTAGAAAGTGTGAAAGAAAGTTGTGGTGAAGCCGTCCGGGCCAGGGGCTTTTCCTTCCTTGAGCTAGGACATGGTCATATCCACCTCCTGAGTAAGTATAGGGTGGAGGAGAAGTTCATTATGTTCCTCCGTGATTAACTTTGGCACATTATGTGTAATTCTATCTATTGCAGGTCGCCTGTCTGCATCGGGCTCTAGATGAACTTGCTTGAAGTGATTAAGGAACTCCTCCTCAATTTCCTCATGTTGTTCTACTTTTTCCCCTCCTTGTTTTTGAATGAAAGGGATGTTGTTGTGCATTCTTCGTTGAACAGTGGTTCGGTGGAAGAATTTGGTGTTTCGTTCGCCCTCTTTCAACCATCTGATCCTGGACTTTTGCTTCCAATATATCTCCTCCTGCTTTCTCCTCTCCTCCAGCTGGTTGTGGATGCGCTGCTCCTACTCCATGGTCCCCTCAGTGTGACCCTCTGTGCTTATTTTTTGCTGGAGTTCCGCCATTTCCTTATTTAAGTCATGTTGCGCCTTAAAGATGTTTCCAAAGGTCTCACTGTTCCAACGCTTTAGCTAGTTTTTTAAATATTTGAGTTTCTATTGGAACTGGAACATCTTGGAGCCTTCTGGCAGAGTGAAGGTTGTCCAAGTTGTTTTGACAAAGTCTTTGAAAGATGGATGGGTGAGCCAGAACTCTTTGAAGTGAAAGGGTCTTCTGGTGGATTTGCCTGGTCGTTGCCACTGGAGGGCAATTGGCCAGTGATCCGAGCCTGAGTGGGGAAGAATGGCAGCTGTTATGTCTCCTCCTAAGTGAACCGAATTATCTGATATGAGGAAACGATCCAGTTTGGAAGCGATTTGATGCTTTCCTGCTCTTCGATTGCTCCAAGTGAAAGTGCCATTGCAAAAATGCAAATCTATAAGAGAGGTGTTCTGGATGAAGTCTTTGAAATGGGTGTTTTCCTGTTCCAATTTAGTTCTTCCCCCAATCTTTTCCTCTAACTTAGTGATCATGTTAAAATCCCCTCCAATAATCCATAGTGGATGCCTCCTATTGTTATTCAGAGCTTCTATGGTGTTGAGAAGAGCTATTTTGTTTCCTGCTTCCTGCGGGAAATAGACATTTGAGAGGTTTCCATGAATATTGGTGCCTAAAATGTGGAAGGCAGCCTGGATGAGGTGATGAGAAGCATGGAAATCAGAGAGAGTAAGCGCTTGTGTGTTCCATGCAATGGAAATCCCCCCTGATGCGCCAGATGCATCCACTGCCACCGATTGACAACCTGGCCATGCTTTAGAGAGGATACTGCCTAGTGTAGAGCTGTTACACTTGGTTTCCTGGAGAAAGCATATTTGCGACTTTTCCATTTTTATCATATTTTTTAACATTCTGAGTTTTCTTGGGCTGTTGAGCCCCCTTAGGTTCCATGAAATGAGCTTCATGATTCACTATTAGTAGAGGGTTTATAGTACTTCGTCAATTTAGCATACCTGCCTGAGTCCACCAGGATTTTCCCTATCGCTATTGTTCGTTGGAGATCAGTTCTTCTTCCCCTCTTTTTGGAGTCTTTTGGGGGAAGGCCTCCATCCCATTGACTTCCTGGCTGGATGCCTAGTAACTTGCTGCTGATAAGCCCTAGAGATGACCACTTCCAGTTTGTTGAGCTGAAGCTCTGGGATACTGTCGTAAGCCTTCTTTTTGCATGCTAATTCTAGTTCTAAAATGTCTAGTCCGTTCAGATCTATACTTTCTGGTTCTTCATCCATTTGTTGCACCTGGCTATTTCCTTCAGTGGAAATATCTAAGCTTTGGAGGGGATCTGGAGTTCCATCTACGTCCATTTCATTGTCTTTTTCTGCAGGTTCCTTTCGACCTTCCTTGGGGTTCGCCAGTGTAACTTTGGGGGTTTGATGTTCAGAGGGGGAGGCTGAAGGAGGAGGCTGGGAGGAGGAGGAAGGGGGTGCGGAGCTGGGCTTGGAGATCAGGATTTGCTCTTCCGAGGTGTTATCTCAAAATCAGATCCTGATAGGCTGCTGGTCAGGTTGACTCTAAGTAACTATTTCAACCTACTTTAGGTTGAGGCTTAGCCTCCTCAACCTGATAGGGCTCTCTCTTGATGGATTAATGATTTTGATTAAAGATAAGATGGCTAACTCTTATAGAACAACTGTGAAAAATATGAATGGTGGAAACACATTAAACAAAACTATCCATTGGGCTTATGGAGTCAACAACACCTCAATATAACAATGAACTCAACCCTACATGGAAGTCAAGGCATTCAGCATTTAAACATTCAGAACATAAACTCATATGGGACCACACAGTTTATAAATGTATACAGGAAGTCAGAGCACATTCAGTGAATTCTGAGTGATTATACATCCATACCACTGTAAGAATTAAGAAAAGGACAACATCACATATTATGAACATAAAAAATCCTTCATGAATCCTGAGAAGTAAAGTCAAGCATGTATTACTGAAAATGAGTCTTACATAGGCCAAATACAAGCTTTTCCATAAAATTTCCAACCCCTAATACATTATTTCTTCTCCCATATATAGAGTTCATGTAGATTCCTTCCTCCAGCATGAGGGGAATTCGAATTCCTCCTAATTTGACACCTATTGACACTTAAAACTAACTATTTAATACAAAGGACAGCTAACTAGGAGTCCTAGAGACCTAATACAACTAGGAGTGTAACTCCTTATTATGATTACAACAACCTTATCTAAACATTTAAAACATTATTTGACACCTAAAACTCCATGAATTCGAATTTGATGGTGCTCATAACCTTCCAGCTGGCCCTTGATGACTCATCCTTTTGCTGTTCCTAGAAACTAGGAGACTGTCCCTTGCTCTGTTCTGGCTGAAAAATAGGTCTTGGGACAGAGCTCATAACTTCTCATAAAAAATGTATTTCGAAAAAATGAAGGAGGCTTTTGTGAACCAATCCATTCTTAACAAAAACCTATCTTGGTTTTTTGAAACACCTTTCCTACCGTCCAGAATATTTCTTTGAAAAATAGGTGTCAAACAGAGAAATATGCCTGTGGAAAACTTGCACCTATAGCAGTTTCGTAGCGCAAGTTTGATCATTCATTTCTCTCAAATCATAATGGATTTGAAGAAAGTGGAAGAGGTTTTTGTATTTCAGTATCTTATGAATGAAAACCTCTTTCACGTTTTAGAGATAAGCTTTCAAATGCTCAGAAACGCTTCTAGAAGTTGACTAGTAAAAACAGGGAAACAAAACTCCTCCTTTTTAGAGTTTCATTCTAATGCTCATCTTTGAATCCTTCTGCTGACCATGCTGTCTCTTTAATCATATGAAATGTATTAAATCAACCATGAAATGTGATCCCACACTTGAATTAAGACAAATAGCTCCTTTAATGCTGCCTGAAGCATCATCTAGCTATAAAACAATTTCCACTTTTATAACATGTAGCTTAGAATTCAACAAAAATGTCCTCCTTCTACTTGTTTTGCCCTTGCTGAATGTTGACACTTTGTAATTGATCTTTTGCAGAGATTCCCCTTTGAAAATATTTCCCTTTGTCTCTCCATTTTGGTCCACTAATTCATAATATGCTCCTACAGCAGTTTCGTAGCGCGCTACGAAACTGCTGTGTAATTACAAAAACACAGCTTTGAACCAAAAATTTTTCATTTTGAGCCCTTTGCTATCTTGAAATGTCTCTTTTCATGTTCCTTGGAGCTTTTCAAACTGAATATATATATATGGACCCCATTTTTTCCATATGCCTCCACATAACACCAATCATCTGTTGTGCCAACCATTAATGAGAGATTACACATAGGATTCTGGACAGCTGCAGCAACAAACCTATCTAGTGCCTAGTCAATTAAATGGGTTGCAATAATGCCTTCAGTTATCTGAGATTTCCTCAGAATACCATCTGGATCACATGTCACAAACCAACCAATCTGCTAACTAGGAACCATCCATTTCTTCGATATGCTCCCAAGAGTAATTACTGGTATAGTTGATGCAAAGAATCCCATTGGAATGAATGGCTTCTTACCAAAGACAATATGAGCATATACTTCATCTGAGATTATTAACAAACCTAACCTTTTAGTTGTCTCTGCAACCTTAGCCAAATGATCATGGGTAAAAATGGTGCCACATGGGTTGCTTGGATTGATAACAACCATTGCCACTGTGTTGCTGTCTGCAATTGTATGAAGTTGATCTAGATTGATTTCCCAACCCCTTTCTGGAACTAAATCATGATGCCTTGCTTCCTTTTTCTTGCATTGCCAATATAATGGTAAGTGAAGATGACATGAGATATAAGCTTCTATTTTGGCTGAAAAATAGGGCTTGGGACAGAGCTCATAACTTCTCACAAAAAACGTATTTGGAAAAACTGAAGGAGGCTTTTGTGAACCGATCCATGCTAAACAAAAACCTATCTTGGTTTTTTGAAACACCTTCACTACCGCCCAGAATGTGTCTTTGAAAAACAGGTGTAAAACAGGAGATGAAAAACTGCACCTACAACAGTTTCGTAGTGCAACTTTGGTCATTAATTTCTCTCAGATTGTAATGGATTTGAGGAAACTGAAGGAGGTTTTTCTAGTTCAGTCTGTTAGGAATAAAAACCTCTTTCCATTTACCAAAATAGGCTTTCAGTTGCTTTAGAGACCTCCTAGAAGTTGACTACCTTTTCATAATAAAACTTTGGAGTTCATAAATGTATTTCTTTTCTTTGCTTCTTTTTGAAACTTGCAACCTATGCATACCATGACAGCTAATGACCTAATGATGAGGATTCTGATAAATATGACAGCTGGGTGAGATTTTCTATGGATCAGCACGAAATCACCTAGACCGGGTCTACGAAATCACCTAGACAGTTGCGCTGCGAAAACACCTAAAACTGACTTATGCACTACGAAATCACCTAAAGAGCTTTGTAGCACATAATAACCTTTGAACAGAGCTGACACATGGAAATTGTGTGAATTATGAGACCAGTGGTGAATGAGAATGCATAGTGGACTCCTAAGACTCAGACTCTAAGGCAAACAAAAACTCAAACTTAGACTAGCACCGAATCTTTACCATCAAGCTAGTATGAGAAATTTTCGCATTAAAATTCTTAAGTGATAACACGAGGTTTGAGCTAGAATTTCAAAGTTGTTCCTTGAAGCAGGGCCGGGGGCATTGTCTTGCTGGGGATTTTTCCCGGTTGAAGATTTTTTGTGCGCACGTTTGTGGCTAGGAGCTTTGGTGAAGCCATCATGGGTCAGGGAGTCTGAGGGTTCAGGAGCGTTAGCTTTGGCATTTAGGGGACAGTCCCTGAATAGATGCCCGAGAGCATGGCATTTTCGGCAACGAAAAGGGACATGTTCATAATCCAAGGGTTGAATCCATTCATTGTCACGGTGAGAGAGACTTACCGATTCTGGCAGGGCTTTGTCCAGGCACATAAAGACGCAGATGTGAGCATAGGATGTGTATCTGCGCATTTTTGTTTCTTCTACCGCTTTTATGTATTCCCCTAATCCATTTCCTATGTCTTTGAGAATATCTTCATCCCAGTACTCATCTGGAAGTGAGTACATTCTGATCCAGACTGGCGCCCAGGTGAGGTCTTCCTTGTCCGGATTAAATCTTGCTATCCATTCCCTTAAATACAGACCAACTGAGTTGAAAAAGTAAGGCCCTTCACCCAGGATTCTGTATTTGTCTTCAAGGCAAAAGAAAATCGTAGTAAAGAACCCTTTCGGCCCTAGCTGCAGAGTCACGTCTCCTTTGGGTTTCCACTTCGCTACAATCCAACCATATAGGGATTTTTTTGTCAGCCAGAACCCTATAAATTTCCCGATGAGGGCATGATCCCTCATGTATTGGATTCGTTCTTCAATCTTCTATCCCGGCAGCTCTATTCTGGGCCGTTCAGTTGCTATTGGTTTGCATGTAGTCGAAGAGACCTTCAAAACTTCCTCTGGTTTGTCCTTTCTTCCGGGTGTGACACCGGTCTTGTCCCCCTGGCTGCCTGTCTCATTGTGCCCGTATCGTTGCGGGTTCTCCTTGTTTATCATTTCCTCATCAACAGAACCAAACACAATCGTCCGTTCAGGTCCTTGCTGCGAGGTGTTTGCTTTGGGGGAGGGCATTGACGCCCCCCCCTGGGGTGAGTCCATTGCCCTGCGATAGAACCCTGAATTGCTTAGTCGAAACAGAGCTAGAGGTCAGGTCCGTGATGGTAACTTGATCTGTGTAGACTGCGCCGTCTGAGTTGTGGTCAGAACCCTAGCAGTCGAGCCCTTCCCTTGGTGCTCTTCACTTCAAACCAAAAATCATTTCCGCCAGTTATATTGCACTATCAAGTTAATCTACATCAGAATTTCCACATGGTATCGGAGCAAAGGTTATTAGAGTTGTGAACAGTATATGGAGAAGAGAATTTGAAGTTTGAAGTTCGGGGTTGCAGGTGCAAAATGAATTCATCTCATACTTCAAGGTTGGTCAATGGCGTTCTATGGCTTAAGACTCAAGTATGCCTTGGATGGCAGCTTGAATTACATAGCATGGAAAGATTGCATGGATGTTGTATTAGAAGACAACAGCTTGAAGGATTTCATTGATTAAGAAATCCCAAAACCAGGTTCAACTAATGCACAAGAGTTCGTTGAATGGAAGAAGTGTGTGGCGAGGGCGAGACGGATCATCCTTGAGGGAGTTCGAGACCATATTGTCTCGAGTCTCCATGGGAAGGATGCTACATATTCAATGTGGAAGAAATTGAAGGACCTCTACCAGAACAGTAGCGACTAGAGGAAATTGGCACTCAAGGATAAGCTTCGAAGAATCAAGATGGAGAATTGCGATACTATTTCCACATATCTGAACAAGCTCACCACTTGCAGAGATGAGCTTAGTAGTGTGAGAATAACTACTGCTGATGATGATATGGGCCTTGCTCTCCTTGGCCTTCCAAAGAGCTGGAATAGCTACCAGGACTCTGTGAATGGAAGGGAGAAACTGCTGGATTGGGAACAACTGTGGTCGAATCTCATGCAAGAGGAGATCAGGAGGAGCACTCGAGATGGTTCTTCATCCAACGGTGATGATGAAGAAAATATGGCCTTAGCAAGTAAGGCAAGGAAAGGGAAGGGGAAGGTGTCCCATTCCGAATCAAATTATTCTCATGGAGGGAAGAAGGTTGACAAGTCTAAAGTGAGATGCTTTAATTGTCATGATATGGGTCATTATGCGACTAATTGCCCATTGAAGAAGTCCAAGAAGGGATCGTCGGGAGGATCTGAAGGTGAGGCCTTAGCCTCTTAGTTCGAGATGGACTTCACCCTCATCGCATGCATGGTATCATTGATGATGGGTTGTGGTTGGTTTCTTGACAGTGGAGCCTCATTCCACATGACTGGTGATAAAATTTTATTCAGTACCTTGGAGGACAAAGACCTCAAGATGCACATAGAGATGGGTGACGATGAAAGGTATAGTGTTTCAGGAGTGGGCACGGTTGCTTTTTAGAGGGAGCATGGAGCTCTTATCACCTTGACAAATGTGAAGTATGTGCCTAGACTAAAGAAGAACTTGGTATCAATTGTGATGTTGGAGGACAAAGGCTACGATGTTGTCTTCAGTAAGGGAAAGGTTTTCCTTAGACACATCACCACGAGACAGGTGAAACAGATCGATTCACAAGTCAAGAACCTATATGTACTGGAGGTTCAAGATGCATGGAAAGCTTTGAGGAGCAAGGCAAATGTTAAAGACTTGGTGGTTGAAAGGGAGAGTAAATTACCTCTCAACATGTAGCCCCAAAAGAAGTCTTAGAGAATTATGGAGGAGCCACAATTGGAGAAGCTGAGAGGAGACCGAGTGAAGGCATCCACTCATGCAGAGACCTCCAGTAGGGGGAAATTTAAAGCCAAGTGGGCAAAGGGAGCACATTCAACCATACCTCCAGGTGTGAGGTGGGGCGATGTGAAGTGATAGTCTCAAGAAGGCTGAAATTGGGCAAGGTCCATTGAGAGGTTTTATCTCATAGATCGTACCTTGCTACGAGAGCCCAAAGTACATAGTAGTAGGAGGAATCAGTGGGATTGATGTAGTTAGAGATCAAAGTGACAGAGGCTAGAGCAGTTAGATAATGAAGAGCACAAAGAAGGATTGACAATAGTGCAGAAAGGCTAAGTCAGCAGAAGCGCAAAGTTTTCAATCAACAAAGGTAATAGCTGTCAGAGACTTTGATGATAGAGGCATCATTCTAATTCAGGTTGGATGTTTTTTTGTTTCTGGAGTTGTTGGAGCAACAACACTAGAGAGAAGTGTTGCATGCAAAACATTCCAAAGGTTCAGGATTGAGGTCGAGTTGAGTTCCTTTCTTGTTGAGGAGTGTTGAAAATAGCAACAAGAAATGTTAAAAATAGAATCCAGAATATTCCAATTTTAATTTTTCCTTGAATTAAAATTGTGAATTAAATTCGAATTTAGTCTCACCAACTGCTTGAAAAATAATTAATTAATTCATCTTGAGTTAATTAGTTGGAGAAATTCAAGTTAGAAGTCTTTGTGAAGCCATGCAACAGTTATCCCTTAAATTAAGGAGATAAGATTGAGTTGTATTTGAGTTGTAATTAGTTAGCTTATTTTACTGAGTTAGGTCCAATCAAATTAGTTCCAAAATGTTTGTGGAACTAATTGTGAGTTCATTCAATTAATGCATGATGGCATCCAACTATTGTACTCCAGATAACTGAAGATTCTCTCATCATTAACTCATGCATGTATGTTCTGAGAAAGACCAAGTTGATCTAAATGTCAAGGAAAGGTTACTATCAGTTGCATGAGTTTTCCTATAAAGGAAACTCATCCATGCAGAAGGAAGAAGGTTCCTTGAGGATTGTGCAGATTTACAGGGTGTGAGATCAGTGTGAGTGATCAGTGTTACACTTGGTAATAGTAGGATCACCCAGGAGAAACAACGCAAGGAAATAGGAGGCTTGGAGGGCAGAGGAGAAGGCTTGTGAGAAGCTTTGATTGCCTGTGAGCATCTAGGAGGATTGTACTGAGAGTTGGCTAGCTGTGAGAGCTAAAGCTATGTGTGATTCTGATATATTTCCACCTTGTATGATAATACAGATAGTGAGCTTTTTAGCTAAGGCTTTCCCCGGAGTATTCTTTTGTGTTTCATGTGTATTAATTCTTCTTCTAGTTATATGTGTTCAACTTGATTAGCCCCAAGGGTTAGCTCAATCGGTCAAGTCAGGGCCTCACCAATGGGAGGTCACAGGGTCGAAACCCGAAAGCTCTTGGGGTTAGGTCTGTGGTGACCGAGGGGTGGACCCCCTTCGGGTGGGGTCCACCCAGATTTATCGAACCTGGAGTAGCGGATCAACTGACCAGGGTCCGTGAACCAGCTGGAAAAAAAAAAAAAAAAAATGTGTTCAACTTGATCTTGCTCAAATCTATTAAGCTTTCGCAAGTTTGATTGTAGAAGTAGATTAAAGTATTTTTCTTTAGTTATATTGCATTATCAGGTTAATCTACAATCAGAATTTCTACACAAGGTATATGCACACGCGTTAGCCAATAATAAAAGGAACCCTATGGGTAAGGGTAAGCGTAAGCATCATATACCATTATTAGATAAAACAAAATTGTACCAAAATTATTCTTATTTGAAACTACTTAAGGTTATAAGCCACCTTCAAAATAAGAATTCAAAACTCAAAAGTTAAATTAATAAGCATAAAATCCAAACTCTCAACATGGATGCGTTGATGAAAGTAATCAACTTTAAGAATTCACCAATTCAAGTAGGAGATAAGCTTAAAATGATTGCTAGTGGAAACACCAGAAATTAGAAGAATTTCTCTTTGAATGATGGTAGGTTTGTTTCATATCATGGTGAAAAGGAATACACTATGCACAAAGACACTATATATGGAGAAATGTTTTAGGGAGGCATTGTCTAAGTTTTTCATGACCTAAAAGTAGAAAATTCTTATAATAGTCAAGAGGAAATATCACTAGAAGAAATTCATCTAGAAATAATCCCTAAAAAGGATTATATTTCAAATAAGAATTCAACCCTAAAAAAAGTAACATATTTTCATTCGTAAACCATTTTATTAATACGATTTTGGATGATGTCATGAAAAATAGTTACGCCTTCCTGTAGCTAAAATTTGACCTCCTAAATTGGAGCAATAAAGATGAATGTTTTAACTTGGGAATAATTAATAGAGAAAAACATCAAGTAGGCATCTACAAACTAAAGGAAATATGGTCTCATATGAATCTTGTACAAAAGAAGAAGTGGAGGCCCAGGATCAAAGATTATAAGGACAAACTAGAAGATTCTCATAGGAAGATACAAAAGGTATGTGAACATTCAATTTAAGGGATTACCTGCAATGATCCATCCCAATTTTATAGAGTATTTCTCCACGGAAGGTAGAAAAAATTCAAAATGCAAAGGATTACAACATGATTTAATGCAGAGTTACAAAAAACAAGGCACCTTTTGGATGCATTTTTTTCTAAAACATTGCATGATCCAAGATTGCTTATGAACTTGACTTTTTAAAAAAATTTCCTATAAGACAATTCTCGTTAGAAACCAAACCCCTATATAGAGGATATTCAACTTAGGGGATTCTCATCTTATGTTTACAACCAATAAATGTGGAAGGAAGAATCTCAATTCCAAAAAATTGTGGCAAGTAATTCTAGTATCCACATTAAAGAGGAGCATCCCTTACCAACAATAATTCAAGAATAGTATTATAGAATTCTAGATTATTCCATAAATGTGCCCATAGTCAAGAAAAAAAACATTTACCCTAGTAGATTATTAATACATTACGCATAAATATGTCATTGAGGCCCTTATGGTTTCATATGATAGATGGAAAAGAACCTATTTTTTTATGAAGCAAGGATCCCATGACAAGAGTAGACTTGTGAAAATTCACATAAAAAATTGGTATCAAGTGGATGGCACTCAAGTTTTACTATCCACTTATTCAGTGTCCTACCAATAACTATAGAATTTCAATTGAGTAGGAAAAAATTAATGAATTATCTCAATGGATACAGGTGGTGAGGAATCTTGGGTTTTATACTTCAGAATAAAATGGTCACCCAAGTTTCAATTGTAGTGACCTCCATTCATGTTTTTCATAATATGTTAGTGGGTTTCATGGGGACATGAAACCATATTGGGAAGGGGGGGATGAAGATCCTCTCATATGGTACATTTTGAACTCATTAAAAACCCATTTTCCTTTATATTAGAAACCCTCATTGGTTATAAATGGATTAATTAATGATGATTGCCTCATTAATTCGTATTGGATTGTTTCTTGGTTATTTTCTCATTTTCAATTATGATTTTAGGGTCTATTTTGATGTGTTATTTCTATCTTATTAAAAACTAGGTTTTCTAATAAGTGTGCTAAGGAATTAAATGAGTGCATGACCTCAAAACACAAACTAATCATGAAATTGTCTTATCTCTAGTTTTTACAATGGTTTAAGAGGCATGTTGAAGATAACTAAGCATCAAATCAACTACGAAACATGTGGGTTTTAACACTTCAACCAACTCCTGGAATATCTCATGCTAATTTTAGGGAAAATGTAACCATCCACTTAGTGTTCTAAATATTTAGGATGTTGGTCAAATCCATTATGTGAAGAATCTCATTCTTTATTCATTGATCTAGGCATCTTGTGATAAGTAGAAGCACATGGGTGTAATCCCCAACTTGATGGGCATATCCTCTAACTAAAACTCTAAACCAAGTTATAACCAAATTAAAATCCAACAATATAGAATTAGCTTTGGCAATTGATCAAGCTTTTTCCTTTTGGTTAACATGGTAGGGAAACAAGGGAATCTCTTTGTAAATATTTGTAGGTATTTCAAAGTTGTTAGCTATTTGTATTACTATTTTATTTATTTCATTTCTCTAAATTTGTCATGTAACTCATTATATATACATGTGGCGCATGATCCATCAAGAGGAGGGATGATAGAGAATAAAATAGAGACATTAGAATGGGGTATTGTGTGAGAAAAAGTTGTAAAACCATTTTGATTACTCTTGTTAATGAAATACAAAGTTTGTGCCAAATTGAGACATTTTTAGTTTTATTTTCTTAAGTGTATGTGTAAATTTATTTATTTTAACTATGTGTTGTTGCTTTTGTTCACAATTATTTATTTCCAGTATTACCTTATATATATTAAATTTGTGACTTGGTACTCTAATGAAGTATTACATTAATAGTTTTTCTTATTTAATAAACTATTGTATGATTGTTTGTTAATCTAGGCAGTGTCATAGATCAAGGAACTTCATGTAGATCATGCCCACATAATAATTTTGTGAACTCCCATAAGCCTAAACTAATATTAGAGTCACTAGTATAAGAAGATTGGTAATCTTTGATGTTTGTAGTAAGATATTAGAGAATTTTCTACAACATTGTTTTCATTATTTTCAAGTATATAAATCAGTTATTATAAAGTTGATTCCCTTCTTAAACAATTAATACAAGGACCTATAACCTATACAAATAGTGCACAATGCCTTAAATTTTTTATGAATCCTCGGTTGATAGTATTAAGTGACTAAGTGCTCTAAGTTGTATTGAATACCTATATAAGAACATTACCATTGAAAAATGGCAATGTTTCTATATGTTTTCCATTAGACTAGGAACATGTGTTCATTTTTAGGGTCCTACCCTAACCCCCTTACTTAGATAAATTATTAATGTATGCGGCCCATTAAATAGTTAGTTTATAGGCACTCATTCTAAAAATTGTCCTCTTTGTTAATGAAACCCAAATTCGCTAGTAGACTCTCATTATAAGTGGGTCCATAAGTAACTAACATTCTCCATGGATATATATATATATATATGGATATATATATATATATATATATATATATATATATATATATATATATATATATATATATATATGATATATGTATATGTATATGTATATGTATATGTATATGTATATATATATGTATATATATATATATATATATATATATATATATATATATATATATATATATATATATATATATATATGTATGTATGTATGTATGTATATACATATATATATATATATATGTATATATATATATATATATGTATGTATATACATATATATATATATATATGTATGTATATACATATATATATATATATATATATATATATATATATATATATATATATATATATATATATATATATATATATATATATATATATATATATATATATATATATATATATATATATATATATATATATATATAGATATAATCAATCCAATGATTGAATTCCTCTTAGACAAAAACCCAAATTAAAAAAAAAAGGTCCAAAAAGGAGTCTAAGAAGTGAAGTTATCAGCAATTGAACATCGACAATTTTTTAGGGTTTTTACAAGTGTAAATTTTGTTGTTAGAATTCAGGTCTATTTTTTAAACAATTTGTGCATAATTTAAATAATATAATCCAATGAATGAAATTCTCTCAAAAAATTATCCAATTTCAAAAACAAATCATCCAAAATGGAGTCTAAGAAGTGAATTTATCAACAATCTAAAATCAACTTTTTTTAAGGTTTCTTTTGATGATGACAATGAATTTTCCAAATTATATAATTTGTATTGAGATCATAGATCTTAGTCAAACTAGTTCCATAATATTCAAGTGTTGGAATTTTATAATTAGGTTCATGATAGCTAATATGAGAAAGATGTGTTTCTACATTTTTAAATAGCACATGTACTATCCCAATAGCTTTTTCTAGTATGCTCACCCATGAAGGAGAATACCTATAAACATCCTCATAATTCCTCAAACAACATAAACACTTTCTTTGGTTCAACTAAGTTGGAATCAATGGGTTGGAAGAGAAGTTTAATGAGAGGTTTGATAACTTTGAAAAGAAATTGATGGATAAGATGTTGAATATGTTTGTTTGAATCATACCAAGAAAAAACCACATGACTACATAGAAAATTCATCCACACAAAGGAAAAAATTCTAAAATGGAAATGTTTAGCCACCCACCATATTTGACATGCCTACACAACAATAAATCAACAGATAACAACATAGTGCATCATTCTCCTAACGTGGACTTGAACAAGTGTGATGTTTTTGATCCATTAAGATGGATCACTCAGATGGAACATCACTTTGCCTTCCAAGATATTACTGATGACATGATGAGACTTAAGGTGGGAGTCCTATATTTAGATAAAGAAGGATGAAAATGGTGGGAATGGCATAAAAAATTATATTCGGGTTACATTGTATGGAGTCAATTTCTTGAACTTGTCTATGCATGTTTCAAGAGAGATACTCATTATTTGGGGAGACTTACCAAGTTACACCAAACTGGCCCATTCACTAACTTTAGAGTGGGCTTTGAGCAACTATCCATTCATATAGAGAACTTAACAAATTTATTCTATCAAGAATGTTTCATTATTGGCCTCAAGGAGGAGATTTGAGTTTCTAGTTAGAATGCAATGTCCTACTACATGGTTAGAAGCAATTGAGAGGGCCCTAGAATTTGAAATGGTTATGACTATGCAAATAAAAACGGCAACATTCATCCCTCACACTTATCCACCACAAGGTAATTCACCAAGCAAAATTACTCGTCACTTAAAGGTATAAAGGTTGTTTCCAACGCAAAAGGAAGACTACCAAAAACATGGACTTTGCTACAATTGTGATGAAAAATGTGCTCTAGGTCATAAGTGTAAAGAATGTAAATTGTTCTAGATTGATATGAATAATGAGGCTTTGACATAAGAGATAACCACTAAAGAGAATATGGCACTACAAGTTGAAGATATCAACACTCAGAATCAGGAAAATGTTGAACCAACGTTTCTTCCCAAAGAACCCATAATATCCCTATATGCATTATTGAGCATTTGAACTCCACAAACATTGAAAGACACATGCTACATCAAGCACCAAAAATTTATTTTCCTAGTCGGAAATGGTATTACTCACAATTTTATTCATAATATAGTTGCAAAAGAAACCCATTGTTTTGTACACTCAACACCCATCTATTTTCCATCGATTATAAAATTGTCGTCGATAATAACTTACATGGTAGGATTTAAACCCAACACCCATATATTTTCCATTGAAACAGGTTGTTATGATATAGTATTAGAGGAAGAATGGTGATGCACAAAAGGACTAGTTATAATGGATTTCAAGAGCTCTATATGAGTTTCACTAAAGAGGGACATGTTACTCACCCTTCAAGGGAAACAAGCATGTTCCCCTAAAATAGTCATCTCTATCATATGGATAAGTTGTTAAAGAAAGGATACTCTAGCATTATTTCCCAATTTAATGCCATACAATTCATGGATAATACGACAAAAGGTATCCATATATATTTTCAACCAATCCTTAACAAACATCATCAAGTCTTTAAAACACCCAGGGGTTTACCCCCTTTACGAGGAGAGAATGAAAGGCTATATTCCCCCAATTCTAGGTAGTCAACCACCAAATGTATGTCCTTAACGACTCCCTTTTGCACAAAATAATGAAATATAAAATATCATTAAGGAATTATTGGAGGTAGGGGTCATACATCCTAGTACAATCCCTAACTCATCATTGGTAGTCAGGGTGTTAATGAAGGAACTTGGCACATGTGTCTTGATTTTATTGGTCTCAGTAAGTTTACAATCAAGGATAAATTTCCCATCCTCTTTATTGATTATCTCTTGGATGAACTTCTTGGAGAAAAGTGTTTCACTAAGCTTGATCTATGTTCAATATACCACCAAATCAGGATGAAAGACATAAACATCCCAAAGACAACTTTCAAAACACATGAAGTTCATTATAAATTTCTATATATTCCTTTCAGTCTTTATAATGCTCCAACCACTTTCCAAAGCCTCGTGAACAAAATTTTCAAACCTTTCATACACAAGTTTGTGGTAGTCTTACTCGATGATATCATGATCTATAATATGTAGGAATTTACAGGGTAAGTTCCTCAGACAGAACACCAAAGGACACCTCTCACAAATAGATCACAGATCAATACACCAGTATTTTGACGTGGTTAAATCCCTCAAAGAGGGAAACAGTCCACGGCCTGAGCCAACGCGGCCACTTCAGGCAATTTATTAATAAAAGAATGAAAATTTACATAAGCTTCTCTCATGCATGGTTAACCTACAAATGACCCTCCATGCTCTTTAAATAGAGATCATGGACCAATCAGGTGTTAAGCCATGGATCAAGTGTCGGTAATACCGAGGAGAGAATGAACCGTCAGATCACTACTTATCGTGACCGTCGGATTGTAAGTTACAAAATGTACATAGTAAAGAAACACACTTTACCTAACTCTATACTAGACCAAGTTATACTTAACTATTTCTTATGTGTCGGAATATCCTAACATCCCCCCTTAAGAACAACTTGGGATAGGATTGAAGGATTTACAAATATGACACAATAGGAGAAGGAAGGAGGCACTAGAGCCTATCCCCCCTTAGTGACAACTTCCTGAGCTCCAACCATAAATCAAAGTTTAGTGAACTTCGCCTCTGTGAGAACCTTTGTAAAGATGTCTGCAACTTGATCATCTGTTGAACAATATTGCACTTCAAGAACATGGTCGTGAATGAGCTTTCTGATGAAGTGCATGTGTAGTTCAATGTGTTTGCTGTGCTGATGTTGGACTGGATCTTTGCATAGTTGAATGGCACTTTGATTATCACACCAAAGTGTAGTCGGATGTTGCTGCTAAAAGCCAAACTCTGACAGAATCTGACGAAGCCACAACGCTTCCTTACTAGCTTCTACGGCACCACGATACTCTGCTTCTGCTAAAGAAAGAGAAATGGCACCTTGTTTCTTGCAAGCCCATGTAATATGTCATGAACCAAGAGTGAACACATAACCTGCAGTAGACTTCCGATCATCAGGGTCACCAGCCCAATCAGAATCAGTGAAACCAACCAATAGAGGAGATGCTTCGGCACTGTAATGAATCCCAAACTGAACTGTACCTCGAACATAACGAAGTATTCTTTTAGCTGCTTTCCAATGACTTTCACGTGGGTTTTGCATAAACCGAGAAACAAGACCAACAACAAAGGAAAGGTCAGGACGAGTATGGGTTAGATACAAAAGTTTTCCTACAAGGGTAGCATCAACTTCAAGAGAAGTACAAGTGGCTAAAAGTTTGACTCCAGACTAAAAGGGAGAAGGGGCTGGCTTATAGTGTTCCATGTGAAAATGGCGTAGAATATCATAGGCATACTTGGACTGGGAAAGGGAAATACCTTCCTTGGATTGCAAGACTTGAAGACCAAGAAAATAATGTAAGTGTCCTAAGTCTGTCATTTCAAACTTCCTTTTAAGGCTAGACTTCACATGGTTTATAAGGTTGGGATCACTACCAGTCAGGATAAGATCATCAACATAAAGAACAAGAATGATAAGAGACTTGCCCACTTTCTTGGTGTAGATAGTATTGTCATAATGACACCTAGAAAAGCCATTTTCTAAAAGAAAGCTATCCATTTTGGCATACCAAGCTCGAGGAGCTTGCTTGAGACCATAAAGGGATTTCTTAAGCCGACATACAAGGCTGGAGTCTGTTTGTATAAAGCCAATAGGTTGTTCCATATAGATGTCTTCATGCAAGTCCCCATGTAAGAAGGCAGATTTAACATCCATCTGATGGACTTCCCATTTGAAAGAGGCGGCAAGGGAAAGAACAAGGCGGATAGAGTTCATTTTGGCAACAGGGGAGAAGGTTTCAGTGTAGTCAATGCCTTCAACTTGTGAAAAACCCTTAACAACAAGACGAGCTTTATGTTTATCAACTTTCCCATCTGGTCCATACTTGGTTCTATAAACCCATTTGCATCTAACAAGTTTTCGTCCCTTGGGTAGAGGAACAAAATCCCATGTATCATTTGCCAATAATGAATGATATTCTTCATTCATAGCTGCTTCCCAATCTGGATGGTCGGAAGCTTCTGCAAAGGTGTTAGGATCATAATTCGCTGAAGCTTGAGCCAGTAAAGAAGAGGCTCTATCAAACTAAGAACGTGTACGTCGTTGATCTGTAGGATCACCGGCAAGATCACCTGTTGCATCCCAAGTAGCATGGACCCATTTTGGAAGCTGAGGAACTGAAGGAGGATCCTGAGAAGGTGGGGGAGGATTTTCATCCTCGCTTTCATCATCTGAAGAAGAAATATTTTCAAAACTAGAAGAGATAGGGAGAGGTGGCACATCCGCTGAACTAGGCTCGTAGGCCGATATATTTTCAACAAACTTTACATCTCTTCTAATGATAACATTTTTGGAGTTAAGTGGAATAAGTCTATATCCTTTGACATCTTCAGAATATCCAACAAAAATACATTTTTCACTCTTAGGTTCTAAAGCTTTATGTTTCTCATCTGGAATATGGGCCCATGCTTCACTTCCAAAAACATGAAAGTGACTTACATCTGGTTTGATTGAGCTCCATGCTTCTTCTGGAGTGATATTCTTTAAAACCTTAGTAGGAGTGCGATTTATTATGTAATTTGCACAGTTAATTGCTTCTGCCCAATAATTAAGACTAAGTCCTTTAGATTGAAGCATACAATTAGCCATTTCCTTTAAGGTGTGATTCTTCCTTTCAGCTACACCATTTTGTTGTGGAGTGTATGGAACAGTATGTTGCATTTGAATTCCATGCTCAGTGCAAAAGTTGATGAAGTTGTTTTTAACATATTCTCCGCCATTATCAGATCTTAGCTTAAGAATTTGATGTCCAGATTGTTTTTCAACAAAGGCCTTAAAGGCCAAGAACATGTTAAATGCTTCACTCTTGAGTTTTAAGAAGTATACCCAAGTGCGTCTGGAGAAATAATCAATGAAAGTTAAGAAATACTTGTAGCCAGAGAAGGAAACAACTAGAAGTGGACCAAATAAATCACTATGCACACGCTGTAAAGGGGCTGAGGCGCGCCAAGAGGCACGTTTTTCAAAACTGTCCCGATGATGTTTTCCGAGTACACATCCGGAACAAACACCATCTCTGCAAGATACCATTGGAAGACCTGTCACCATATTTTCTTTACATAGGTTCTGAAGAGAGCGATAGTTTAAGTAACCAAATCGCTCATGCCAAAGTTTGCTCACTTCATCATTATGAACAACAAATACTGAGGGAAGATTTGATGACCCAAAGTTGTGAAACTTATACAACCTTGTAGAATCATCAGCAATGCTAGTAGCTAAAATCTGTCTAGGATCTCTTAGGTCCTTAATTACAACATCGTGAGGTGAAAATTCAATGATTTTACCTTCACCTGAATGAGTTATCTGATAGACAGATAGAAGGTTGCAGGATAAGATTGGAACACATAATACATCATTAAACTGACCATTGTCTATATGAACAGTTCCAGTCCCTACAACACTAAGAGATCTATCATCACCAACATATATATTTTTGGTGTTACAATCATTTAAAGAAGAAAACATGGCTTTGTTTTTGGCCATGTGATAAGAAGCTCCATAATCAATGAGCCACTCATGAGAATGAGAAGAAGAAGATACATTTAGTGCATAGCTAGAACAAGATGCTTGACAACCACATGCAGAAAGTGCCATTCCTAAAGATGAAGTTGAAGTTGAAGAGTGCTCCAAATGGATGTTATGCTTCTTCATTGCTGCTTCTAAGGCTTCCATCTTCTTAAAGCATTTGGATTCTAAGTGGCCATCTCGATTACAAAAGTTGCAATGTCTATCAGTCTTCTTCCCTTTGTTTTTTATTTGTCTTATCATTTTGTTGAAATGATTTTTCATTTTGAGGCTGAAATTCCTTAGGACCCTTGTTTGGTTTAGGACCATTCTTTTTAGGATACAACTTCTTAGAATTCTTTGGATTTGGTTGCTGCTGGGCGGCTAACGCTTTCTTAGAAGAGTTTCCAATATTAAGAAGACCAAGGTGTAAGATTTTTTCTTGTTCTCTTATTAAAGAATCACAAAAAGAATCAAAGGAAGGGGACTTGTAGTCTTGTCCTTGAGAAATGAAGGCTTCTCTTGTAGAATGGAAGGTGGAAACAAACACAGAGTAGGCTGGTCCCAACTTAGTAAGAATGGAATAGATAAGGTTACTATCTTCTTTCTTAACCTTAACACCTTCCAAGAGAAGTCTAAGGGTCTTGAATTTGGACAAAAAATCTTCAATGCAAGAAAAATTATTGGGGTCCAATGTAAGCAACTCATTTTCAAGTTGATGGGCTCTAAGTTCATTTTTAATTCCAAATACTTTAGTAATTTGTTTCATTGCTTCATCAGGAGCATCAAGTTCTGCAATATGGAATCTAAGATATGGAGAAATAGACATCCCTATCAACCCACGTGCTTGGTCTTGCCTATTTTCCCATTTAGCTGCCTTATCTTCATCTTTTGGTTTGGTATCTTGGCCTGAGGCTATTCTGTAAAGACCTTTACTTCTAAGTAAATCCACAATGTAGGACCACCATTGGAAGTAGTTGGTGCTGTCAAGAATAACTTAGCATGGAATTTCTATTTTAACATAAACTGAAGCTATAGATGCTAAAACTAAGTGTTCCAATGGAAATATCTTGAAAAATTAGGCTATTTCAAAAAAAAATGGTTTTGAAAACGACTTCCGGATGAAGAAGTTATGGCTTTTTGAAGAAAATTTGATGAAGTCGCCGACGAAGTGCGCGAATGTGCGGAAATGAAAAATCCGCCCCCACAAAAAGGAGACTTGAACTCAAGACCTCCACTCTCATAAATTAGCTTTGGACCAAGTGAGTTATACAAAAAGTTTGAGAGAGAGAGAGAGAGGGGGGGGGAAGCTTTGGGTTGCATGCTTGCTTTGAGAAAGCTCTTTTTCCCTACAAAACAAAAAACACAAAACCCAACACGGACATACAAAAAAAAAACAAACCTTATGGCTCGAAGTTAGCTTTAGCCAGAAACTAAATATTTTCCTCAATGTTTCTGATTTTCTGAGATCACACTAAGGCGCAGCGGAAAAGAGCATACGCATGAGAAAAATCCTTCCTTTCTGTTTCTGATTTGCCCAGATCGCACAAAGTCGCGGGGCAAAGAGCATACACAGAAATGAAAGGTATAGATTCAGTAATAAAAAAGGCTAAATAGACCGAAACCGAAATAAACAGAGAGAAAATAACTGTAAACTACAAATAAACACTGTATACCTCCAGATCTTAAAAATGACGCAGCTAGGGCTACCGGAAACCTTTTCGCGTGAAACGAAAGGGGTTCCTCACTGGAACAGATGATCCCAACACAACAGAGCAGTCCTCTCAGCCTGAAAGTAGTCAGAAATAGTAGATCTAGGAAATGGTAGTCGGATGCAGTTCTACCAGCTTCAGATTTAAATCACCAACGGACGCGGCCCTCAAATAGCTCTGATACCATGTAGGAATTTACAGGGTAAGTTCCTCAGATAGAACACCAAAGGACACCACTCACAAATAGATCACAGATAAATACACCATTATTTTGACGTGGTTAAAACCCTTAAAGAGGGAAACAGTCCATGGCCTGAGCCAACGTGGCCACTTCAGGAAATTTATTAATAAAAGAATGAAAATTTACATAAGCTTCTCTCATGCGTGGTTAACCTACAAATGACCCTCCATGCTCTTTAAATATAGATCATGGACCAATCGGGTGTTAAGCCACGGATCAAGTGTCGGTAATACGAGGAGAGAATAAACCGTCGGATCACTACATATCGTGACCGTCGGATTGTAAATTACAAAATGTACATAGTAAAGAAACACACTTTACCTAACTCTATACTAGACCAAGTTATACTTAACTATTTCCTATGTGTCAGAATATCCTAACATAATAAACCATGGGAATCACACATAAAGCATGTTGATAAGTGCTTGCAACTTCTAAGAGACAACCAATAATTTTTCAATCACTCCAAATGTTCTTTGGGGGGCTCCAAGGTTGAATATTTAGGTCACATTGTAAGATAGGAAGGAGTACGAGTTGATCACAAGAAAGTGGAGACTATATAAGACTAGCCACAACCCAAAACATTGAAGAGATTCATTCTTAAGACTTATAAGATAATACAAGATTTTTTTGAAAAATTATGGAAAAATTGAAGTTCCACTAATTTCTCTCCTTAAAAAGAATGCCTTTTTCTAGAGTGAGCTAGTCACACAAACATTCATTGCTTTAAAGGAAGTCATGTGCACTACTCTATTATTAGTAGTACTTAACGTTAATAAGGCCTTTATCTTGGGATGTGATGCTCAAGAAGAGGTATAGGGGTAGTATTGATACAAGAAGGATAGCCCTTGGCATTCACTAGTAAGTAATTGTGTGGCCACAATTTTGTAAAATCCACATATAAGAAGGAAATGATGGTTATCATTCATGAATTGGAGACTTGGCGACCATGTCTCATAGGGAGGAATTTTCAAGCCAATATTAACCATCATAGTCTAAAGTACTTCCTCAAACAATATTTTTCTTCATTGGAGAAACATAAATGGGTAACCAAGATGTTAAGATATGATTATGAGATCATATATAATAAGGGTAAAAAGAATGTGGCTGATGCTTTATCCAAACAATTTGAAGAGGATGTGTCACTCCTTTCCTTATTGTTACCAAGTTAAAAATGGCTTGATAACTAGTGCAATAATCTTAATTTTCCTTCAAGCTTAATCCTGTTGATTTATTATGAGTGTTCTTACGATTGCAGTTTCATTTTTCTTTTTAAACAAAATATCTCAGATAACATGTTGGTATCTTGTTTGGTTTCTGAATTTGAGTTTTATTTGATGGCAAGTTTCCCATGTTCATTGATGTCATTCTTCTCTTCTCTCACTACCACATTAGTTTGATAAAATTTGTTACATTGTTGAAATTCGTTGCACTGGTTTGTTGAGATTGGTCAGTCCAAAGATTTTTATAAATATATATTTTGTGGCTTTATATGCCATGACCTTTTTTTAATTTGGTAGTTCAAATTTCTTACCAAAAATAGCCATTCTTATCAAGATTGTCTAATATTCTGAAATTGAATGGAGGTGAATTTTTTTAAACTCAACATCTAATTCTAAAATATTTTTCAGAAATAAGCAATCTAAATAAATTCATAAACCAAGAATAGGTTTGTTGTTTTTTAATTCTTGTTCCATACCTTGATATTCCTAAAATATTTCATAGAGTTTAAATTTGTTGCATACTATTGATTTACGGCTTTTCCTTTCTCCTTCCATGCCTTTTGGCTTTTGATTTCATCTCCTTGTAATTGTAATTTGGTGGATAGGACACCTTGCTTTGAGCAGGTAAGCATGTTTTTCCCTTGTCCTTCCATGCCTTTTGGCTTTAGATTTCATCTCCTTGTAATTGTAATTTGGTGGATATGATACCGTGTTTTTTTTCCCTTTGGAAAAGTCGTAATTTTCATTATGCAAAGAAAATTACATTTTGTATATGCAAAAGCATATGTTGTATGTGAGGCATAGAGCCTATCGAGTATGTAGAATCAAAACATGGTGTACTCTGCACAAGGAGACATTGAACTGCCACTGTAGCTTCAAAAAATCTCTATGCAAAGAGTATTTTAACTATCATATATATGTCTGATAAAATTATGCATAAATAAAAATTATATAAACAACAAAAAATATAGACAGGCTCCTTCAGAGCTAGTTAATCTGTAAGGTCTATATAAGGTCTATGGTAGTGTTGATGGAAGGTACCATCCCTCTGCTCCTGGATCATCCAAGTCCCAATAGGCCTGTGTGCTGCTTCCTTGGATAGGAGGTCGGCAGTTGTGTTTCATTCCCTGTATATATGATGACAAACAAAAGTGTCAAAAAGATTGATGAGTTGATGAATCTCATCCATAATATGTCTCAGAGAATATGCATTACAGTTTGTAGTTTTGTTTGCCCAATTGTACACAATTTTTGAGTCCCCAAATAATTGTAAGTTCCTGCATTTTTTTTCCAGAGCATATTGTATGGTATATTTGGTCGTGATAAGTTAGGAAAAATCATTTTTACCCCTCCCCAGGCCCATTTGTATTTTGAAGGAATGAGATTTTGAAAGGTGTAGTATGGCTTCCCCCCATAGCCAATATCTTGTGCTGAGCCATCAAAGTAACCCCAAGGATGTGTGTGATTTATAATTTCAGGGGTAATATATCTAGGAGTCGGGTTTGTTCCTTCCTCGGGAATGATATGGTAATCTGATAGGATGTCGGCTAAGATAGTAGACCAATGTGGGGGGGGAGTTCTGACAAATGTATCAGTTACGGGCAATCCAAATAGCCCAACAGGTGATAGCATGAATATTTCTTACCTTTGGCGGGGAGGAAGCAGACCACCAAGAGCCCCATGCTTCTCGAACTGACGAACCCTGCCAATGGGTGAGAGAGGGTAGGTGTGAGCGAATAGTAACCCATAGATATTTGACAGTCGGGCACATGAGGAAGAGATGATCAATGGTTTCACTACCAATCTTGCATAGACAGCACCAGAAGGGTCCATGGAAAGATATTTTGTTTAAGTTTTCTCCTGTGGGTATCTTGTTCCTCATAATTTTCCACATGAGGAGCCTCGTCCTGGGTGGTGCTTTTAACTTCCATATACTGCTCCACCAGGACTCACACATTAGTGGTTTTTAGAATCCATTAATACTAGATAGCCTTCTTTTGGTGAATATCTCCCGTGCTTTGTTGTTTCCCATATTAGCTCATCCTCCCCTTCCAGAATTCTGATGTGTGATTCAGTCAGAGCATCTATATATTCCTTCCATTGTTGTTGCCATGGTTGTGGAATCTGAAGTTCCTGCCCAGATTTCCAGGCTTGTTGCGCAAAAGTGGAGTGTTTTTTTACCGTAATATGACTGATATGAGTGATTCCCATGGTTGTGAGGCGGGTCCTTAGCTCATCAGGAAGCTTGTGAGTGTTTCCACATCTGATCTAGGGATCTACTCCTAATCTTACTGATGCTCCCGAATGTATTCTCTAGGTGAGTCCATCCTGAATAAGAGACATTGATTGCAAAACTGCCTTCCATATGATTGATATGCCTATAGAATTCCACTGTGGTTGATAGAGCCAATCCATGAGACTTTGTGGAGCAATATATTTAGAGGTGGAAACCTTTGTCCACAAACTGTGAGAGGTGATTAGTTGCCATCCTAGTTTGGTTACCAAGGCAATGGAGAAATTTTCCAGCCTTTTGATTCCCCACCCCCCCCATTTCTTTGGGAGAGCAAGAGATTCCCATTTTGCCCATGCAAATATTTTCCCCGGCTGCTTTCCTTTCCACAAGAATCTACAACAAAGATTTTGTATTCTGGATAAGATACCCCTTGGTATCCATGCCAGTGACATCCAATACACTGGTGTGGCCTCCAACACTACTTTGATGAGTATCAGTCTACCTGCTCGCAATAAATATTTGTGGTACCATATGTTGAGCCACTTTTCCATCTTGGTAATAAGCCATATCCAGTCTGTGATTTTGTAACCATGAGGCTTTAATCTATATCCTAGATATTTTAGTCCCTCCTCCAGTTGCAAAAGTGTGTAAGGGAATCTGATCAGGGCAAACTGTATCTCATGTGGGGAGCACCCAGTGGCCATTATGGTGGACTTTGCTTCATTGACGATCATGCCTATGGCCGATAGGAAAATAGAGAAAGTATTTTGTAGCAAGGTCAAGTCACCAATACTCCCATTGAGGAAGAGCAAAACATCGTCTACAAAGAGTAAGTGTGTCAAGGTGCACCTGTCTGTGATCTTGATACCCCTTATCCTTCCCCTTCGATGTTCCTCTTTTATGAGTCTGTTGAGCCCCTCCATGATGAGTAAAAAGAGTAATGGTGACAGAGGGCATCCCTGCCTGAGACCTCTCTCGGAATGAAAGAAAGGTGATGCCGCCCCATTTACAAGGACACTGAATGTTACATTAGTAATGTAGCACATAATCCATTTTATAAACTCGTAGGGAAAGCCTAGATGAGTTAGAAGCATTCTAATGTAGATCCAGTTTACTCTGTCAAAAGCTTTCAAGAGATCTACTTTTAATATCATACCTTTTAATTTCTTTGACTGGATGGAGTGCAGGATTTCTTGTGCAGTCCCAACAGCCTCATGGATTTGTCTGTCTTGCAGGAAGGTGAATTGTTCAGCTGAGATGTGGGTGGATAGAATCGACCAGAGGCAGTTGGCTATGATCTTGGATATGATCTTGTAAATGCAATTGCACAAGGAGATGGGACGAAAGTCATTGAAGGTGGTGGGATTGTCATATTTGGGAATGAGGACGATGAAGGTGGAGTTGAAAGCCTCGTACATCTTTCCATTTGTTCGACAGTCCTCTATAACTTTTAAGAGGTCCTCTCTGAGAGTATCAAAAAAACCCAGGTAGAATTCCACATTCCATCCATCCAGACTGGGCTTTTGTCTCATTTGAACCATTTTAAAGTGGCTTCGAGCTCCCCCAAAGTGACTTCCTTTGTTAGTTCCAATGCATCATCCTGGTCGACGAACCTGGGAAACAGTTGAGTTGTGCGCATGACTTCCGCTAGAGTAGCAGTTTGAGGGGCCTTGTAAATATGCTTGAAGTGAGATGTAGCCAGAGCAACTAATCTTGGAAAGGTATTCACTGTTTCTCCCTGCTCATTTGCTAGCTACCAAATTATATTGATAGCCTTGCGCCCGTTCGCAAATTTGTGGTAGAATTTTATATTATCGTCCCCCTCCATAATCCATATAGCTCTGCTTCTTAGGTGCCAACTTTCTTCTCGATCCTTTAGTATCTAACTCCTCTTGGCCAGTAGGGATGTAATATTGTCCTTGTGTTCTAGGGAGGAGTAGATCCCTCCATGTTCATTCTCGAAGACCTCTATCTCCTCTTCAGTAGCCTTGAGGATAAGGTCCTCCAGTGTTCGCTTCTTGTGCGCCCATATTTTGGATAGCTTCTTCAGTTCTCTCAGGTTATGAGTGAAACCTTTTGTGATGTTCCCTCTGGGCTCTAGGGGATGGGCCTTCCAAAATTCAGTGACTAACCTGGTGTAGTCTGCATCTCTTAGCCAGGAAGAGTTAAATTTGAAGGGGGCTCTAGGTTTGTTCATTTCTCCACTTATTTCCAGGTATATCGGTCTATGATCAGATATGCCCCCTAAACCAACCCACTGTCTAATTCTATGTCCCATGTGTTGTTGGGAAAAGTATCTATTCATAACGCCCCTATCCCACTCTAAGGTGTGATAGTGCCTTAGCAACAAACAAGGAAAACTACTTGAGTATTCTTCTTTATGAGATGTAAACGAAGAAGGAAGGATAAACTAACCTGTGTCTTGTGCTAGTTTGTTGATCCAATCGCTTCTCTCTTCAATAGCTCCCAGCTCCCAGCTCCCTTACCGGCCCAGCTTCACCAGATTCCTACAAGATCACAGAAGAGAGAAACTACACGAAGACATAGATTTACATTCATAAAAAGCTTAGGATCAGATTAAGCTAAACATGCAAATATAACAAAAACATCATTGATACACGACATGTACGAGAAACTCAAATAATTTTATTGATATGATAAGAAATTCCAAGAGGAGATACAACCAAGTGAGTCTCGATCCAGAATCTACCTCCCAGCAAAGGAATCCCTTCCTCTCCTCCAACAAATCATAAATCACCCAATGTACTAATCTCAATCTCAAACCAACAACAATTCTCTGCAAAGTACAAAATTCCAGCCTCCAGATCTCTGGGATGAGGGATCCATATATAGATGTAAGCAGAGAGGATGAGTCAGCTTATGTTTTGACTTGTGGCTTCTCTCTGTCAGTTCTTGCTTCCACTTGGAGACTGAGAGCCTCTTACTCATCACTGGTCGAATTCAGTGAGGCAAGTGTCATTGGAGAAGATTCTGGAAGCTTCCATTGTCTCTCCACCTCGTTGAATGACTCTGCCACTTGTCATTTCCCACTCAACGCACCTGGGTAGTGCATTCAAGTGCGTTGCAACGCACCTAGCTAGTGTATTTGGGTGCTTTGCAATGCAGGCAGCTAGTGGAGCTTCTGAATTGATCCTGATTTGACTAGTTCTGAGTAGGTTTTGGTGGAGAACTTCTGGGAGAAGTTGTCATTGGTTGACCTTGTTCCTTTAGGAGCTGTAACAACATCTTTAGGGACTTTGGATCCCTTGGATTATGGACATTTCATGCTCAAAGCTGTAAGGCACAAAAATGTCTATAACAGTTGCCCCCTAAAGTATGAGGCCGTTTATCGGGTGAAATACTTTATTAGGAGGATCCGAAGTTCTTTCAATGCTGGGAGGAGACCTGTAATAAGATACAATACAATACATTATTTTTCATATTGTTTTCATGATCTAGCTGAGGCGGGCATTCCCATGCTCAGCTTTATAAATTCATTTTTATGCACATAGGACAGACAATCGTCTGATGGTAGACTGATGATTCTGATGAAATCATCATCCTTTTGGTAGGATGATTATCTGTTCTGCAATGCTGTACATGTCAATGTCTTTATTTTTCCTGAATATATATCACAGCCCGGATGGATGAAACTAGATCCGGGGTCTTCAATCTTGTCTGATCTTCACTCTAAGTACAAGTCGATCCATGTGAGAAATGTTTTGAGGTCGAACATGGAAAGACATCGCTTGATTACCAGTCAATGATGTAAATTGTTAACAAGCGCGAGAGGAATCACCGATAATGATAATGACCCTCAAGGTACTACAGTACAATTCACGTGGTGTGAATAAAGGACTTGGCGTCGAACACCACGCAAAATCTTTCGGTCGAAGGTCATTGATGTATACCTGTCGCCGGAAGTGAGAAACTTGCCATTGAGGCATGCAAGCTTCAAAGTACTGAAGGGGGTGTTCCTAGATCAACTTCTTGGATAATGAGCTGATGTCGACAAGAAGCGATCCGTCAAAGGAGGGCCTTGATGAATCCCACATCAATGACATGGAACAGAGCAAATGATTTTGATGGAGGTGAAAACAATCTGATGATATATGGTTCAGGGTGGCGGTCATGAAGGAATGAAGTATAATGTATGGCAGTGGATGGGACATGGTTGACTTCTCTGGATGACTTCTCTTGAACATATCGGTGACACTTATATGATGGATTGGTAGCATTTACCCCAAAGGTGGATGGTATGGCAAGACCATGGTGATGTGACCGGTGAATGAAACAACCCAACCCGACTCAGGCACAGAGTGGAAGTGTCATGTTCAAGAGCGACTTGCTACCAATAAAGGTTCTTTGAGTTTCTTCCCAATTTTTCCCCAGTCATTGCTGACTAGTACCTCTTTATTTTTGTCAAGCTTGAGGAGGATAACATATGCTTGTTCTATAATTTGCCCTTCGGGCAAACCCATCGCTATGTTTTAACGAGCCTAACGATAGTGAAACTCGTTCTCGTCTAAAGACAAGTTTGTCGCTATTAATGCTTTTAACGAGTCTAACGACAAAGATAACTCGGTCCTTTTCATTTTTAGAGAGTCTGAAAAGGTACGTAAAGTTAACTCCGAAAGTCCTTTTTCGTCATCTAATCCCTTAAGTCCGAAAAAGTATAAAACAATACAGAAGGGATGAAATTTCGATAGTTTTAACGAGCCGAACAAAACAAGCGCTCGATCTTTTTGTGCAATAATCCCTCAGGTCCAAAAAGATTAAAATCTAGAGGAGGGATAGCACTTCCGGTTGCTTTTATGAGCTGGAAGGCCAAAACTCGGCAATCTTTTCATATTTTACGAGTCAGATGAAAAGAGCTTAAAGAAGACTCGTCTTTTGAGGAACGAGTGATAAAATGGGTAGCAGCTGATTCCAGGTAAGGGTTGGAATTTTCCAAGCACGGCAGTGTCACAAGGATGGCTAGTGAAATCACTCTTCGCAGCTGTTCCTCAAAATGGGTAAACAATCAAATGGAGGTGAATGATCGGCCAATGGAAAAGTGTAGGTGACGGTGCAAACACGACCAAGGCTTTAATGGCTGATAATGTTACATTCACGGTGGTTATTTACCGGAGGATAGTTCATTTTTTAACGAGCTTAAACGCAGGTTGAAACACTTGCTTGATCTTATGTTTATTTTTTAACGAGCATGAACTATGTGCTAAAACTGCTCGATAAGTTTGCATGCCCCCAGCATAATAACTCAAATCGAGGTGCATGCCCCCCAAGCTTCATTGCATTCAACTCGGTGGTTGGAATGAAGGTTTACCTTTGAGACTTGGAAAGGGGATTTGTTTCATTTTTTACTGAGGTTGACACAGTAAAAGAACTATCCTCATAATCCACTGTATTTACAGTATTTGATAGAAAATCAAAAACTGAAGGATGATAAAGGTCATCTTGAGTGTCTTCTCCACAATCCGGGAGAAGGGAACGATGGTGGGAATCATTCCATGGTGCCCCGTCAATTACCATTGATTGGACAATTCCTTTGTCGGTGACATGCACTTGCGACCAAGGATCTGAAGGGGTACCATATTCTTTAGACCTATCTATCCAAACGCTTGATGAGCGTTGATTTGGGTTTGCCCCCCAGGCCAAGAAAATTGATTGCTACAATATTTCTATTAGGGCGATGATCCATGCTGACAAAATGTTTAGGAATCTTCCGAATCCATTAGATATAGAAGATTTCATATTGCAGGTTTCCACTGTGGCCACTTCCGCCAGCTTACTCGGAGGCGACAGGGCAAAAGTACCCATTAAGGCAGGGTCTTTTAGGAGGCCTACTCCAATATTTTGAAGCGAATGATTGCTTCTATGGATCATTGGAATGCTTCCCGTAACTTGTGAACTGTTGGGGAGAAATGTTTGTTGGTCGACGATTGTAATTCCTCCTTGGAAGGGAAATGCAATCTTCCTAAAATAGGTCGACACAACAACAGCCATAGCATATATCCAGGGCCTTCCTAGTAGGATGTTGTAATCGAGGTTTCCGTCGATTACTTCAACATCAACTTCTACTGTTTTGCCCCCTAGTTCAACTTGCAAGTTACTTAAAATCCCGTATGGAGTGTATGATCGTCCATCAAATGCTTTTAACGTCGTTGACGATCTCGACAAGGGTGGTGAGCCTAAATTTTTCCAGCAATTCATCGACATAATACATGTAGATGCCCCCTCATCAATAATTGTTCGATGAACAGTTTTGTTGAGGGCTTTCACTTGAATAAGGAAAGCTAGTTGAGCTGGTAACTGAGGGTCATATCCTTTATGATCAAAGGCCACAAGATTAGAATCCATTGGGTCAATCCCACCTATTTCTGATAATAAAGCTTGCTCTCGAGAGAGGAAATTTTGTGGTACCTCAAGTGTCGACATAGCGGATGGCGATTGGGCCAGGTCCTCTATTATATTATAATTTTGTGCTACTTTTTCACGAGGATTAAATGTCGATTTGTGTACTACTCCCTTTGGCGACTTTATCATTTGTTCAGGAATGATGGGTGGCACAACTTCGGTCAAAGTTGTTGTCGAACTACTAGGTTGTTCAATAGCCTTGTTATTCGACAACCGCGGATTCCTGTAATATTTATTCCTTGTCAAAGCATCATTTTGCTGCTTTGAGATAGACAACATAAGCACTTGGGATCGGGAAGCATTTTGATTAGCAACCAGTTTGGTTCTCGGGTTTGGAAACGGATCAGTCAATACTGCTGATGTTTTTGAACTCTTAAAGAGTTTCTTAACTTCAACTTTATGTGGACAATCTCTTGTCCGATGATCCTCATCACATATATGACACCCCGCAGGGGGTTTCCTTTGCCCAGAAGGGTTTGCAGAAGCTTTTTCAGGAGATGTCTCATCCTGCTTCTTTTTTCTCCCTTTCTTTTTCTTCTTGCCCCCTGGTTGCTTCAGTTTTTTGCCCTTGTCAGTCGACACGGCATTTACTTCCGAGGCAAGAAGTTCCTCATTTGCATTTTGACTAGAAATCTTACGGGCCTTTTTAGGTGTAGCCTTTGTCGATTTCGTGTCTGTTGCGCCAATCACGCCATCGCCGGCATGAGAGTCATTGTTTGATTTAGGAGGAGGAGGAAAAGAAAATTCTGGTCTAGGGGCGTCAGGTATTTTGTCGTAGAGCGTGCCAGACTGAGTATAGACCAAGTCCAGATATTGCGCACGAGCGATAACTTGCTCTTCCGTTACAACTCCCCCCTTTGCCACATCTTCCGTGATGGTAGGAAGTAAAGACTTGATAAACCATTCAGCTAATAGCTGATCGGGAACGTACGTTTTTACCATCCTGCGACGACGTCGCCACTCATGTATATGATCAGATATGTGAGTGGCCGTTGTCTGCTTGAAGTTGGTAAGGAGTTATGTTCCCGTTTCATACCTTATTGGTAATTGAAAATGGGTTAAGAAAGTCGTGGCTAAGGTACTGAAGTTGTCGAACGAAGCTCTAGGCAATTCAATATACCATTTTTCCGCTGGACCTGTTAACGTCCTCTAAAAAAGTCGAAGCCTAATCGAATCATCGTTTAGGGTGTTTGATGAACACCACAGATGAATCATCAGGGTAGACATCTACTCACCTGAACTTGAATCAAAGATTAGGATAATTAACATTTATGGACCTTGTCATAATAGGGAAGAATACTGGAACTGGGTGCTAAACTCACACATTCTTCAACAAGACAAGCTCATTCTGGGGGGAGACCTAAAATTTTCCATTGGTTTTGTGGAATCACGGGGGCACAATGCTCAAACAGACACTCTCTTGGATTTCTTTGAGAAAATTATGGAGGATCATAACCTTATCGATATCCCCTCAACCAAAATTCAACCTACTTGGAGGAACAACAGAACCGGAGAAGACAACCTTTCCAGGTAGGCGAAGCATACCCAGGATAAGGTGGAATCGCCTGAGCAGTGGGTCTTTGCATATCAGCATAATGTATTTGATGCTGGCAACTTTGACAAGGTTGATGGGCATAACCATTATAATATGGTTGTTGATAACCGCTTTGGAAATGCGATTGCCCATTACTTACAAAGACTTGTTGCTCAGGTCCTCGATATGATTGCTGGAATGGGGGTTGTTGAGTTTGAACCAGCTCTGGTTGTTGGACCATTTGCTATTGACCAATAGTGGATGATTGACCAAGATGAGGAGTCACAGTACTTGTTTGAGCCTGAGTCGCTCCAGATAAGGAGGCACTAACCTGAGGTTGTGATTGAGTCGTTGAGACAAGAGGCCGTTGTATTGCAACCTGAGGCTGTTGGGGTTGACATACAACAGGTAGCGCTTGTACTTGCGACACAGTCACCATAGCAGGTATAGTGGGAATATTCGACACAGGGTGGACTGGTTGCATTGAATATACAACCCTTGGTTGCTGAGGCAGTATTGGTACCCAACCGCTGGATGTAATTCCAGTTTGACCTGAACTTTGTTGTAAACTCCCATATGGTTGTTCTCCGGGAGGGAAGAATGAAAAGGCATACTGCCCTCCATATGGTGGAAATCCAGTACTTAAAGGGTAAATTGGCCTTTGAAGACACATTGGATCAATTTGTTGAGTTTCAAAATAAGAAATACCAGATGATAATCCGGATGAAGAAATAGGAACTAACCATGTCGTCGAAACAGTCCCTGATTGGACTCCTGCTTGTTGTTGACAACTTGTCGGGACAGATGGTATGCCGGCGAACATCGTTGGAGTAGCAGTAGGAGACTCTGCCGCTGCTGCGTCGGATGACACATTCCTGGATGTCGACGGTTGTTCAGACATATCTAGTCTATCCAAAAGATTTTCTAGCGATTTCGATTGACTTTCTTCCACGATCGCGGATTACTCGATCAACTAAAATACAAAAGGGGAAATATGTTTCCGAATTAAATGAATTTTAGATGCTTTAGACACAACTTGTTTTTTCAATTTTAAAGAGTCGAGAAAAAACAAAAGATGACTCTCGTCTCCTTCGATTTTTAATGAGCCTGAAGTGACAAGTGCTCAGATGGACCTTTTCCGTTAAATAGTCTGAAAAGGAACGAAAGGGACTGCTCTGGAGATCTAGGTAGAGGGTGTGCCAAACCAATCACAAAACCGCAGAATACTTTTTAGGGTACGGGCGGTCAATCTTCCCGAATGCTGTGTTCAGTGCATTGCGATCAGTAGGGCGGCCGACACGGCTTCCTATGGATAAAGGTTTTATGCCTATAGGGGTCTCCCAATATATACTCGATGGTACGTGGGAGCACAATCCGTACTGGCACTTATTGTCTCTAAGGAGGAATCACCCAACCATCAGTGAGGCCGACAGTCACCAGGTTTTACGACGCCGGAACACGTCTCTAGCCTAGACCTCTATGTTGTGCGTTAAGTTACAAAGCGTTGTTAAGTTCATTCAATTTATTTTAGGTTGATCTTTCTTAGAAGTTTGCCTTTTTGGATCACCATGAGATGTAGATACAATTCCTAAACGCAGTCTAAAGATGATAAGCAAGCTTTTATCTCTTTTCAACAATGAAAATCCTAGCTACAAGAGGAAAAGAAAGACACGATCTTTTCTCAAAGAGCATAGAGCACACTGTAAATGCACTTTTCCTAAATCAAACCATACAAACTGTCAAAATGCAAATGCACTTGTGCATGTATTTGTTTTCACTTTCTTAATATTGATGCCTAAAAAGAAAGTTGTTGTACAAATTTGAATTCGATTTCAAGTGAAAACACAAACAAGTTTCTTTTTGAAATCAAAAAGACGATTACGACACTTTATGATTTTGAAGTAAACACTTGTTTCGACACTAGAAATTCACAAATTCAAACCAAAAGACAAAAGTAAAAGCGCAATCAACTGTCAACAGCAAACAAATTTACTCCTAAGATCAAAACGACACTTACGACAGGTCTAGATCTAAGGGCGACAGTATGACTAGTTTACTTTTGTAATGGGAAACTGCAAATGATGTAACAAATACACAAAAACAAATACAGTTTCTTTTATACAACTGAGGCGGAATTAAGGTAAAGAAAAGGGGTTTTCAGATAGGTACACACACTGATAACAGGTTGCAAAAATCAGAGATAAAACTTGAACAAAATGAAACAAAGAACCACAGCTGCACAGGGCAAAGGCTGATCAGCGCACCTGTTGCTCAGGGAAACTGAATTGCAGCACAGGTAGCCCTCTCGGGACCTGCATTGAAATGTAGAACCTCTTCACAGAGCCTGCGCTGAAGCAGAAACGAGAATTGTCTCCAGGTTCTGGGTCACGATTTGCAGTTTGATCTAAGGTTTTTGGCCGGATAAAAGCTATCAATAAGGTACAATTAGAAGGATGATTTAAAGGAGGACTAAGAGCTATCACAAAGGGCAGTTAGATTATTTGTGGCTCAGCTGTTCAGATCATAAACAGGCCCAGTGAATGGACTAGAGTAGCAGATTTCTACTTTGCATTTGTAAATGGAAAATGCAGTTCGATTCGCCACTCCCAAGTTTATGAGAAGAACAACAATAGAAACACAAATAAACTAACTAGATACGATCCCCAGCGGAGTCGCCAATTTGTTGTTGGGAAAAGTATCTATTCAGAACGCCCCTATCCCACTCTAAGGTGTGATAGTGCCTTAGCAACAAACAAGGAAAACTACTTGAGTATTCTTCTTTATGAGATGTAAACGAAGAAGGAAGGATAAACTAACCTGTGTCTTGTGCTAGTTTGTTGATCCAATCGCTTCTCTCTTCAATAGCTCCCAGCTCCCTGCTCCCTTACCGGCCCAGCTTCACCAGATTCCTGCAAGATCACAGAAGAGAGAAACTACACGAAGACATAGATTTACATTCATAAAAAGCTTAGAATCAGATTAAGCTAAACATGCAAATATAACAAAAACATCATTGATACACGGCATGTAGGAGAAACTCAAATAATTTTATTGATATGATAAGAAAGTCCAAGAGGAGATACAACCAAGTGAGTCCCGATCTAGCATCTACCTCCCAGCAAAGGAATCCCTTCCTCTCCTCCAACAAAGCATAAATCACCCAATGTACTAATCTCAATCTCAAACCAACAACAATTCTCTGCAAAGTACAAAATTCCAGCCTCCGGATCTCTGGGATGAGGGATCCATATATAGATGTAAGCAGAGAGGATGAGTCAGCTTATGTTTTGACTTGTGGCTTCTCTCTGTCAGTTCTTGCTTCCACTTGGAGACTGAGAGCCTCTTACTCATCATTGGTCGAATTCAGTGAGGCAAGTGTCATTGGAGAAGATTCTGGAAGCTTCCATTGTCTCTCCACCTCGTTGAATGACTCTGCCACTTGTCATTTCCCACTCAACGCACCTGGGTAGTGCATTCAAGTGCGTTGCAACGCACCTAGCCAGTGTATTTGGGTGCTTTGCAACGCAGGCAGCTAGTGGAGCTTCTGAATTGATCCTGATTTGACTAGTTCTGAGTAGTTTTTGGTGGAGAACTTCTGGGAGAAGCTATCATTGGTTGAACTTGTTCCTTTAGGAGCTGTAACAACATCTTTAGGGACTTTAGATCCCTTGGATTATGGACATTTCATGCTCAAAGTTGTAAGGCACAAAAATGTCTATAACACCATGATCCTCTTTGAGAAAATTATGGAGGATCATAACCTTATCGATATCCCCTCAACCAAAATTCAACCTACTTGGAGGAACAACAGAACCGGAGAAGACAACCTTTCCAGGTAGGCGAAGCATACCCAGGTTAAGGTGGAATCGCCTGAGCAGTGGGTCTTTTCATATCAGCATAATTTATTTGATGCTGGCAACTTTGACAAGGTTGATGGGCATAACCATTATAATATGGTTGTTGATAACCGCTTTGGAAATGCGATTGCCCATTACTTACAAAGACTTGTTGCTCAGGTCCTCGATATGATTGCTGGAATGAGGGTTGTTGAGTTTGAACCAGCTCTGGTTGTTGGACCATTTGCTATTGACCAATAGTGGATGATTGACCAAGATGAGGAGTCACAGTACTTGTTTGAGCCTGAGTCGCTCCAGATAAGGAGGCACTAACCTGAGGTTGTGATTGAATCGTTGAGACAAGAGGCCGTTGTATTGCAACCTGAGGCTGTTGGGGTTGACATACAACAGGTAGCGCTTGTACTTGCGACGCAGTCACCATAGCAGGTATAGTGGGAATATTCGACACAGGGTGGACTGGTTGCATTGAATATACAACCCTTGGTTGCTGAGGCAGTATTGGTACCCAACCGCTGGATGTAATTCCAGTTTGACCTGAACTTTGTTGTAAACTCCCATATGGTTGTTCTCCGGGAGGGAACAATGAAAAGGCATACTGCCCTCCATATGGTGGAAATCCAGTACTTAAAGGGTAAATTGGCCTTTGAAGACACATTGGATCAATTTGTTGAGTTTCAACATAAGAAATACCAGATGATAATCCAGATGAAGAAATAGGAACCAACCATGTCGTCGAAACAGTCCCTGATTGGACTCCAGCTTGTTGTTGACAACTTGCCGGGACAGATGGTATGTCGGCGAACATCGTTGGAGTAGCAGTAGGAGACTCTGCCGCTGCTGCGTCGGATGACACATTCCTGGATGTCGACGGTTGTTCAGACATATCTAGTCTATCCAAAAGATTTTCTAGCGATTTCGATTGACTTTCTTCCACGATCGCGGATTACTCGATCAACTAAAATACAAAAGGGGAAATATGTTTCCGAATTAAATGAATTTTAGACGCTTTAGACACAACTTGTTTTTTCAATTTTAAAGAGTCGAGAAAAAACAAAAGATGACTCTAGTCTCCTTCGATTTTTAATGAGCCTGAAGTGACAAGTGCTCAGATGGACCTTTTTCGTTAAGGAGTCTAAAAAGGATCGAAAGGGACTGCTTTGGAGATCTAGGTAGAGGGTGTGCCAAACCAATCACAAAATCGCAGAATACTTTTTAGGGTACGGGCGATCAATCTTCCCGAATGCTGTGTTCAGTGCATTGTGATCAGTAGGGCGGCCGACACAGCTTCCTATGGATAAAGGTTTTATGCCTATAGGGGTCTCCCAATATATACTAGACGGTACGTGGGAGCACAATCCGTACTGGCACTTATCGTCTCTAAGGAGGAATCACCCAACCATCAGTGAGGCCGACAGTCACCAGGTTTTACGACGCCGGAACACGTCTCTAGCCTAGACCTCTATGTTGTGCGTTAAGTTACAAAGCATTGTTAAGTTCATTCAATTTATTTTAGGTTGATCTTTCTTAGAAGTTTGCCTTTTTGGATCACCACGAGATGTAGATACAATTCCTAAACGCAGTCTAAAGATGATAAGCAAGCTTTTATCTCTTTTCAACAATGAAAATCCTAGCTACAAGAGGAAAAGAAAGACACGATCTTTTCTCAAAGAGCATAGAGCACACTGTAAATGCACTTTTCCTAAATCAAACCATACAAACTGTCAAAATGCAAATGCACTTGTGCATGTATTTGTTTTCACTTTCTTAATATTGATGCCTAAAAAGAAAGTTGTTGTACAAATTTGAATTCGATTTCAAGTGAAAACACAAACAAGTTTCTTTTTGAAATCAAAAAGACGATTACGAAACTTTATGATTTTGAAGTAAACACTTGTTTCGACACTAGAAATTCACAAATTCAAACCAAAAGACAAAAGTAAAAGCGCAATCAATTGTCAAAAGCAAACAAATTTACTCCTAAGATCAAAACGACACTTACGACAGGTCTAGATCTAAGGGCGACAATATGACTAGTTTACTTTTGTAATGGGAAACTGCAAATGATGTAAAAAATACACAAAAACAAATACAGTTTCTTTTATACAACTGAGGTGGAATTAAGGTAAAGAAAAGGGGTTTTCAGATAGGTACACACACTGATAACAGGCTGCAAAAATCAGAGATAAAACTTGAACAAAATGAAACAAAGAACCACAGCTGCACAGGGCAAAGGCTGATCAGCGCACCTGTTGCTCAGGGAAACTGAATTGCAGCGCAGGTAGCCCTCTCGAGACCTACGTTGAAATGTAGAACCTCTTCACAGAGCCTGCGCTGAAGCAGAAACAAGAATTGTCTCCGAGTTCTGGGTCACGGTTTGCAGTTTGATCTAAGGTTTTTGGCCGGATAAAAGCTATCAATAAGGTACAATTAGAAGGATGATTTAAAGGAGGACTAAGAGCTATCACAAAGGGCAGTTAGAGCATTTGTGGCTCAGCTGTTCAGATCATAAACAGGCCCAGTGAATGGACTAGAGTAGCAGATCTCTACTTTGCATTTGTAAATGGCAAATGCAGTTCGATTCGCCACTCCCAAGTTTATGAGAAGAACAACAATAGAAACACAAATAAACTAACTAGATACGATCCCCAGCGGAGTCGCCAATTTGTTTTTGGGAAAAGTATCTATTCAGAACGCCCCTATCCCACTCTAAAGTGTGATAGTGCCTTAGCAACAAACAAGGAAAACTACTTGAGTATTCTTCTTTATGAGATGTAAACGAAGAAGGAAGGATAAACTAACATGTGTCTTGTGCTAGTTTGTTGATCCAATCGCTTCTCTCTTCAATAGCTCCCAGCTCCCTGCTCCCTTACCGGCCCAGCTTCACCAGATTCCTGCAAGATCACAGAAGAGAGAAACTACACGAAGACATAGATTTACATTCATAAAAAGCTTAGAATCAGATTAAGCTAAACATGCAAATATAACAAAAACATCATTGATACACGGCATGTAGGAGAAACTCAAATAATTTTATTGATATGATAAGAAAGTCCAAGAGGAGATACAACCAAGTGAGTCCCGATCCAGCATCTACCTCCCAGCAAAGGAATCCCTTCCTCTCCTCCAACAAAGCATAAATCACCCAATGTACTAATCTCAATCTCAAACCAACAGCAATTCTCTGTAAAGTACAAAATTCCAGCCTCCGGATCTCTGGGATGAGGGATCCATATATAGATGTAAGCAGAGAGGATGAGTCAGCTTATGTTTTGACTTGTGGCTTCTCTCTGTCAGTTCTTGCTTCCACTTGGAGACTGAGAGCCTCTTACTCATCATTGGTCGAATTCAGTGAGGCAAGTGTCATTGGAGAAGATTCTGGAAGCTTCCATTGTCTCTCCACCTCGTTGAATGACTCTGCCACTTGTCATTTCCCGCTCAACGCACCTGGGTAGTGCATTCAAGTGCGTTGCAATGCACCTAGCCAGTGTATTTGGGTGCTTTGCAACGCAGGCAGCTAGTGGAGCTTCTGAATTGATCCTGATTTGACTAGTTTTGAGTAGTTTTTGGTGGAGAACTTCTGGGAGAAGCTGTCATTGGTTGACCTTGTTCCTTTAGGAGCTGTAACAACATCTTTAGGGACTTTAGATCCCTTGGATTATGGACATTTCATGCTCAAAGCTGTAAGGCACAAAAATGTCTATAACACCATGATCCTCTTTGAGAAAATTATGGAGGATCATAACCTTATCGATATCCCGTCAACCAAAATTCAACCTACTTGGAGGAACAACAGAACCGGAGAAGACAACCTTTCCAGGTAGGCGAAGCATACCCAGGATAAGGTGGAATCGCCTGAGCAGTGGGTCTTTGCATATCAGCATAATGTATTTGATGCTGGCAACTTTGACAAGGTTGATGGGCATAACCATTATAATATGGTTGTTGATAACCGCTTTGGAAATGCGATTGCCCATTACTTACAAAGACTTGTTGCTCAGCTCCTCGATATGATTGCTGGAATGAGGGTTGTTGAGTTTGAACCAGCTCTGGTTGTTGGACCATTTGCTATTGACCAATAGTGGATGATTGACCAAGATGAGGAGTCACAGTACTTGTTTGAGCCTGAGTCGCTCCAGATAAGGAGGCACTAACCTGAGGTTGTGATTGAGTCGTTGAGACAAGAGGCCGTTGTATTGCAACCTGAGGCTGTTGGGGTTGACATACAACAGGTAGCGCTTGTACTTGCGACGCAGTCACCATAGCAGGTATAGTGGGAATATTCGACACAGGGTGGACTGGTTGCATTGAATATACAACCCTTGGTTGCTGAGGCAGTATTGGTACCCAACCGCTGGATGTAATTCCAGTTTGACCTGAACTTTGTTGTAAACTCCCATATGGTTGTTCTCCGGGAGGGAACAATGAAAAGGCATACTGCCTTCCATATGGTGGAGATCCAGTACTTAAAGGGTAAATTGGCCTTTGAAGACACATTGGATCAATTTGTTGAGTTTCAACATAAGAAATACCAGATGATAATCCAGATGAAGAAATAGGAACTAACCATGTCGTTGAAACAGTCCCTGATTGGACTCCAGCTTGTTGTTGACAACTTGCCAGGACAGATGGTATGCCGGCGAACATCGTTGGAGTAGCAGTAGGAGACTCTGCCATTGCTGCGTCGGATGACACATTCCTGGATGTCGACGGTTGTTCAGACATATCTAGTCTATCCAAAAGATTTTCTAGCGATTTCGATTGACTTTCTTCCACGATCACGGATTACTCGATCAACTAAAATACAAAAGGGGAAATATGTTTCCGAATTAAATGAATTTTAGACGCTTTAGACACAACTTGTTTTTTCAATTTTAAAGAGTCGAGAAAAAACAAAAGATGACTCTAGTCTCCTTCGATTTTTAATGAGCCTGAAGTGACAAGTGCTCAGATGGACCTTTTCCGTTAAGGAGTCTGAAAAGGAATGAAAGGGACTGCTCTGGAGATCTAGGTAGAGGGTGTGCCAAACCAATCACAAAACCGCAGAATACTTTTTAGGGTACGGGCGGTCAATCTTCCCGAATGCTGTGTTCAGTGAATTGCGATCAGTAGGGCGGCCGACACGGCTTCCTATGGATAAAGGTTTTATGCCTATAGGGGTCTCCCAATATATACTCGACGGTACGTGGGAGCACAATCCGTACTGGTACTTATCATCTCTAAGGAGGAATCACCCAACCATCAGTGAGGCCGACAGTCACCAGGTTTTACGACGCCGGAACACGTCTCTAGCCTAGACCTCTATGTTGTGCGTTAAGTTACAAAGCGTTGTTAAGTTCATTCAATTTATTTTAGGTTGATCTTTCTTAGAAGTTTGCCTTTTTGGATCACCACGAGATGTAGATACAATTCCTAAACGCAGTCTAAAGATGATAAGCAAGCTTTTATCTCTTTTCAACAATGAAAATCCTAGCTACAAGAGGAAAAGAAAGACATGATCTTTTCTCAAAGAGCATAGAGCACACTGTAAATGCACTTTTCCTAAATCAAACCATACAAACTGTCAAAATGCAAATGCACTTGTGCATGTATTTGTTTTCACTTTCTTAATATTGATGCCTAAAAAGAAAGTTGTTGTACAAATTTGAATTCGATTTCAAGTGAAAACACAAACAAGTTTCTTTTTGAAATCAAAAAGACGATTACGACACTTTATGATTTTGAAGTAAACACTTGTTTCGACACTAGAAATTCACAAATTCAAACCAAAAGACAAAAGTAAAAGCGCAATCAACTGTCAACAGCAAACAAATTTACTCCTAAGATCAAAACGACACTTACGACAGGTCTAGATCTAAGGGCGACAGTATGACTAGTTTACTTTTGTAATTGGAAACTGCAAATGATGTAACAAATACACAAAAACAAATACAGTTTCTTTTATACAACTGAGGCGGAATTAAGGTAAAGAAAAGGGGTTTTCAGATAGGTACACACACTGATAACAGGCTGCAAAAATCAGAGATAAAACTTGAACAAAATGAAACAAAGAACCACAGCTGCACAGGGCAAAGGCTGATCAGCGCACCTGTTGCTCAAAGAAACTGAATTGCAGCGCAGGTAGCCCTCTCGGGACCTGCATTGAAATGTAGAACCTCTTCACAGAGCCTGCGCTGAAGCAGAAACGAGAATTGTCTCCGAGTTCTGGGTCACGGTTTGCAGTTTGATCTAAGGTTTTTGGCCGGATAAAAGCTATCAATAAGGTACAATTAGAAGGATGATTTAAAGGAGGACTAAGAGCTATCACAAAGGGCAGTTAGAGCATTTGTGGCTCAGCTGTTCAGATCATAAACAGGCCCAGTGAATGGACTAGAGTAGCAGATCTCTACTTTGCATTTGTAAATGGCAAATGCAGTTCGATTCGCCACTCCCAAGTTTATGAGAACAACAACAATAGAAACACAAATAAACTAACTAGATACGATCCCCAGCGGAGTCGCCAATTTGTTGTTGGGAAAAGTATCTATTCAGAACGCCCCTATCCCACTCTAAGGTGTGATAGTGCCTTAGCAACAAACAAGGAAAACTACTTGAGTATTCCTCTTTATGAGATGTAAACGAAGAAGGAAGGATAAACTAACCTGTGTCTTGTGCTAGTTTGTTGATCCAATCGCTTCTCTCTTCAATAGCTCCCAGCTCCCTACTCCCTTACCGGCCCAGATTCACCAGATTACTGCAAGATCACAGAAGAGAGAAACTACACGAAGACATAGATTTACATTCATAAAAAGCTTAGAATCAGATTAAGCTAAACATGCAAATATAACAAAAACATCATTGATACACGGCATGTAGGAGAAACTCAAATAATTTTATTGATATGATAAGAAAGTCCAAGAGGAGATACAACCAAGTGAGTCCCGATCCAGCATCTACCTCCCAGCAAAGGAATCCCTTCCTCTCCTCCAACAAAGCATAAATCACCCAATGTACTAATCTCAATCTCAAACCAACAACAATTCTCTGCAAAGTACAAAATTCCAGCCTCCGGATCTCTGGGATGAGGGATCCATATATAGATGTAAGAAGAGAGGATGAGTCAGCTTATGTTTTGACTTGTGGCTTCTCTCTGTCAGTTCTTGCTTCCACTTGGAGACTGAGAGCCTCTTACTCATCATTGGTCGAATTCAGTGAGGCAAGTGTCATTGGAGAAGATTCTAGAAGCTTCCATTGTCTCTCCACCTCGTTGAATGACTCTGCCACTTGTCATTTCCCGCTCAACGCACCTGGGTAGTGCATTCAAGTGTGTTGCAATGCACCTAGCCAGTGTATTTGGGTGCTTTGCAACGCAGGCAGCTAGTGGAGCTTCTGAATTGATCCTGATTTGACTAGTTCTGAGTAGTTTTTGGTGGAGAACTTCTGGGAGAAGTTGTCATTGGTTGACCTTGTTCCTTTAGGAGCTGTAACAACATCTTTAGGGACTTTGGATCCCTTGGATTATGGACATTTCATGCTCAAAGCTGTAAGGCACAAAAATGTCTAAACACCATGTTCAACAGGCACTCCTTTATGAGGAACCAATCAAGCCTCCTGGAAAGGTTGTCTTCTCCGGTTCTGTTGTTCCTCCAAGTAGGTTGAATTTTGGTTGAGGGGATATCGATAAGGTTATGATCCTCCATAATTTTCTCAAAGAAATCCAAGAGAGTGTCTGTTTGAGCATTGTGCCCCCGTGATTCCGCAAAACCAATGGAAAATTTTAGGTCTCCCCCCAGAATGAGCTTGTCTTGTTGAAGAATGTGTGAGTTTAGCACCCAGTTCCAGTATTCTTCCCTATTATGACAAGGTCCATAAATGTTAATGATCCTAATCTTTGATTCAAGTTCAGGTGAGTAGATGTCTGCCCTGTTGTGCCCTGATGTTTGAATCATCGTTTATTGTGCCCTTACATTATTATTGTTATGTCAACTCTGATTATGTTATGACCCCTTAGACTACTATATATAGAAAGGAGGTCTTTTCATTTGTATCATCCAAGAATTGTTCATTTATGTAATGTAAAGGAGGTTTCCCCCTCGAAGAGGCTGAATTCTAAGGCATTGATCTATCTTTTCTATCTTTTCTTGAGCTGGTTTCATAACATTTGGTATCAGAGCTTTGGATTCTAGGGTTTCGCTGCTCCAAACAGGTCATCGTGGCATTTTCGCTATAGCTTTTTTCTGTGATGTTTCAGAAGTCGCAAAAAAAACCCATTTGGGAAGAAATCACGCTGAACCTTGGGTCCAAATTTCAGAGCTTTTCGCGCGATATTTGCGGAGATATGATCTGAGGAAGTTGGTCTTTTTTCAGACTCCTAAATTACATTCAAAACAGGTGACCTGGGGAAAATCGTCATAACTTTCTCTCTGGGAATCAGATTGAAATTTCGTAAGAAGGTGCAGAAATAGGACGAACTTTGGTTTCTTGTATATCTTTTTTAGAACCAAATATCGAAAATTGTACACGTGGCACTTCATACAACTTCGCTCTTCTGGAAAGGTCTATAATCAGGTCATCTTCGGAGATTGTACATAACTCTTCCTTGGAGAATCCAATTTGGATCAGACTGGTGGCATTGGAAAGAGGACACAGAGAGCTACTACAAATCACAAATTCATAACTAGATGATTTGAAAGTATAGAGATACATTAGAGGCAATATTGAGCTCCTACAAAGTGAAAAAAGGTGTGTAGATTTTTTTAAATTTTTGCTTAAGCTTGGTTTGAAAATTTATCTTGAAGGAATTCAAAGGGCATAGTAGAGCATTATTATCGGTAAATGATGCCCCGAGAAAAGAAAATGCAAACACCTAGTAAGGAACCTGAAAGCTCTAGCATGACTCATGAAGAAGAGGAAGAAATACTACATGATATATCAAAATTACAAGAACAAGTGCAACAAATGTCACACTCACAAAAGTTAACAGAAGCTAAGATAAATGGCGTGGAAGCTAAGATGAATGGCATGGAAGCTAAGATGGACAATTTGAAGATAGATTTGAACACAAATTTGAAGACAGGAATGGCAGATTTGAAGACAGATTTGATAAATTTTCTACAAGAAATACTTACTAATGGTGAAAAGGTAGTAAAGGAAACTCATGATGAGAACAAAAGAAATGTTAATCATGATTCCATAGATGCTAATGTTGGATCGAAGAATCACCATATTCCAAAAATCAATATGAGGAAGTTTGATGGCAAGGATCCCGCCACATGGATATTACAGATGGAGCAATTCTTCGATCTCAATAATGTGCAAAACGCACAAAAGGTAGGTATGGCAACTGTATATTTGGAACCAAATCAGTTTGTATGGTATCAATGGCTTTGTTCTCGTAAACAATTTATCACTTGGGCAATTTTTACAGAAGAATTGATAGCACATTATGAGGATACAAAAAGCAACACTTTTTTTAGCCAATTGATAAGTCTCAAACAAAAGGGTTCAATAATGGAGCACATTGAGGAGTTCCAAAAATTGAACATAAGGGTAAAAGATATTCCAGAGGAGCATAGGATTGATGCGTTCATAGGGTCTTTAAAGGATAATATCCAACATGATGTTCGCCTTTGGGAACCTGATTCATTAGAGAAGGCATTCAGGTTAGCAAGAAATATGGAAAGCAAAATTATGGCAACTAGGAAGCATACCACTCACAACTATAAAGACAGAAGTGTTGTTGCCCCTAGTCTTCCACAGCCTACAAGGTTGACACCACAATAATTGGAAGAAAAAAGAGCAAAAGGGCTTTGTTACAGTTGTGATAGAAAATACACAAAAGGTCATAAGTGTGCTAAGAAGAAATTATTCTACATAGATTGTGAAGAGGAAGAAGAAAAGGAGCAAGAAAGGTCAAAAGAAGAGGATATACTCCAGGAAAAAAACCTAGATGAAGAACAAATAAATCTGACCATATCTTGTAATGCATTGGCGGGAATTACCACTCCTCAAACCATCAAGATAGAAGGACAAATCAAGAAGAAAAAGGTAATAGTGTTGATTGATTCAGGAAGCACCCACAATTTTATTCATTGTAGGGTAGCAAAAGAATTGAATTGCTTCCTATATCCAGCACCAGAGTGTCAAGTGATGATTGAAAATGGAGGAACAATAAATTGCTCTGGAAAGTGCCATAATATCAAGCTATCCATCGGAGAATATGTATTGACTAGCCCAATGCTTTCCATTCCAATGGGAGGTGCTGATGTTGTACTAGGAGTCCAATGGCTACAATCCTTGGGTACAATAGCTTTTAATTTTTAAGAGCTTTTCATCAAATTTTCTATGGAAGGAAAGGAAGTTGAATTAAGGGGTATTGCAGGGAAACTAGGAAAGATAATCAGCTCTAATGGCATGACTAAGCTTCTAAAAAAGGAGCAAATATGTGTAATTGCACAATTATGTTCGCTAGATGTTTCCACATTGGAATCATCTATTTCTCCAGATCTCCAAAAAGTCCTGGACAATCATTCCAAGGTATTTGAGACTCCCAAAGGTCTCCCCCCTATGCGTGATCATGATCATGCTATTCATCTGATTCCAGGAAGTTTTCCTCCAAACATCAGGCCGTACAGATATCCTTATGTCCAAAAAAGTGAAATTGAACGTATGGTTGCAGAAATGCTAGAGGCTGGTATAATTCAACCGAGTCAAAGTTCTTTCTCAGCTCCAGTAGTATTGGTGCACAAGAAGGATGGATCATGGCACATGTGTCTAGATTATAGGGAGCTCAACAAGCTCACTATTAAAGATAAGTTCCCCATTCTTGTCATTGATGAATTACTGGATGAATTGCATGGATCAATTTACTTCACCAAGTTGGATCTTCATTCGGGATATCATCAAATCAAAATGAAGATTGAAGACATTCTGAAAACGGCATTTAGAACTCATGAGGGTCATTATGAATTTTTGTTCATGCCTTTTGGCCTCACCAATGCACCTTCAACATTTCAAGGTTTGATGAATTCAATTTTCAAACCATTCCTTAGAAAAATTGTGTTAGTATTTTTTGATGATATACTAATCTACAGCAAGTCTTGGAAGGATCATGTTGAACATGTTGACAGGGTGCTACAACTATTGGAGGAGAAACAATTATATGCAAAAAGATCCAAATGTTTCTTTGGAGTCCAGGAGGTGGAATATTTGGGTCATATTGTATCTCATGAAGGAGTTAAGGTAGACCCTAGCAAAATTAAAGCCATTAAGGAATGGAAAATCCCCACATCCATAAAGCATCTGCGAGGATTTCTTGGGTTGACAGGGTATTATCGCAAGTTTGTTAAGAATTATGGGAGAATAGCAGCACCTCTAACAACATTATTGAAGAAAGATTCATTTTCATGGACTCCGGAAGCAACAAAGGCCTTTGAACATCTTAAAGAGGCAATGTGCCAAGCACCGGTCTTAGCTACACCGGACTTCACAAAAACCTTTATTGTGGAATGTGATGCTTCAGGAAATGGAATTGGTGCTATTCTAATGCAAGATGAAAGACCCATTGCTTTTGAAAGTTATCCAATCAAGGGAAAGTTTTTAAGCAAAGCTATTTATGAGAAGGAAATGTTGGCAATACTCCATGCACTTAAGAAATGGTGACCCTACCTAATGGGAAGACACTTCAAGGTAAAAACAGATCATGATAGCCTTAAATACTTTTTAGAACAAAGATTATCCTCTAAAGAGCAACAAAAGTGGGTCACAAAGATGTTAGGTTATGACTTTGAAATCATCTACAGAAAAGGGAAGCAAAATGTGGTGGTAGATGCACTCTCAAGAAAGGATGAGGATGTGGAAGCATTGTTTTGTGCTATTTATATTATCCAACCAGATTGGATAAACGAAGCAAGGGATGAATGGAAGAAGGACGAAGAAGTATGGCCACTTATTCAAAAGTTGAAAAAGATCCCAATTCAAACAATATTGCCAAAAATTGAAGAGGAAGGAAAAATCATACTGGAACCTAGAGCGGTCACAGAAACAAGAACCCGATAGCTACGAAATCGATCAATTTCAGAGTATCTCATCAAGTGGAAGAACTTACCCGCTGAAGATTCCACATGGGAGGACAAGAATTTTATACAGAAGCATCAAGAACTACTCAAGCATTGAGGGCAACGCTTTTTGAAGGAGAGGGGCATGTTAGGCCCCTATACTACTAGTGTAAACCCCTATTGTTATTAGTATAACCCACTTATTATATTGATGTACCCATGTAGTGCCTATATTGTTACTATTGTGCCCCATAGAAGCCCACTATTGTTATTATTATGCCCTTACATTATTATTGTTATGTCGGCTCTGATTATGTTATGACCCCTTAGACTCCTAGATATAGAAAGGAGGTCTTTTCATTTGTATCATCCAAGAATTGTTCATTTATGTAATGTAAAGGAGGTTGCCCCCTCGAAGAGGCTGAATTCTAAGGCGTTGATCTATCTTTTCTATCTTTTCTTGAGCTGGTTTCATAACAGTTTACCTAATGTTATCTCTTCCCCAGCTTGTAGGATGGCTTTCAATAAGGAAAAAGGTCAGCCTCGAGGTTGCTTATGTGGGGGGGGAGGAAATCAAACGAATTCCCAAGGGGTAAAGGGCCTAAGATCGAGTCCGGGATCGAAGCAGGTATCTGGAAGATGGGAGGTCAAGATCAGGGATGGTGGGGATGGCTAGGGGGTCCTCAGGAAAAGAAGGCGGAGTGCATGAGAAGGTGGGGGAAGGGGGTTTAAGGTGGCATGCCAGAGTAATGGGGGGCATAGAGCAAGGAACATAGGCCTGTAATATATTTGATGCAATGCAATAAGAGGAAACAGTGGTAAAAGAAGAGGAGGAAGAAGATTCTGACATACCTGTGGAGAATGCAGCCTCGACAGCTGCCCTTGCTCTGGTTAGAGGAGGTGAAGGGGGCCCATATGCTGCTTTCCCACACTTCTTCCTGGCTTCCTTTGATGGTACTTTCTCTGCAGCAGCTTGTACCATGTGATTCACTACCTCTTCAACCGAGGGGGGGTTTCCTTGATCATGTGAGCTCTTGTGCGGAGTGGCCTTATCCTTGTCTCCAGCTCTCTCCTTACCATTCAGAGGGAAATCCTTTAAAAGATGTGCCACCTTATGGCACCTTTTGCAACGGAATGGAACCCCCTCATAGTAAAGAATCTGATGCCGAGAGAAAGTTCTCCACTGTAATGTAATATGTTCCTGAAGACCCCCCATCGTATCTAGATGTACCAAAACCCTGGCATATGCCATCATTCCAATAGATAGGTATGATTTATCGTGCTCAAGGTAAGTGCCCGAGGTATTTCCTATGTGCCAAAAATGTCCTACGACCAAAATTAGAGGGGCAATCCAGGAAGCTGAACCCAGATTGGCCCAACTCCTATATTTCCTTTGCTGGATCGAAAAGAGGGTTCCAGTGGTGCAGAAGGATAAGGGCCTATTCTAAGTTCCAGAAGGAGGACAGGACCCAATTCATGTGCTCGGATCTCGCAAAGCGAAGGGCAAACCAACCTCTAACAAACGTTTGAACAAAAGGCAAGTCAGATAGGTGTTGACCCCATACTTCTGAAGTCCAAAGCTTCAAACGAACCATTGTGTAACTTCTACCTCGAATCCTTCCAATAAGAACGTGGTCCGCTATGTCCATGGAATCGCCCCACTGGATATCTTCCACAAGTCTGATTATGACGTCTTCGACTTTGGATTTGAAACATTTGAGCTTTTTGTTTGGCCTTGCAACTGCTTCAAAGGAGTCTGGCCAATCCTTGCACGGAAAAGGGTTTGAAGGAGGCTTTACGGGGTTTTGGTGCGAGCCCGTGGGAATAGCGTCGGAGAGTGGGGGGACAGCAGTGTAGCAGCGAAATGGTGGAGCAGCTGAAATAGACACCAAAGGAGGCCCTTGTGTTGTGTTCGAGGGGTTTCCAAGGGGAGGGTTTAGGGAACTTGCAGACAGAGTGGGAGGAGGGTAATGCGAGGTATCAGCTATAGGTTTAGGGCTAATACAGTCAGTCGCAAAGTTAAGTGTGGAGGGAGACTCGGGAGGGGAAGAGGGTACTGGACAGATAGGAGGGGGTTCGGAGAAGGTCACCGTTGAACTGAAGCGTCCCGAGATCGAGGGCAGGCCTGCGATGGTGTCTGTTAGATCATAGCAGAAGGGGAGCATTCCTTCTAAGGCTAAATGTGGAGTTGGCCAGATGTTGACACCTTCCAATGGATCCTCCGAATAGTCGACAATATCCAAATCCATGGTTGTTTTGAGAAAACCTTCGCTAGCTGCCTTTGAAACTATCATAACCATCGTAGTGAACCTAGGTCAGGTCGTAGGTAGGTAAAACAGTAAAACAGTAAAGAATTCATGGGTCTGAGGTTAATACTAGGCCATTACGGAAAGCCTGATCGCGTTACAGTGACCGCCATGATATCAGTAACCGGGACAAAATGAATATGTTGCGGGTGAGGTACAGGTTTCTCTGCAGAAACCCTAACCTTTTTTGTCCTGGCGTCGGGACTCCATCTCCACTCCTCCTCCTCTGATATGATACCTTGTTTTGATTAGGTAAGGATGTGGTTAAGCTTGTATACATTGTTTAGTATTTTTGTATTCTCGAGGACAAGGACAAATTTAGTATTAGAAAAGAGTATATTTAAGTTTTCAAGGGTTGATAAGATTTATGTTAAAATATATTATTTATTAGTAATTTTTTTGTATTTAAAGGATAAATTCAACAATGTAAATGAATAAATTCAAGTTTTTAGGGGTTAATAAAGTTTATGTTTCACATATATTATAGACTAGCAAGGTCATATAAATTAAATGTCTTGATGATAAGCATCAAAATATTTATGCCCCAAGGGTTAGCTCAATCGGTCAAAGCAGTGCCTTGCCATACAGGAGGTCACAGGATCGATTCTACCTGAAAGCCCTTGGGGTCAGGTCAGTGCATAGTCCGAGGGGATGTGATCCCCCTTCGGGGTCGATCTGCCCAGAATTACTGTGGACGTAGCGGCTACCCAATGACCAAGGGTAACTTTGAACCACCGAGAAAAGAAAAAAAAAAAGCATCAAAATATTTACTTCATTATATAAACTACTAAAAAAAAATCATAAAAATTAACTCATGAATAACTTTATTTCAAATTTCTGTTATTATTAATTACTATAAAAATAATTAATATATAAATTCCCATGGGAATTATCAATTTGTAAATAGGTTTTGCTAAAATATCAAAGGCCAAATTCATCACTTATCAATAACACATGCCAAAAAAGCCATAACTCATTTCATACGACAATTGTTCATATAACATTTTTAGTTAATCAATTTAATTAAAACTGAAAAATTTGCATGTCCATGGGGTCTTGGATAGACATTGATCGGGTGCTATGTTAAGGCACTCCTTGATGTGAAGTCACCGGTTCAATTCCACGCTAGAGGTTGATATATTGGACATGATGAAGATGTAGTCCTACCAAACTTACAAAAAGAAATGAAAAATTGCATAAGTACTTTGGAAATAAATTTCAACTTTTGATTTGTGAATATTAAGAATATTATAGAATATTTCATAGAGGTTAAATCCCTATCAATAACCTAATAGACAAGTTTATCTACTTAAATATAAATTAAAATAAGTTTATTTTTATAAAATGTAAATGAATTAATTTATATGAGATTTAATTTAATAAGATTTATAATGTTTACATATAATATAAAGTAAACTAATTTTTTTTTATAAAATATAAATAAATTAATTTAAGGTTTAATTTTTATTAAATTTATTAAATTAATTTTTTTTATTAAATTTATTAAAAAAAATCTATTAATGAAATAAACTTAGACATGAATATTAATTCAGAATAATAAATAAATTTATAGATATAATAACGTAAAAAGTATTTATGTTTCAATAGGCAAATTTATTATTTATGATATAGTAGGGAACTTTTTTGTTTTTATTAACTAGCATAGATTCATCTTAATCTACAAGAGTTGAGAGGGAAGATGTAAATCTCTCTTTGAGTGCAAAACTTGAGGAAATGTTTCCACCTAGAGATATTTGAATCCTCTTTATGATGTTTTGGAGCAAAACACTAATAAAATGTTTTAACTTTAAGATATTTTCTATTTCATTTTTTATATATTCTCCACATTAAAATGTTAATACATGCCCCTTCGTATTCATAAGTACAAAACATTTATATATATATATATATATATATATATATATATATATATATATATATATATATATATATATAGATAGATAGATAGATAGATAGATAGATAGATACTTGTAGAATATATTTTTGTGATTAATATTTTTTTAAATGTTACATGTCAAACCCATATTAAACATAGAAGGACTTACAAATTTTTCTCATCTTTTAATTAGAAAGAACTCATTAATAGAATAAAAACGATCTCTTTCTATGAAGAAAACTTTTACTAAAGATAAATATTGAAATATTTGATTTATGACCCACATTGAACCTTTTTTTGTTATTAATATATTTTTGTTTTAAATATTACATTTGAATTGAGTAGGTAATGAATGAACATAGAGCCATCTTAACTCCATATCTCTTGAGGTGCAAATATTTCTTCAAGTTTTACTCTCAAAAAGAGATTTAATCCCTCTCTACCCTTGGTAGATCCAAAGTTAAGATCTATACTATAAATAAATTTGATGTTATATTAAGGTGGAAATTTAATTAATTTTAATAAAAAAAATTAGGTTGTTATGATGAGTGGTTTCATAAAATGTAATCATTTTATAAAATCTAATCATTTTTATATTGAGTATGGAAATGTCAGGCCAGGCAATAACTCCTCAAAGCAAAATTGATTCGTATGTATATTCCTTCAGGTTGGTCTTCATTATATATAGGAGGGAGAGACTGTTCACTTCATCTCCCGATGACTGTTCACATTACTTATTTATTTATTTACATTATGTTCACCTGATCTTGATGATTAGGTGTCAACATTCCCCCCCTAATCTGAAGGGATGTTGGTGAGTCCAAGCATCATTCTGAATCGTTCAAGTTTTTCTCTTCCAAGCGCTTTGGTGAAGATGTCTGCAATTTTCTCATTAGTGGAACAATGATGGAGATGGATTGTTTTGGCCTCAACATGATGTCGAATCAGATGATATTTATTATTGATGTGCTTCGTTCGATCATGGAACTTTGGGTTCTTGGCCAGCTTTATTGCAGAGGTATTTTCAATCATGGGTGGAGTTGATTGTACTTGTTTTACCTGCAAATCTTCAAGAATTTTCCTGAGCCACACAATTTCTTTTGTTGCTTTAGCTGCTGCCGCATATTCTGCTTCTATTGTGGAATCTACTAGAACTGATTGTTTACGTGATCTCTAGGAGACAGCTCCTGATCCAAGACTCATAGCATATCCTGAAGTAGATACCCCGGTTTCTTTGTCTCCATCGAAGTCTGAATCAAAGTATCCAATCAAGCTGAAGTCGTCCACCTGTGTATACTTGATTCCAAAGTCTTGAGTTCCTTTCAAGTACCTTAGAACTCTTTTTGCAGCAGACCAATGTCCCTCACAAGGCTTTTGCATAAACTTGGAGAGGTTTCCAACAGCAAACGAAATGTCTGGTCTGGTAGTAGTTAGGTAGTTGAGACTTCCTACAAGCTGTCTATACTTTGTTGCATCCTCAAATTCTTTTCCTTCAATAGATGTGAGCTTTAAGTTTTGTTCCATTGGAGTAGTAAGAGGATTGAATTCTGTCATGCCAAACCTATTCAAAAAATCTCCAATGTATTTCTTTTGAGAAAGAAATATGGACTTCGGATGTTGGGTTACTTCAATATCAAGATAGTAATGAACATAGCCCAAATCAGTCATTTCAAAACTTTTCCCCAATTCCTTCTTTATGGATGCAATGTAGCTTTCATTGTTCCCTGTCATTAAAATATCATCTACGTATACCACAATATATACAGTTGTTTTGCCAACTTTCTTGACAAATAAAGTTGCATCATCAAGATCATAATGTTTGAAATTGAGTTTCAGAGGATGCTCAGTTAGTTTTTCATACCAGGCTCGCGGTGCTTGTTTGAGGCCATATAAGGACTTCACCATTTTGCATACTTTATGTCCATGTCCTTTCACAGCAAATCCTTCAGGCTGGGACATGAAAACATTCTCTTTTAGATCTCCATTCAAGAAAGCAGTTTTTACATCCGTTTGATGGACTTTCCAACCATTCTGAGCTGCTATGGAAAAGAGTGTCTGGATGGTAGCCCATTTTGTTGTGGGGGCAAAAGTTTCCTCATAATCAACCCCTTCCTTCTGTGCAAAACCTTTTGCCACAAGCCTAGCTTTGGGCTTGTCAAGTGAGCCATTAGCTTTATACTTGTTCTTGTAGACCCACTTGTAGCCAATTGGTTTAGTTCCTAATTGTTAAGTTTAGGTATGTTCTATGCTAGAGCAATTTATTTAAATTTTCATAGTTAGCAATCACATCAACATTACAATAAACTGCAGATAGAACATAAATATAAAATCACAGAAGACAAGCCAAGACAAGAGGACACAAGATATGGCGCGAGCCAGGGACAAACCCCACAATGTGTGGGGAAACCCTTTGGTCAAATCTTCTTTTATCTTCAAAGTTCAGCAGAGAAAGAGAGAGAGAGTACATCAACAGAAGTCAACACATTGACTTATCTAGATCTAGCATAGATCATTTCATAAAATGATGAGATCAGTTGAAGACATTCTGCTTCAACTGATTCTCAAGGTGACTCCTTCACCTATCATTGTTCTGCATCTGCACCTAACTGTGTAGCACCATCATGATGCTGCCTGTTGCATCATTCATCACAATTGTACCATTCTCATGATTATATTTACAATTATGTTGTTCATGCTCCATGCATCATTGTTCTACCCATACACATGATCTAATTCATTATGATGCACATGATATATGCATTATGCTGCTTCATACTACCCATATGCATCATACTTCTCATACTGCCCATGCATCATTATATCATAACTGCATCCTTATGATAATACGTCCTTCTGCCTGCATAGATATTTATTGCCATAACCTGCATATACCTTGTCATGTATATATGAGCATAGTTTAGAAGATATGTGCATACATCGTATAACTTGTATCACCCCAGCGTATATATGTATATCTTGTGATCATATCTACAGTCTTTATTACAGCCTTTATTACTTTGACTGCATTCATATGTACAGTCTTCAATACATGATTGCATTCCATATATGTATGTGACTGCATTAAAATATATACGGGACTGTCCAACGAATGTATGTGACCATAACTACAATGTATGACTGTGCGTTCTTTGTATGGTCCTGTGTGTACCCAGAATGGACTGCATATGACTATGTTCTACAACGTATATATATATATATATGTATATATATCTTCTATGACAGTCATATGAGCCACGTGGCATATTAACTTGTGTTCCAATATATATTACGTTGACAGCGTTTCCATTTATATATTGTGTTGACAACCTTTATGCTTCATGACCAGCATATTAATCTTTATGCCCTGCATAACCTTAGACTGCATATAACCATGAACAATGTATAATGATTCTCGTTAACTGTGTTTTGTATTTCATTCCTTACTGCGGCTAGGGTTTGACAGCGATTGGGCCTCCATCTTGAGCGTATATGACTGCGTGTAAGCATTCATGAAGCCTCCTTAACTTGCATAGATGAGGGTTGTTGATTTATTGCATTCATTACTTATGTGTTGCCTTAACTGCGTTCAAGGTTTATATTATTGCCCATCGTATATGTAAGACTGTCCAGCGTATATAAAGCTATCCAGCACATATGTAAGACTGTCCAGCATTTTCCCAGCGTCCAATGTTTATATTAGCGTATGACTATCCAGCGTCTTCTTAGGGTATTTGCTGCAGTTCCATACATAGACTGCATATATATGTTTCCATGTATAACCATGCTACCAGAGCGTATGAGAAGACTTGTGAACAGCGTGCAACAACGTGTAAGATAGCTTGAGTTACTGCGTTGAGATCCTTTATGACTACGGCTAGGTCTCCATAATTGCGTATAATGTCTTTCATTCTAGCATATGAGATATCTCCATTTGACAACATGTAGGTGTCTCTGTTTGCTGCATAGATCGACCTGCGGCTAGGGCATCACCATAAGGCCAGCGTATCTTTTGGTTCTCTCCTTCCAAAAACCCAGACGTGGAGAGGAGATCACCTCAAGGATACATCTTCAAAATGACTTCAAATCCTCACCAATTTATACTAAAACGAGGATGATGAATAGACACGTCGGTTGGGCTTCTAGAGCCTACATAAGTGCTGGTCGGCTTGATAATAATTACATAAACAAAATAAATTCATATCTCCATAAATACTTATCGGAATCGGATGATCTTTGGATCAATCCTACACCTCTCGACGAGAGGGATCCAATAAAAATATCACCTGCCATAAATAAGCTGACCCACATGGAGTTTGGCCCTAGTTGCCAATTTAACACTCCCTCTCAACTAGGGGGAACTCCATCTGTTGATCCATATGTCCAACTGTACTATCTCTGCCATCAGTGCCCTGCACTGCTCTGCCCATCTTTGCTCAGCTCTGCTGGCTCTGCTCTACCCTGCTCAGCTCTGCTAGCTTTGCTTTGCTCTACTCAACTCTGTTGGCTCTGCTAGCTCTGCTCTGCTCAGCTCTGTTGGCTCTGCTAGCTCTGCTAGCTTTGCTTTGCTCTACTCAACTCTGTTGGCTCTGCTAGCTCTGCTCAGCGCTATTGGTTCTGCTAGCTCTACTCTGCTCAGCTCTGCTGAACTATGAAGAAGAAGAATTGATCAAGAATGTCTCATACCATTCTCCACTGACCCGAAGTCAGACTCAGAGTGCGTAACACTAGCCCCAGACCAGTCTCAACCGACCCGAAGTCAGCGTCATAGTATGTACGACTCTCACTGGTCCCAGACCAGTCCTGCACTGACACAAAGTCAGTCTCGGAGTATGTACCACTAGTCCCAGACCAGTCTCAGCCGACCCGAAGTCAGCGTCATAGTATGTACAACTCCTACCACTGGTCCCAGACCAGTATCATTGATCCCAGATCAATGGAGTACATCCTAGCGTAGGGAGTACGGTAGATACAACGATGCGTCCATCGGTACTACTATGGTCCCTAACTTCATTTCCCTGCTCATTGATCAAATGAGAGGTACTTCCCATGAGTCCCAGACTGCATGGGTAGGATGCCTCGACAGGAGAACTTAATCAATCCTGTCCTCACAGGAGAACACATCAATCCTGCTACAATCGCCATGGAGAACACATCAATCCAGGCTGCCATGGAGAACACATCAATCCAGGCCTCACAGGAGAACACATCAATCCTGCTACACAGGAGAGAAAATCATCCTGTTCCACAAGAGAGCGAATCATCTTGTCCCACAAGAGAGCGAATCATCTTGTTCCAGTGCGCACCACCAGGGGAGGGTGAGTCACCTTGTGGTCGTATGTTGCTCCAGTAGAACTGCAAGCCCCCCAGAGCTCCCAGAGCTCAATGTATGCAACATGCAGAACCCTTTTACAAAGGTCTCTTGATGACTCCAAGTCATTCGGGAAAATCACAAATTTGATCTTTCCCCCGGGGCTTTAGCGACCTGTATATCATCTCAGTGCGATGGAGCCTCCTTGCTCATCGACTTTCCATATCCCAGATAAGGCAGTATCTGATGTCTGTTTGCTGGAGCAATTGTCGAATACAGGATTCCTCAATAATCGAATCACACCTCTGGTTGTCACAGAGAAAAACAACTAACATAAGAAATTCCGCAACCATGCAGCTTCATACGAGATCATACTCGTAGCCATGTATTCAGTCTTGGCGGTGCTTATAGTGACCGACTTCTGCTTCCTGCATCGAAGCAGAATCCAAAGAGAACCAACACTGAAAAGTGCTCTAGTGATCCTCCACACTGCCTGCCCACTCATCATTCGAATAATCATGTGGTTTCATATTTTCGGCAGTGTATCTCAATTCAGAAGATTCTTGGCACCAATCCAGTGAGGCTCAACCAAATATGAGCTCACCATGCTAACTGCAACACATGTCCGAACGAAGGTTCTCCAAGAACATCAATGCGAATGAGTTTATGAATTTCAAAGGCATTCCCAAATCAGGTCCGACATCACTACCATATAACTTCTTGAAAGTTAAGATCCTCGAGGTAGTCACAGGCTTGCAACTTATCTTCCCACGTTCAGAATCCAACTACCTCTGTCTCCTATAAATGAGAGGGTTTGCACCTGTCAGACATAGGTGCCGGTACGAGAGTTTTAGCATCCACAACCTTCGAGTAATGGTTTTGGATCGGTTTCACTCCTAGTGAATCTCAGCTGCATTAGACAGCTATCAATCCTCTCATACTACACCTGAGGTGATTTGCTTCAAGCCATAAAGGGCTTTCTTCCACCTGTATACATGAGATTCCTGATCATGAGTCTCAAACTCCTCAGGTTGTTCCAAAGCTGTGGACCTGTGGCATGAGGGGGATGGTCCCCTTATAACATTTTCCTTCGGTACATCTCAGACATGTACCTTCATGCTTCTTTTTGAATTCAGGCATCCTAGTCACCATCTGACTCACAGACCTCCGATGCTGAGTCAATGGACATGGTCCCCAGTGGACTTCCTGCAACTTGATACAACCCTGAACTCAAAAACATCTTTAAAAGATTTATTTTCAAACGCGTACCTTTCCATCGATAAGTGCCACCCTGTAACCTTTGACTTCCATTTCCGAGATGGACATCAGGTTCGACTAGGTACATAAAAGAGATTTTGGGGTTCCTTGCTTTCGTGGAAGAGTCGACCATTTCCTTGATGATCTGCATTACCAGTCATTCTTATGATCATTGAAGATGTCCTAGGAATGATTGTTATCTTCATCAAGAGATGTGTCTCTGCCATTCGGACACTCCTTCGCATAACGGCCGAACTTAGGAAGGCATCTAGCTTTCCTTCCACCCTTAGATCCAAAATTCCCAATGAAGTGATCTTAAGATGGACCATTAGAATCTTCCGTTGCACCATTCTGATAACATTCTCTGCTTTGACTTCACCCTAGGTGAATTATGAGGAACCCATTGATCCTTCTGTCTTCTCCCAACTGTCTTCGGTGATTGCTCTTTCACTCTTGCTTGGGCATTGTCTTCACCTCAGCTCTGATACCATGTTAAGTTTAGGTATGTTCTATGCTAGAGCAATTTATTTAAATTTTCATAGTTAGCAATCACATCAACATTACAATAAACTGCAAATAGAACATAAATACAAAATCGCAGAAGACAAGCCAAGACAAGAGGACACAAGATATGGCATGAGCCAGGGACAAACCCCACAATGTGTGGGGAAACCCTTTGGTCAAATCTTCTTTTATCTTCAAAGTTCAGCAGAGAAAGAGAGAGAGAGTACATCAACAGAAGTCAACACATTGACTTATCTAGATCTAGCATAGATCATTTCAGAAAATGATGAGATCAATTGAAGACATTCTGCTTCAACTGATTCTCAAGGTGACTCCTTCATCTATCATTGTTCTGCATCTGCACCTAACTGTGTAGCACCATCATGATGCTGCCCGTTGCATCATTCATCACAATTGTACCATTCTCATGATTATATTTACAATGATGTTGTTCATGCTCCATGCATCATTTTTCTACCCATACACATGATCTAATTCATTATGATGCACATGATATATGCATTATGTTGCTTCATACTACCCATATGCATCATACTTCTCATACTGCCCATGCATCATTATATCATAACTGCACCCTTATGATAATACGTCCTTCTGCCTGCATAGATATTTATTGCCATAACCTGATATACCTTGTCATGTATATATGAGCATAGTTTAGAAGATATGTGCATACATTGTATAACTTGTATCACCCCAGCGTATATATGTATATCTTGTGATCATATGTACAGTCTTTATTACAGCCTTTATTACTTTGACTGCATTCATATGTACAGTCTTCAATACATGATTGCATTCCATATACGTATGTGACTGCGTTAGCGTATATACAGGATTGTCCAACGAATGTATGTGACCATAACTGCAATGTATGACTGTGCGTTCTTTGTATGGTCCTGTGTGTATCCAGAATGGACTGCATATGACTATGTTCTACAACATATATATATATGTATATATATCTTCTATGACAGTCATATGAGCCACGTGGCATATTAACTTGTGTTCCAATATATATTACGTTGACAGCGTTTCCATTTATATATTGTGTTGACAACCTTTATGCTTCATGACCAGCGTATTAATCTTTATGCCCTGCATAACCTTAGACTGCATATAACCATGAACAATGTATAATGATTCTCGTTAACTATGTTTTGTATTTCATTCCTTACTGCGGCTAGGGTTTGACAGCAATTGGGCCTCCATCTTGAGCGTATATGACTGCATGTAAGCATTCATGAAGCCTCCTTAACTTGCGTAGATGAGGGTTGTTGATTTACTGCATTCGTTACTTATGTGTTGCCTTAACTGCATTCAAGGTTTATATTATTGCCCATCGTATATGTAAGACTGTCCAGCGTATATAAAACTATCCAGCACATATAATGTCTTTCATTCTAGCATATGAGATATCTCCATTTGACAACATGTAGGTGTCTCTGTTTGCTGCATAGATCAACCTGCGGCTAGGGCATCACCATAAGGCCAGCGTATCTTTTGGTTCTCTCCTTCCAAAAACCCAGACGTGGAGAGGAGATCACCTCAAGGATACATCTTCAAAATGACTTCAAATCCTCACCAATTTATACTAAAACGAGGATGATGAATAGACGCGTCGGTTGGGCTTCTAGAGCCTACATAAGTGCTAGTCGGCTTGATAATAATTACATAAACAAAATAAATTCATATCTCCATAAATACTTATCGGAATCGGATGATCTTTGGATCAATCCTACACCTCTCGACGAGAGGGATCCAATAAAAATATCACCTGCCATAAATAAGCTGACCCACATGGAGTTTGGCCCTAGTTTCCAATTTAACACTAATGGAGGATCAACCAGCTTCCAAGTGTTGTTCTTTATGAGGGAATCATACTCCTTTTGCATCGCTTCTTTCCATTCATCATGAGAAGAAGCTTCTTTGAAGGAAGTTGGTTCAAAATCTTTAGACAAGTTCAATTCACAATCATAAGAAACATCCATGTCAACAGGTGAATTAGAGTCATCTACATCACCTCCATTTTGTTGGTTTGAATTTCTATTTCCTGTCTTTCCAACCTCATCAGGATGAACACTTTCAAGTGTCTTTGTCAGCTACTTTGGGGGACCTTTCTCATATGGTCCAGGCTGCTCCATTGATTAAGTTGGGACTGAATCAAGATTGAGTTTCCCAATTCTATCAATCACATCACTTAAAGCATCATCTGTTGTTGGAGTTTCATGCGGGGGAGAGTGTTCTTCAAAAGAAGATTCCACATGTTGATCTAGTATAGGAATCCCCCCTTCAAGATGTAGAATCTGATTATCAAATTCTTGAAATGATTTTGCTTTTGCGAATCTATCCAAGCGATCAAGTTGCCACTCAACAACATTGTCAGTTTTAGATGATTCAAGAAAAAATACATCTCTAGATACAACAAACTTTTTATTTACTTCATCATAGAGACGGTATGCTTTGGAGGTGTTTGAATACCCCAAGAAGATACACTTACGACTTCTTGCACCAAGTTTGTTTCTATGTACCTTTGGTATCAAGGCATAACAGGTGGAACCAAAGACCCTGAGATGCTTTACCGAAGGAACATGTCCATACCACATTTCATATGGAGTCTTGTTTCTAATAGCATTAGATGGACATCTATTCTTTATATATGCAGCACATAGAACAAAATCAGCCCAAAACATTATCTTTACATTTTTGAAGAAGAGCATGGATCGTACCATATTTAAGATTGTCCTATTCATTCTTTTAGCTACACCATTCTGTTGGGGATTATAAGGTACAGTTGTTTGATGTTTGATCCCATGTTGGCAAAGATAGTTTTCAAATTCATTTGATGTGTATTATTTTCCATTATCAGTGCGAATAGACCCAATATGATATTGTGCATCATTTTCAATCCATTTATGAAAGTTCTTGAATGTTTGAAAAGCATCAGATTTGTTCTTCAATAAATAAACCCAACACATTCTGGTGTAGTCATCAATAAATGTCATCATATATTTATTTTCATTTGCAGAAGGAACAAGCATTGGACCACATAAATCTGAATGAATGAGTTCAAGTTTTCTATGTGCTCTTGAATGTAAATCATGAAAATACTGTTTGCTATGCTTTCCTAGAATGCAAGCATCACATTGCTTAAGTTTCCTAGGAATTGTAGGCAAACCAGCAACACCATTTTTCTTCAACAAGCGGAGGTTGTCATAGTTCAAATGTCCAAATCTAGCATGCCATAGTAAACTTGATGGAAGTGTACCTTCTTCATAATGAGAGTTGTATGAGAAATGTTGTGCATGAGCAGAGGTTCCTTGCAGCTTGAGAAGCATTTCTTCTTCTATTCCCCTCATGACAAGTGAGTGGTCAGATGCTTTTCTTACCTCAAGCTTGCCATCAAACATATGAATGGAGTGACCTTGCTGGCGGATGTGAACCAAGGACAACAAGTTTCTCTTGAGCTGTGGGAGATATAGAACATGATGCAGAAGAAAGTCTGGAAGACCAGGCAGTTTAAGCCTGATTGTGCCAAGCCTTGATGGCTTGATTTTTTATTGGTCTGCAAAGTATACTGCTCCATCAACATTGTCAGTAAATTCTTCAAAAAAATCTTTTCTATGAGTCATGTGGCAGGTTGCTCCTGAATCAAGCAACCAATCATTTTTCCAAGAAGCAAGTGAAGCATTAAATAAATCTTCATTTACTCCAATATTACATTATGCCACAACATAGTGAGCGGATTCAGGTGATTTACCTTTGTCTGTATCATCAGTTTTACCTTTTTGTTGGTTTCTTTGCTGCTCAATTTTGTCCCATGGTAACTTGCATGTAGAGGCATCATGTGATCCATTTCTTTTGCAGCGTATGCAGTGAAAATCTGCCTTTTCTCCTTGAGAGTGTCTGCCCCCCCTGCCTCTGAAATATCTTCCTCTTCCTCTTTGACCACCTCTTCCTCTTGAAGAATCTTGAGCAGGATGCTTTTCTTTATGAGCAAGGCACACAGCTTCTTCAGAATATTCAGGGGCTATTTTCTTTCCAAAAGCTTTCTCTCTTTCAACAAACTTTTTCACAAGAGAGTCAAAGGTGATATCTTTGAGATTTCCATTTTCTTGCAATGACTCAAGATAATTGGAGTAAGTAGGATAAAGTGCCTTGAGAAAAGCGATAAGAGGAATGTCCAATTCAACCTTAGTGGATTTGATATCATGCATTATAAACTTTACTTCAGATGCAAGAGCAAGAGGATCATTATTTTGCAGTTCAAGAGTGAAGAGTTTAATCATGAGTTGAACAACTTCAAGTGCAGAATGTGAGTCATAGAGTTCTTTCAACTTTTGTAAGGCTTCAAACGCAGTTGAAAATGGAAAAATATGGCAACTCACCTCTTCATTTACAGATGATGTGATTAATGCATAAGCTTTGTTGTTCTTGTTTTCCCAAATGACGAGCTCTTTGCCTGAGGTAGGTTGTTCTGGCTCTTTGTCTCCATCTCCAACACACACTCCTTTCCACGACTCATTGAAAATAAGGGTGTGTTTTATCATCCGAGACCACTCAAGATAGTTCTCTTTGCCAGTGAGAACTATTCCCACGATGGATATGATTGAATGCATATTGTAACAAAAAAACTTCTGCTGCAAAAATTTTACTCTTAATGGAAAAAAAATAAGATGGGACAACAAATTCAAATGTCAATTGGCATTCATCTAGACAGTGTTAAAGTATAGAATATATATGGGTGAGATAGTCGAAATATATGGTGAGTGACTATGTATATAAAAAAAAACTGTACAGCGCTTTGATCCCAACAAGAATCAGTATTGAATCATCTTCCTTTACTCCATCAAAAAAAAAAATTCACATTCTCTGAATGCCAAAAGCAAATCCACTTCTCCTCCTTTCATATCCATAATGGTCCCAAAATTATTTACTAGACACAGTCGGACAAGAGTAAATATTTTATTTTGTTATTATGCCACAGTGAATGAGAAAATCTTTTCAGGAAATCTCAAACGCAGTCACATAATGGAATCATTGTACAAGTAGAAAAGCCTGTTCAAGCCAAAAATACACTTGCCTCAACTCAGAATATACAAAGACAGTGCTTCATCATATTTTAATATTCAACGCATACCATCTAATATATGTCATGCACAATGTTCAAATCAGAATATACAAAGATAATGCTTCATCAGATTTCAATATTCAATGCGTACCATTTAATATATGTCATTTAACATAGGCCACCAGAATTCAAAACAGTTCAACGCATATAGCAGAGTGTTAGGCCCCTATACTACTACTGTAACCCCTTATTATTATTAGTACAACCCCCTTATTATATTGATGTACCCATGTAGTGCCCATATTGTTACTATTGTGCCCCATAGAAGCCCACTATTGTTATTATTATGCCCTTACATTATTATTGTTATGTTGGCTTGTTTATATTGTGACTCCTTAGACTCCTATATCTAGAAAGGAGGTTTCGTCATTTGAATCATCGAAGAATTGTTCATTTATGTAATGTAAAGGAGGTTTCCCCCTCGAAGAGGCTGAATTCTAAGGCATTGATCTATCTTTTCTATCTTTTCTTGATCTAGTTTCATAACATTTGGTATCAGAGCTTTGGATTCTAGGATTTCGCTGCTCCAAATAGGTCATCGTGGAATTTTTGCTATAACTTTTTTTCTGAGCTTTTTTCACTATATTTGTGGAGATATGATCTAAGGAAGTTGGTCTTTTTACAGACTCCTGAATTACATTCCAAACAGGTAACCTGGGGAAAATCGTCATAACTTTCTCTCTGAGCATCGAATTGAAATTTCGTGAGAAGGTACAGAAAGAGGACGGACTATAGTTTCTTGTATACATTTTTCAGAGCCAAAGGTCGAAACAGTGACTCGTGGCACGTCGTACAAGTTCGCTCTACTAAACTAGTCTATAATCAGGTCACTGTGGGAGATTTCACATAACTCTTCCTTGGAGAATCCAATTTGGATCAGACTGGTGGCATTGGAAAGAGGACACAGAGGGTTACTACAGGTCGCAATTTCAGAACTTAAAGAACTGAAAGTACAAAGTTACAATCGTTTCAAGATCGAGCTCCTAAAATCAAGAAAAAACAAGATGAGGAAGTTTGATGGCAAGGATTCGGTAAATTGGATAATTCAGATGGAGCAATATTTTGATCTACATGGTGTACCACTGTTACAAAAGGTATGTATTGCATCTTCATATTTAGAACCAGATCAATTTTTATGGTATAAAGGGCTTTTTCCTCGTAAACAACTTGTTACGTGGTCAATTTTCACGAAGGAAATGATAGCACATTATGAGGATACAAAGAGCAACACCTTCTTTAGAGCAACACCACAACAATTGGAAATAGTAAAAGGGCTTTGTTACATAGTGGAAAGTAAAATTATGGCAACAAGGAAGTCTACCCCTCACAACTATAAATATGGAAGTGTTGTTTCTCGTAGCCTTACACAAACTACAAGGGTTACACCACAACAATTGGAAGAAAAAAGAGAAAAAGGGCTTCGTTACAATTGTGATAGCAAATGCACTAAAGGTCATAAGTGTGCTGAGAAGAAATTATTTTACATAGAGTATGAAGAGGAGGAAGAAAAGGATCAAGAAACATCAAAAGAAGAGGATATACGCCAGGACCCAACCGTAGAGAAGGAAGAAATGAATCAGACCATATCTTGTAAAGCATTGGCAAGAATTACCACACCTCAAACTCTCAAGATAGAAGGACATATCAAGAAGAAAAATGTGCAAGAAATGAAAGATCACATTGAGCATCACGAAATGAATCCGACCATATCTTGTAAAGGATTGAAAGAAATTACCACTCCTCAAACTCTAAAGGTACAAGGACGTATCAAGAAGAAAAAGGTTCAAGCAGTGAAAGATCACATCGAGCATCAACAACAATTTCTCCAACTTTTAAAGGATAATGCAACTTTGGTGCAAAATTGAATGAAACAACAAGTAGATCAAAATCATAGTGAAAAATGTTTTGATGTAGGTGATTGGGTATTTTTACTGCTACATCTCAAGCAAGCTATTTATGAGAAGAAAATGTTGGCAATACTACATGCACTTAAGAAATGGTGACCTTACCGAATGGGAAGACACTTCAAGGTAAAAATGGATCATGATAGTCTCAAATACTTTTTAGAACAACTATTATCTTTAGAAGAACAGAAAAAATGTGTCACAAATATGTTGGGTTATGACTTTGACATCATCTGTAGAAAATGGAAGCAAAATTTTGTTGCAGATGCACTCTCAAGAAAGGATGAGGATGTGGAAGCATTGTTTTGTGCTATTTCTATTATCCAACTAGATTGGATAAACGAAGCAAAGGATGAATGGAAGAAGGACGAAGAAGTATGCCCACTTATTCAAAAGTTACAAAAGACCCGAATTCAAACAATATTTCCAAAAATTGAAGAGGAAGGAAAAATCATATTGGAACCTGGAGCAGTCACATAAACAAGAACCCGACAGCTACGAAATCGATCAATTTCAGAGTATCTCATCAAGTGGAAGCACTTACCCGCTGAAGATTCCACATGGGAGGACAAGAATTTTATACAGAAGCATCAAGAACTACTCAAGCATTGAGGACAACACTTTTTGAAGGAGAGGGGCATGTTAGGCCCCTATACTACTACTGTAACCCCTTATTATTATTAGTAAAACCCCCTTATTATATCGATGTACCCATGTAGTGCCCATATTGTTACTATTGTGCCCCATAGAAGCCCACTATTGTTATTATTATGCCCTTACATTATTATTGTTATGTCGGTTGGGTTATATTGTGACTCCTTAGACTCCTATATAGAAAGGAGGTTTCGTCATTTGAATCATCGAAGAATTGTTCATTTATGTAATGTAAAGGAGGTTTCCCCCTCGAAGAGGCTGAATTCTAACGCATTGATCTATCTTTTCTATCTTTTCTTGAGCTGGTTTCATAACACAGAGGTATATACCAACACAATAACTGGAGCAACGTTCCTCGTCATTCCCAATCAGCTCAACCTCTTCCTTCTTTCGAGAAATACTTGTGTAAACGGTCTACCTCCAAGTAGTCAACTGTAAAATCCTCAAAAATCAGCAGATTGATGCGATGGTGGCCCTTTGTACCGTAGGCTTGTCTTGCCTTGATGGGTTTTGAAACCCCCTTCAATGGAACAGCGTACAGCACACAACAACTCTTCAAAAAAATTTGACACTAGCATTAATACACAGCTGATTCACGAGCAGATCCCAGCCAAGGAACCTGATTCATGCATGGTTCTTCAACCTTCTGGTTTTTTTCAACGGATGGTAGTGACTACAGAGTGGCAGTGATTGTGGAGGGGACAGAGAGTGCGATAGACAGTGGACAAAGCATAGTAGGCAGTGGACAGAGAGCAGTAGACAGAAGGGAGTTACAACTATTTTGGGAGCTGGCTCTGATACCATGTCAGGCTAGGCAGTAACTCCTCAAAGCAAAATTGATTTGTATGTATATTCCTTCAGGTTGATCTTCATTATATACATGAGGGAGAGACTGTTCACTTCATCTCCTGATAACTGTTCACATTACTTATTTATTTATTTACATTATGTTCACCCAATCCTGATGATTAGGTGTCAATAGAAAATAATATATTTTAGTTAAATATTATTAAAGGGATATTGTGTTACATATATATGAATGATTTAAATATTTTAAATTTCTATAATTTGGTGTACTTTTTATAACTTTGATTTGAAAGTTTCCTTAAATCATGGACTCAACATCTCAGTTGCTCTTATTTTCAAAATTAGTGACAAAAATAAGACCTAACACTATATAATGATTAGTCATCTTTTAATTAACTTTATAGATATTATTATTAGATTTTTACATACTACTTTTAATTTTTTGTTTATTACTTTCAATATTTTATTAGATTAAATTTGTTAAATGTTAAATATTTACATTTGACATCTACTCCATTCTGAATTATAGAACATCTCTCAGTATAACAAAACATTTCATATTATTTAAAAAAAAACACAGCGAAAAACAAGGTGGTTTTATACTTTATGTATTCAATTCAATTGATCATTTAATTACTCATATAATTATCACAAAAGATTTCCAAATTAATAAAGTCAATTTCATGCATTGCTTATTGACGTTACGAAAGTTGTTGATACAATGTCTATGCATATAACCTTTGGAATAAATAAGAGGAGGTAAAAGTTCATTTGATTTGAGAGTTGACAAGGTTGTATACAAAATTTATCGTTCTCTTCAGGAATAAAAATGGTTATTAAGAAGAAATTTATAGGGGTTAGGAAAGGTTGTTTTTTTTAAGATTTTGGTTTAAATATTAATAAGATAAGTTATAATAATCAAATTTTAAAATATCATTTATATTAATTTTGCATATGATAATGACAATTTAGAGGAAGTTAAATCATACAAATATTATTGTTTAGATTTTTGTTGGTGCTTTGTTGCAAGATTAACCGAAACTATAGCATTTGGGAAAAAAATGGTGGAGGATGGAAAATTCGTTTTAACTTGAAAATAATTGTAAATCAACAAATCTATGGTTTTGGAAAGAAAAAAAAAATCCTTTTTGAGATACTTCTTACACCAATTATCTATATGGAGGTGAAGTTTGGGTCTACATATTCTCAAAATAATATGGGAGAAAAATTAAGTAAATCTAGAAGTTATTTATAATTTATATCATTTTAAAATTAAAACAATACACTTTATCAAACCCTCCTCTTAGAAGTTGGTATTTCACTCAGATGTAGGAGGATACTTGTGGTTTTGACAATCCTATATGTCATCAAAAATTATTATAAATTTAGTTTTAGTTTGTTTCAAGTTTTTCAAATTTTTAGCATTCAAAATAGTGTGAATATAAGTACTTCATTGGCCCATGCTTATACCTTTAGATTAGAAGATGAATTTTTGATATGTTGCAAAGGACCTCTTTCTCTATATACACAACAATTTTCAAAATAATAAAGTGAGCTTGGACCCTACAACTAAGCCTAAAACTTTTGTGGAGAAATTCCATAATTCTATTTCTACATAGGAAATGGCTTAGTATTTTGACCATCATGTACTTTTCTTTTGGAATCAAGCTCTCAAATTTTGATAGGAGTTCAAGGAAACATTTTCCACATTCTCGACTATTTTCAAAAAATAATATTGAATTTTGATATTGTGTAAATGTCTTAAGCCAACTTGCAACAAGTTTTAGATTTTATTTCTATCCTAATAGAGGCCTAGTGTTTTGCTTAGCTGAAATAGTCCTAGTAGTTTAATTCATGAATACACAAAGTGATCCATAGTAAGAACACTTGTTTATTATAAGAATATTATACAAATTCATGGTTCATTGAGTACATTTAGATGTGTATAAATAAACATATTGTGTTGTGAACCAAATGTTTTAAAATAATCAAAAATAAATAATTAACAATCCACTTTGAGGGCGAAAATTCCTTTTACATTGAATTTTATTCCATGACAATATATGATGCATATACAATTGTATCTCTTTTATTATAAATGGGAGATTAAATGACATGATGTAACCTATCACTACGTCAACCTAGTCATAATTAATAAACTAATAATTAATGCTTATTAGGGCCATAACATAGATTCCCTCTTTTAAAAATGATTTTCTCTAAGAATTGCTCTTTTTCCCACATACCTTCTTCTAGAGGCATATTCTTTCACTTGACTAGATACACCATATGGTTCTATTCAAAAGTTATAGAGAATGACAATCTATAACTTTCTCTGGTTTAAGAGTCAAATATCCTTCATCTAATTATCAAAAATTTTTTGCACTATCATAGTTTTTCCCAAAAAAAAATAGGCAAGATGTATGAAAAACCAATAAATGTGAGAAGAAAGAAATCTAACTCATATGCCACTTGTCCAACCCTATGAATAATCTTGTAGGGTCCATGAAAGTTTGGAGCTAACTTGTTATTCTTCTTTTTCTTGAGCATAGATTGCTTAAAAGGTTGTATTCTAAAAAAATACATAATCACCCTCCTCAAATTGTTTTTTACTTTGATGTTGATTTCATTTTTGTTTCATCCTATTTTGTGCCATTTGAAGGTTTTATTTAAAAATTGTCAAAGTTTCTTTAGTATTCTCCACATATGATTTTATTTCCTATATTTTGAACTTGTCTTGCAAAAATCATGAGATAATATGAGTTGGACACTTGTAAAGGGTCTCAAATCGGGACATTTTAGTGGATGTGTGATAAGTGATATTATACCACCATTCTATCAAAGGAATACAAGTCATCCATTGAGATTGCTTGTTTGAAGAATGTGATCAGAGATAACCCTTTCAACTTTTGTCAATTATTTTTGTTTAACAATCTATATGTGGATAATATGTGGAACTCATAGGCAGTTTTGTTACACTCATCTTCAATAATTCTTTTCAAAAAAATCATGTGAATTTTAGTTCTTTATCACTTACAATTATTTTAGGAAATTGATGAAGTTTATGAATTTACATCATGAACACTTCTACCACTTGGCTTGTTGTATATGTACTTTGAATTTATCAAAAAAATGCATATTTTGTGAGTCTATATATGACCATAAAGATAGAATCCTTCAAATTTTGGTAACCCTACAATTAATTCTATTTTGGAGGACGTTCCAAGAAAGGATGGGGTTTCAAATCATGAACCAAATTGAAAAGTGTGTTATTACACATGTTAATACTTTATTTTTCTAACTTGAGGTTTGTTTCATAGAAAGTTTATTTAATACAATCCATTGCAAAGGTTGATTCCTCTTATATAGAGTCAAATTTGTTATAGGAAAGGATGATCCATGCATGGCATTACTTACGTAAGTCCAATCATCCAATATTGTTTTGATTACTCTACTTCTAGTACATACTAGTCAAAGTAAATACTAATTTGAGAGTTATGAAGACTATTGGATACCCTTACATTGTTTATATTTCTCATTAAGCAAAAATTCATGTACCAAAATAGATGTTTGGATAAATGATTAAAATTCATGTTGAGTTGAATTCATCGTAAGAAGGTGGTGGTTTCTATCATAATTTTCCAACCCTTGTTCTTGATATCAGATTTTGATGATAAGACCATAACACCATTATCAAACCTAGAAGTTATGGTGATGAATTATTTGTCATATGAATTAGAGTCCTAATTGAGGATACAACTGTGATCCATAACACAACTCAGGTAAAAATAAATTTCCCTCTATATATGAACTATGTAGCATCTAAAACTAAGCCCATGGGGTGGATATATAAATTGAAATGAGTTTGAGAGATCATATGTATTATGGCATTTTTTGCATAAACAATGCAAAACCAGCAACAGAGCAGTAGCCACAACAGTATAAGTAAATAATATTTATCCATGCATGTAGCCATAGCTCCAGGTGTAAGGTGGGGAGATGTGAAGCAATAGTCCCAAGGGTTGCAGAAATTTGGGCAGGGTCCATTGAGGGTTTTTTGTCTCATAGATCATTACCTTGCTATGGGGGCCCACAATATTCAGTAGCAAGATGATCAGTGTCAGTTAGATACTAACGATTACAGAGCAGTGCTGATAGCAGAGTAGGAGGCTCAGTAGCAGAGTCAGGAACATCACAATTTTTCCTAGTAGAAAATTGTAGACAAAGTTGATTCAGTTTATTTTGTTTGGATGCTTTTTAGTTGCAGATGTTGCAGTAGCAACATCAACAGTGACAAGAGTTGCATGTAGAACATTCCAAAGGTAATGGATCAAGATAGAGTTGAATTCCTTTCTTGTTGAGAGGAAGTGTTGAAAATAGCAACAAGAAATGTTAAAAAATAACATCAAGAAAAATCCTAATTTAATTTGTCCTTGAATTAAGTTGGGAATTAAATTGTAGTTCCACATCTCGTGAAAACAATTAATGGTTAACTAAGTTAATTTGATTTAGTTAGCTTAGTTAATTCGATTTGAGGGTCTAAGTTGAGTCATGTAGAGTGTCTCCTACTTTTTAGTAGCCCTAGTTGAGTTTATTTTGAGTTGTAATTATTTAATTCAATCTAACTAAGTTAAATTCAGTTAAACTAGTTCTAATTGATGAAGGAATTAGTGGGAGATCTAGTATTGAGGTGTAACTTGCAGTGATCGACCAGTGAACTGAAGATTCATGCATGTCACATCAGAGAAAGATTGAGATTGGAGTTCTTGGATAGTGTACTATCAGTTGTAAAATCATCTAAATTAAAAAGACGGTGCATGTAGTCAGAAGAAGGCCTAAAATAAATCATTCCTTAATTAGAAAAATCAATAATTTTAACCATTTGAATTACCTTTAAAAGGATGAATGAAGGCACAAGTTTAATTATTGTTTTGGTGAGCAAGAGTTGGTGAGACCAAGCAATAGGAAGCACAAGTTTGTGCGTGGATCTTGTGAGAGAAAGGTGTGCCAACATAAGCTTGTGCACAAGTTGATAGTGAGATAGATTGAGATAGTGCAGAAGTTGCTCAGGCTTGAGAAAAGCATTGTAATGTTCTCATATTTTTTTATTAATGCAATATACAGATAGCATGGGTTTTTAGTTATGTATTTCCCCATAAAATTATTGTGTTATGTGTGATTGAATTCTTTCTCTTTTATGCTTCGTGATTTCATCAATTGTTTATTGTTTCCGTTGGATGAGTAGAGTAGAGTCAAGTCAATTGTTTTAGCATATTACAGTTTGCGGTTTGAATGTACAAGGAATTTCTACATGGTATCAAAGCTAGATTTGTAGAAATTTCTACATGGTATCAGAGCTAGATTTTTAGACATTTCTACATGGTATCAGAGCTAGATTTGTAGAAATTTCTACATGGTATCGGAGCTAGATTTTTAGAAATTTCTACATGGTATCGGAGCTAGATTTGTAGAAATCTCTACATGGTGGTAGAGGAATGTTAAAATACCTAATAAAGCTTGGGTGCAATTCTTAAAACCAATAGTTCAAAATCAAAATTTTCAGAAAGGAGTGTTTAAGAGCTTGTTCGTTGCCCCATTGGATGAGGTTGTTTTTCAAATGCAAAATTTTATCACGTGCAAAGGTTGTTATAGCTTAGTCTATCATTATTATATCAAATGAATGTTACACCAAAGGAATCAAAAACTTCTATTTAGATTTTTTCTTACAAACTAAGGTTTCCAAAATGGCTACCTTAGCACAAAAGAAGAAGGAACATCGAGAAGGTTTACATAACCATGGACTTGTGAGGATTATTTTAATCATTGAGCTATGTGTAGGGTGGGATTAGAATAATTTCATGGTTAACTGAACCTTAAATAGAATGCATAGAGCCAGATTATTGTCCACCCTCGATAACTAGGGTATGTAGAGAGAAAAGCAAGGTGAGGCCTTTACTCCAAGGCTTCCTACGAGTAGGACCTTAACATTAGAATACTACCATATAAGAATTTAGTCTCAAACTAGACAATGTGAATCTCTTGTGTCCACTAAAACTAAAGAAAGGAATAATTGGTCCCCCAACCCCAAAGGAAAAAGACTTACAGTTGAATTCAATGAATTTGAATATAGAAGAACTATGGAAACAAGGATAAGAGAATTAAATTCTGACACTGAAGTAATGGAAGAGGATACTTAGCTAGTGGAATTCAACTATGTTTAGGCTTCCAAGGTACATGCACACATGTTAGCCAATAAAAAAAGAAACCATATGGGTAAGTGTAAGCATCATATACCATTATTAGATAAAACGAAATTGTACCAAAACTATTCTTATTTCAAACTACTTAATGCTATAAGCCACCTTAAAAATAAGAATTCAAAACTCAAAAGTTAAATTAATAAGCATAAATTCCAAACTCTCAAAATGGATGCATTGATGAAAGCAATCAACTTTAAGAATTCAACAATTCAAGTAGGAGATAAGCTTAAGATGATTGCTAGTGGAAACACTAGAAATGAGAAGAATTTCTCTATGAATGATGGTAGGTTTGTTTCATATCATGGTGAAAAGGAATACACTATGACAAAGACACTATATATGGAGAAATGTTTTAGGGAGGCATTGTCCAAGTTTTTCATGACCTAAAAGTAGAAAATTCTTAGAATAGTCAAGAGGAAATACCACTAGAAGAAAGTCATCTAGAAATAATCCCTAAAAAGGATTATATTTCAAATGAGAATTCAACCCTAAAAAAAGGAACATATTTTCATTCGTAAACCATTTTATTAATACAATCTTGGATGATGTCATGAAAAATTGTTACGCCTTCGTGCAGCTGAAATTCGACCTCCTAAATTGGAGCAATAAAGATGAATGTTTTAACTTGGGAATAATTAATAGACAAAACCATTGAGCAGGCATCTACAAACTAAACGAAATATGGTTTCATATGAACCTTGTACAAAAGAAGAAGTGGAGGCCTAGGATCAAACATTATAAGGACAAAGTAGAATATTCTCATAGGAAGATACAAAAGGTATGTGAACTTTCAATTTAAGGGATTACCTGCAATGGTCCATCCCAATTTTATAGAGAATTTCTCCATGGAAGGTAGAAAATTTTCAAAATACAAATAATTACAACATGATTTAATGCAAAGATACAAAAAACAAGGAACCTTTTGGATGCATTTTCTTCTACAACATTGCATGATCCAAATTTGCTTATGAACTTGACAATTTTTTAATTTTTCCTATAAGACAATTCTTGTTAGAACCCAAACCCCTATATAGAGGATATTCAACTTAGGGGATTCTCATCTTATGTTTACAACCAAGAAATGTGGAAGGAAGAATCTCAATTCCAAAAAATTTTGGCAAGTAATTATAGTATCCACATTAAAGAGGATTGTCCCTTACCAACAATAATTCAAGAAGAGTATTATAGAATTCTAGATTATTCCAAAAATGTGGCCAAAGTCAAGAAAAAACAACATTTACCCTAGTAGATTATTAATACATTATGTAGAAATATTTCATTGAGGCTCTTATGGTTTCATATGATAGATGGGAAAGATCCTATTTTTTTATGAAGCAAGGATCCCATGACAAGAGTAGACTTGTGAAAATTCACTTAAAAAATAGGTACCAAGTGGATGGCACTGAGGTTTTACTATCCACTTATTTGGTGTCCTACCAATAACTATAGAATTTCAATTGAGTAGGAAAAAATTAATGAATTATCTCAATGGATACAGGTGGTGAGTAATCTTGGGTTTTATACTTGAATAAAATGGTCACCCAAGTTTCAATTAGAGTGACCTCCATTCATGTTTTTCATAATATGTTAGTGGGTTTCATGGGGACATGCAACCATATTGGGAAGGGGGAGATGAAGATCCTCCCATATGGTACATTTTGAACTCATTAAAAACCCATTTTCCTTTATATTAGAAACCCTCATTGGTTATAAATGGATTAATTAATGATGATTGGCTCATTAATTCGTATTGGATTGTTTCTTGGTTATTTTCTCATTTGCAATTATGATTTTAAGGTATATTTTGATGTGTTATTTCTATATTATTAAAAACTAGGTTTTCTAATAAGTGTGTTAACGAATGAAATGAGTGCATGACCTCAAAACACAAACTAATCATGAAATTATCTTATCTCTAGTTTTTACTATGGTTTAAGAGGCACATTGAAGATAACTAAGCATCAAATCAACTACAAAACATGTGGGATTTAACACTTCAACCAACTCCTAGAATATCTCATGTTAATTTTAGGAAAAATGTAACCATCCACTTAGTGTTTTAAATATTTAGGATGTTGGTCGAATCCATTATGTGAAGAATCTCATTCTTTGTTCATTGATCTAGGCATCTTGTGATAAGTAGAAGCACATGGGTGTAATCCCCATCTTGATGGGCATATCCTCTAACCAAAACTCTAAACCAAGTTATAACCAAATTAAAATCCAACAATATAGAATTAGCTTTGGAAATTGATCAAGCTTTTTCCTCTTGGTTAACATGGTAGGGAAACAAGGGAATCTCTTTGTAAATATTTGTAGGTATTTCAAAGTTGCTATCTATTTGTATTACTATCTTATTTATTTCATTTCTCTAAATTTGGCATGTAACTCATTATATATACATGTGGCGCACGATCCATCAAGAGGAGGGATGATAGAGAAGAAAATAGAGACATTAGAATGGGCTATTGTGTGAGAAAAAGTTGTAAAACCATTTTGATTACTCTTGTTAATGAAATACAAAGTTTGTGCCAATTTGAGACATTTTTAGTTTTGTTTCCTTAAGTGTATGTGTAAATTTATTTATTTAAACTGTGTGTTGTTGCTTTTATTCACAATTATTTATTTCCAGTATTACCTTATATATATTAAATTTGTGACTTGGTTCTCTAATGAAGTATTACATTAATAGTTTTTCTTATCTAATAAACTATTCTATGATTGTTTGTTAATCTAGGCAGTGTCGTAGATCAAGGAACTTCATGTAGAGCATGCCCACATAATAATTTTGTGAACTCCCATAAACCTAAACCAAGATTAGAGTCACTAGTATAAGAAGATTGGTAATCTTTGATGCTTGTAGTAAGATATTAGAGAATTTTCTACAACATTATTTTCAAGTATATAAATTAGTTATTATAAAGTTGATTCCCTTCTTAAACAATTAATACAAGGACCTGTAACCTATGCAAAGAGTGCGCAATGCCTTAATAAAATTTATGAATCCTCGGTTGATAGTATTAAATGACTAAGTGCTCTAAGTTGTATTAAATACCTATATAAGAACAATACCATTGAAAAATGACAATGTTTCTATATGTTTTCCATTAGGCTAGGAACATGTGTTCATTTTTATGGTCCTACCCTAACCCCCTTACTTATATAAATTATTTATGTATATGGCCCATTAAATAGTTAGTTTATAGGCACTCATTCTAAAATTGTCCTCTTTGTTAATAAAACCCAAATTCGCTAGTAGACTCTCATTATAAGTGGGCCCATAGGTAACTAACATTCTCCATGGATATATCTATATATATATATATATATATATATATATATTATAAGTTTATAGATTTGGTTGTGTAGTGTAGTGTAGTTGGTTATCAACATCATTTTCTTCGGGAAAAAAAGAAAGATTATATAATATTTTGTCAAGAATTGTGATTGTATTTAGAGCATTGTTCTTCGAGATTGCCTCCTTTGAAGAGGCAAGTGAGCATAACTCTCTATTTTCTATTATCAAAGAGATATTTATGTCTCTCTTTTCTTGTGTTCTTGAGTTTTTCATTATTTCATGTGAATTACACTATAAGTGGTATCATAACTCTTTACTTGGCTCAAAGTAGGAGAATTCTTGGGCACTAAGCACAAGAATTTTTTTTGTTGATTTTTTGACAAGATAAAGAAGACGACAAAGTTCAAGTGAATTAAATAAAATTTATATGTATAATTTGAAGGATCTAATCCAATGATTGAATTCCTCTTAGACAAAAAACCCCAATTAAAAAAATGGTCCAAAAAGGAGTCTAAGAAGTGAAGTTATCAATAATTGAACATCGGTAATTTTTTAGGGTTTTTACAAGTGTAAATTTTGGTGGCGGAATTCAGGTCTATTTTTGAACTTTTTGTGCCTAATTTAAATAATATAATCCAATGAAAGAAATTCTCTCAAAAAATTATCCAATTTCAAAAACAAATCATCCAAAATGGAGTCTAAGAAGTGAATTTATCAACAATCTAAAATCAACTTTTTTTAAGGTTTCATTCGATGATGACAATGAATTTTCCAAATTAGATAATTTGTATTGAGATCATAGATCTTAGTCAAACTAGTTCCATAATATTCAAGTGCTAGAATTTTATAATTAGGTTTATGATATCTAATCTAAGAAAGATGTGTTTCTACATTTTTAAATAGCACGGGTACTATCCCAATAGCTTTTTCTAGTAAGCTCACCCATGAAGGAGAATACCTATAAACATCCTCATAATTCCTCAGACAACATGAACCCTTACTCTGGTTCAACTAAATTTTAATCAATGGAAGGTTAGCTTAAACAATGTTAAGAAATCATAAATGGGTTGGAAGAGAAGTTTAATGAGAGGTTTGATAACTTTGAAAAGAATTTGATGGATAAGATGTTGAGTATGTTTGTCTGAATCATACCAAGAAAAAACCACATGACTGCATAGAAAATTCATCCACACAAAGGAAAAACTTCTTAAATGGAAATGTTTAGCCACCCACCGTATTCGACATGCCTACACAACATAAATCAATAGATAACAACATAGTGCATCATTCTCCTAACGTGGACTTGAACAAGTGTGATGTTTTTGATCCATCAGGATGGGTCACTCAAATGGAACATCACTTTGCCTTCAAAGATATTACTGATGACATGATGAAACTTAAGGTGGGGGTCCTATATCTAGATAAAGAAGGATGAAAATGGTGGGAATGTTATAAAAAATTATATTCGGGTTACATTGTATGGAGTCAATTTGTTAAAGCTGTTTATGCATGTTTCAAGAGAGATACTCATTATTTGGGGAGACTTACCAAGTTATACCAAACTGGCCCATTCACTAACTTTAGAGTGGCCTTTGAGCAGGTATCCATTCATATAAAGAACTTAACAAATTCTTCTATAAAGAATTTTTCACTATTGGCCTCAAGGAGGAGATTTGAGTTGCTAGTTAAAATGCAATGTCCTACTACATGGTTAGAAGCAATTGAGAGGGCCCTAGAATTTGAAATGGTGATGACTATGCAAATAAAAATCCCAACATTCATCCCTCACACTTATCCACCCCAAGGTAATTCACAAAGCAAAACTACTCGTCACTTAAAGGTATAAAGGTTTTCTCCAACGAAAAAGGAAGACTACCAAAAACATGGACTTTGCTACAATTGTGATGAAAAATGTGCTCTAGGTCATAAGTGTAAAGAATGTAAATGGTTCTAGATTGATATGAATAGTGAAGCTTTGACATAATAGATAACTGCTAAAGAGAATATGGCACAACAAGTTTAAGATAGCAACACTCAGAATCAAGAAAATGTTGAAACAGCATTTCTTCCTAAAGAACCCATAATCTCCCTATATGCATTATCGAGCATTTGAACTCTACAAAAATTGAAAGACACATGCTACATCAAGCACCAAAAAGTTATTTTCCTAGTCAGAAATGGTATTACTCACAATTTTATTCATAAGATAGTTGCAAAAGAAACCCATTGTTTTGTACACTAAACACCCATCTATTTTCCATCGACTATAAAATTGTCGACTGGGACAATAACTTACATGGTAGGATGTAAACCCAACACCCATATATTTTCCATTGAAACATGTTGTTATGATATAGTATTAGAGGAAGAATGGTGATGCACAGAAGGACTAGTTATAATGGATTTCAGGAGCTCTATATGAGTTTCACTAAAGAGGGACATGTTACTCACCCTTCAAGGGCAACAACCATGTTCCCCTAAAATAGTCAACTCTATCATATGGATAAGTTGTTAAAGAAAGTATACTTTAGCATTATTTCCCAATTTAATGCCATACAAGTCATGGATAATACGAAAAAAGGAATCCATATAGATTTGCAAGTAATCCTTAACAAACATCATCAAGTCTTCAAAACACCAAGGGGTTTACCCCCTTTATGAGGAGAGAATGAAAATTGGTATTCCCCCAAGTCTAGGTAGTCAACCAACAAATGTATGTCCTTGTCTACTCCCTTTTGCACAAAATAATGAAATATAAAATATCATTAAGGAAATATTGGAGGTAGGTGTTATGAAGAATTTGGTATCTACAGATAAATACTAATTCCCTAGATAAGTAGCCATATCTAGAACAATAGTTTAAAGCACTTTAGCCTTTTCCTATAAGTAATAGATAAGACAAAGAAGATGAGAAGACCTACTTGTAATTCCACTTTCTTCTTGTCTCCTTTTTATTGATCATGTCACTCCTTCTTGTACTTAACACGCTTGAGAAGTACCTGTAAACATCAACAGAAGACAAAGAACCGATCAAAGCAAAAGATCTATTGAATACAAGTAAATGGAATTAGATACATTCACACATATAAGCATCATATAACAATATAAGAATATGGGAAAAATGTTCAAATACTTTATTGAATAGAAGAAGGAATTACAACCATCAAGTCTGATTCGAAGTCACTCCTCCAGCTTTGGTTCCATCCACATCACATCATAAGCATGACATTCCGACAGCATAATGACACTTACAATAGTCTCAAATCTCAAACTAACATTATCTCCTTACAATCATCAAAGTCCAACCCCTGATCACTTAGATGAGTGTTCAATTTATAGGAGGATGAAGGAGGTTATGTCATAAATGGGGGTATTGAATGGCCTTCCATACTTAGAATTAGTTCCATGGAGGAAGGGATGAGAGGATAGGATGCATATTAACTCATTCCTCATCCATTTTCAAGCTCATAGGAGTTGATAAGTGATGGAAACTTCTAGATGACTCCAAGAGATAAGAATATTCCCCAAACCCTATGTGACTTTCTCTCAATCTCACCCAGCGCAAGTAAAAGAGGGCCTAAGTGCTCTGCAGAGCACCCTGGCATGGACTCAACTACTCTCCAGCGCACCCTTACATGGGCCTACCTGTGCTGGTCCCTCTAGAGGTCATTTCAGGATGTCTTCAAGCCATGAAATTGTCAGGGAATGAGGCATTCAAAAGGGTGACTTATTTAGGGCATGTAGCAACTAAAATTGGTGTTTGATGAGCCCTAAAACACTGATCTGGATGATGGGAGTGATGTGCCCAAATGGATCTGTAATAGTTGCCCCCTAAAGCATGAAGTCGAAAAATGTTAATGTCGAGTGAAATGCTTTACGATGTGATGAGGAGGTTCTGAAGTGGTTAGTGACCTGCATCGATTACAATACATAATATCATGATATTTTGATTTTTTCTCATGAATTATTGAGGGAAGGCATACCCATGTTCAGCATATAAACTTTCATTACAAGTACATAGACAATCATCTACAGATATAAACCCATGATCGGAATGACCATAAATATAAAGCCATTGTACATATGATTTAGTACTCCTGAAATTGCAGCCCGGATGGATGAAACTAGATTCTGGGTCTTCTATCTCATTAAATCGTTCGCTCAAGTACGAATCTAACCACGTGAATATGTGATTTGAAGACGAACATGGGAAGACACCGTCTAATTACCAACCAATGATGTAAGCCATTAACAGACGCGAGAGAAATCATTGATAATGATAATGATCCTCAAGGTACTGCAGTACATTCTGCATGGTGTGAATAAATTTTTTGATGCCGAACAGCATACAAATTCTTTCAGTCGAAGGCCATTGATGTCAACCCATCCCCGGAAGCAAGAAACCTACCATTGATGTATGCAAGCCTCAAGGTACTGGAAGGGTGTTTCTAAGTCAAATTCTTGGATAATGTGTTGATGTCGATAAGAAGTGACTCGTCGCAGGAGGGCCTTGATGTATCCCACATCAATGACACAAAACAAGTGTAGTGATTTTGGAGATGAAATTTGACTAACGACACAAATTTCATGAATGGAGGTCATGAAAATGAAGGTTTATGGTATTGCAAAGGATGAATTTTGACTGGATGACTTCTCTTGAACATTTCGGCGACACTAAAATGAATTGGTAGAATTGACCCAAAAAAAGTAATGGATGGTATGATAGACCAACAGTATGATAATCGTCAAGCTGATAACCCAACCCAAATAGTCACAGTGATGGAGTGAAAGTGTTATGTTCAATAGTGACCTGCTACCATAAAGTGGTTTCCCCTTTTTCCCATTTTCCCAGTCATTGCTGGCCAGTACCTCTTTATTTTTTATCAAGCTTGAGGAGGATAACATATGCTTGTTGTATAATTCCACCCTTCGGGTGAATCCATCGTTATGTGATGTTTTAATGAGTCTAGCAAAGGTGAAACGCGTTCTTGTCTAAATGGACAAGTTTGTCGCTATTTGATGTTTTAACGAGTTTAATGATAAAGATAACTCGGTCCTTTTCATGTTTACAGAGTTTGAAAAGGGACAAAAAGAAAACTCCAGAAGTTCTTTATCATTGATTTGTCTCTCAAGCCTGAAAAAGCATAAAACAATACGAGAGAGAACCTATTGACCATGTTCAGTCAATGTATTCCTTTTTCATTAATAATCTATCTCAGCCCGAAAAAGGGTTAAACTTATACTAAGTAGATTTAATTCCCAATCCGTTAACGAGCTGAAAAGGACAAGCACTCAGCGATATTTTCATATTTCGAGAGGTTGAAAAGAGCTTAAAGAGGACTCCACTTTGAGGAATGAGTGGTGTCTAGGATAGTAATTGGTTCCGGTGATGTTGGAACTTCTCAAAACATGTTGATTTATGTGAAGAGGCTGGCTAATAAGACTACTCATTGCAACTGTTCCTCAAAAAGGGTAAAACAACCAAGTGAAAGCGAATGATTGGCCAAACAGATAGTAATGATGGAAAGAGAAAAACCAAGGCTCGTCTAGTGGAAAAGGCTGATAGAATGGCAATCACGAGGGTTAAAAATGGAAATGGGTTCATTTTTGCACAAGTTTGAACCATGGGGAACTATGCTTGGATTCAGTTTCATGTTTACACAAGCTTGAAACGAAAAACTATGCTTGGAATCAGTTTCATTTTTACACAAGCTTGAAATGAAGAACTATGCTTGAGATTAGTTTACGTGCCCCCAACATGATGAAAGGGAGAGTCTCCTGTAACCAGATGGAAGTCATTGCAGTGAAGCAGGACAGTTATCCAACACCTTCTTGGCTTCGTCCAGATAGGGACAAAGGTGAATGGGGTGATTCCCTTCACATAACCTACAGGGAAACTTAACTTTACCACCATGTGCATGCCCCCCAAGCTTCATTACATTCCCCAGTGGAGTCGCCAATTTGTTATGAAGAATTTGGTATCTATGTATAAATACTAATTCCCTAGATAAGTAGCCATATCTAAAACAAAAGTTTAAAGCACTTTAGTCTTTTCCTATAAGCAATAGATAAGACAAAGAATATGAGAAGACCTACTTGTAGTTCTACTTACATCTCGTCTCCTTTGTATCGATCCGGTCGCTCCTTCCCGTACTTAACACACTTGAGAAGTACCTGTAAACATAAACAAAAGACAAAGAACCGATCAAAGCAAATGATCTATTGAATACAAGTAAATGCAATCAGATACATTCACACATATAAGCATCATATAACAATATAAGCATATGGGAAAAAGGTTCAAATACTTTATTGAATAGAAGAAGGAATTACAACCATCAAGTCTGATTTGAAGTCACTCCTCCAACTTTGGTTCCATCCACATCACATAATAAGCATGACATTCTGACAGCATAACGACACTTACAATAGTCTCAAATCTCAAACTAACATTATCTCCTTAAAATCATCAAAGTCCAACCCTTGATCACTTAGATGAGTGTTCAATTTATAGGAGGATGAAGGAGGTTATGTCATAAATGGGGGTATTGAGTGCCCTTCCATACTTAGAATTAGTTCCATGGAGGAAGGGATGAGAGGATAGGATGCATCTTAACTCATTCCTCATCCATTTTCGAGCTCATAGGAGTTGATAAGTGAGGGAAACTTCTAGATGACTCCAAGAGATAAGAATATTCCCCAAACCCTATGTGAACTTCGCTCAATCTCACCCAACACTGGTGAAATAGGGCCTAAGTGCTCTACAGAGCACCCTGACATGGACTCAACTGCTCTGCAGCGCACCCTTACATGGTCCTACCTGCGCTGGTCCCTCTAAAGGTCATTTCAAGATGTCTTCAAGCAATGAAACTGTCAGGGAAGGAGGCATTCAAAAGGGTTATTTGTTTAGGGCATGTAGCAACTGAAATTATGGTTTGATGAGCCCTAAAACACTGATCTGGATGATGGGAGTGATGTGCCCAAACGGATCTGTAACAGTAGGTGTCATACATCATAGTACAATCCCTAACTCATCATTGGTAGTCAGGGTGTTAATGAAGGAACTTGGCATGTGTCTTGATTTTATTGGTATCAGTAAGTTGACAATTAAGGATAAATTTACCATCCTCATTATTGATTATCTCTTAGATGAACTTCTTGGAGAAAAGTGTTTCACTAAGCTTGATCTATGTTCAAGATACCACCAAATCAGGATGAAAGACATAAACATCCCAAAGACAACTTTTAGAACACATGAAGTTCAGTATAAATTTCTAGAGATTCCTTTTAGTCTTTATTATGCTCCATCTACTTTCCAAAGCCTCATGAACAAAATTTTCAAACCTTTCATACACAAGTTTGTGTTAGTCTTACTCGATGATATCATAATCTATGGTAAAGCATGGGAATCACACATAAAGCATGTTGATAAGTGCTTGCAACTTCTAAGAGACAACCAATAATTCTTCAATCACTCCAAATGTTCTTTGGGGGGCTCCAAGGTTGAATATTTAGGTCACATTGTAAGATAGGAAGGAGTACGAGTTGATCACAAGAAAGTGGAGACTATGTAAGACTAGCCACAACCCAAAACATTGAAGAGATTGATTCTTAATACTTATAAGTTAATACAGGATTTTTTTTTTAAATTATGGAAAATTTGAAGTTCCCCTAATTTCACTCCTTAAAAAGAATGCCTTTTTTCTAGAGTAAGGAAGTCACACAAACATTCATTGCTTTAAAGGAAGTCATGTGCACTACTTTAGTATTAGTAGTACTTAACGTTAATAAGGCCTTTATCTTTGGATGTGTTGTTCAAGAAGAGGTATGGGGGTAGTATTGATACAAGAAGGATAGCCCTTGGCATTCACTAGTAAGTAATTGTGTGGCCACAAATTTGTAAAATCCACATACAAGAAGGAAATGATGGTTATCCTCATGAATTTGAGGCTTGCCGACCATATCTCATAGGGAGGAATTTTCAAGCCAATATTAACCATCATATTCTAAACTACTTCCTCAAACAATATTTTTCCTCATTGGAGTAACATAAATGGGTAACCAAGATGTTAGGATATGATTATGAGATCATATATAAGAAGGGTAAAGAGAATGTTGTGGTTGATGCTTTATCCAAACAATTTGAAGAGGATGTGTCGCTCCTTTCCTTATTGTTACCAAGTTAAAAATGGCTTGACAATTGGTGCAATAATCTTAATTTTCCTTCGAGCTTAATCTTGCTGATTTATTATGAGTGTTCTTACGGTTACAATTTCATTTTTCTTTTTAAACAAAATATCTCAGATAACATGCTCGTATCTTGTTTGGTTTCTGAATTTGAGTTTTATTTGATGGCAAGGTTCCCATGTTCATTGATGTCATTCTTCTCTTCTCTCACTACCACTTTAGTTTGATAAAATTTGTTACATTGTTGAAATTCGTTGCACTGGTTAGTTGAGATTGGTCAGTCCAAAGATTTTTATAAATATATATTTTCTAGCTTTATATGCCATGACCTTTTTCTAATTTGGTAGTTCAAATTTCTTACCAAAAATAGCCATTCTTATCAAGATTTTCTAATATTCTGAAATTGAATGGAGGTGAAATTTTTTTTAACTCATCATCTAATTCTAAAATATTTTTCAGAAATAAGCAATCTAATTAAATTCATAGAATAAGAATAGGTTTGTTGTTTTTTTATTCTTGTTCCATACCTTGATATTCCTAAAATATTTCATAGATTTCAAATTTTTTGCATACTATTACTTTGCGGCTTTTCCTTTCTCCTTCCAACCCTTCTGGATTTTCATTTCATCTCCTTGTAATTGTAATTTGGAGGATAGGACACCTTGTTTTGAGAAGGTACGCATGTTTTTCCCTTGTCCTTCCATGCCTTTTGGCTTTAGATTTCATCTCCATGTAATTGTAATATGGTGGATATGATACCTTGTTTTGATTAGGTAAGGATGTGGTTAAGATTGTATACATTGTTTAGTATTTTTGTATTCTGGAGGACAAGGACAAATTTAGTATTAGAAATGAGTATATTTAAGTTTTCAAGAGTTGATAAGATTTATGTTAAAATATATTATTTATTAGTAACTTTTTTGTATTTAAAGGATAAATTCAGCAATGTAAATGAATAAATTCAAGTTTTTAGGGGTTAATAAAGTTTATGTTCACATATATTATAGACTAGCAAGGTCATATAAATTAAATGTCTTGATGATAAGCATCAAAATATTTACTTCATTATATAAACTATTAAAATAAAAATAAAAAATCATAAAAATTAACTAATGAATAACTTTATTTCATATTTATATTATTATTAATTACTATAAAAATAATTAATATATAAATTCTCATGGGAATTCTCAATTTATAAACAAGTTTTGCTATAATATGAGAGGCCAAATCCATCACTTATCAATAACACATGCCCAAAAAACCATAACTCATTTCATATGACAATTGTTCATATAACATTTTTAGTTAATCAATTTAATTAAAACGTCCATGGGTCTTGGATAGACATTGATCGGGTGCTATGTTAAGGCACTCCTTGATGTGAAGTCACCGGTTCAATTCCATGCTAAGAGGTGATATATTGGACATGATAAAGATGTAGTCCTACCAAACTTAACAAAAAAATGAAAATTTGCATAAGTACTCTGGAAATAAATTTCAACTTTTGATTTGTGAATATTAAGAATATTATAGAATATTTCATAGAGGTTAAATCCCTATCAATAACCTAATAGACAAGTTTATCTACTTAAATATAAAGTAAAATAAATTTGTTTTTATAAAATGTAAATGAATTAATTTATATGAGATTTAATTTAATAAGATTTATAATGTTTACATATAATATAAAGTAAAATAATTTTTTTTTATAAAATATAAATAAATTAATTTAAGGTTTAATTTTTATTAAATTTACTAAATTAATTTTTTTATTAAAAAAAAAAAAAAACTATTAATGAAATAAACTTAGACATGAATATTAATTCAGAATAATAAAAAAATTTATAAATATAATAACGTAAAAAGTATTTATGTTTCAATAGGCTAATTTAGTATTTATGATATAGTAGGGAAATTTTTTGTTATTATTAACTAGCTTAGATTCATCTTAATCTACCAAGAGTTGAGAGGGAAGATGTAAATCTCTCTTTGAGTGCAAAACTTGAGGAAATGCTTGCACCTAGAGATATTTGAATCCTCTTTATGATGTTTTGAAGCAAAACACTAATAAAATGTTTTAACTATAAGATATTTTCTATTTGACTTTTTATATATAGAGAGAGCACTGAAATATTTTAATAATTATGATTCACATTCTCCACATCAAAATGTTAATACATGCCCCTTCGTCTTCATAAGTACTAAACATATAGATATATATATATACATATACATATATATATGTACACTTGTAGAATATATTTTTGTGATTAATATTCTTTTAAATGTTACATGTCAAGCCCATATTAAACATAGAAGGACTTACAAATTTTTCTCATCTTTTAATTAGAAAGAACTCATTAATAGAATAAAAACAATCTCTCTCTATCAAGAAAACTTTTACTAAAGATAAATATTGAAATATTGGATTTATGTCCCACATTGAACCTTTTATTTGTTATTATTATATTTTTGTTTTAAATATTACATATGAATTGAGTAGATAATGAACAAACATAGAGCCATCTTAACTCCAGATCTACCAAGAGTGAAGAGCAATCAACCATATCTCTCGAGGTGCAAATCTTTCTTCAATTTTTGCTCTCAAAAAGAGGTTTACATCTAAGAGATTTAATCCCTCTCTACCCTTGGTAGATCCAAAGTTAAGATCTATGCTATAAATAAATTTGATGTTAAATTAAGGTGGAAATTGAAGTAATTTTAATAAAAATGTTTAGGTTGTTATGATGAATGGTTTCATAAAATGTAATCATTTTTATATTGAGTATGAAAATAATATATTTTAGTAAAATATTATTAAAGGGATATTGTGTTATATATATATATATATATATGAATGATTTAAAATTTTTAAATTTCTATAATTTGGTTTACTTTTTATAACTTTGATTTGAAAGTTTCCTTGAATCATGGACTCAACACCTCAATTGCTCTTATTTTCAAAATTAGTGACAAAAATAAGACCTAGCATTATATAATGACTAGTCATCTTTTTATTAACTTTATAGATACTACTTTTAGATTTTTACATACTACTTCTAATTTTTTCTTTAATACTTTCAATATTTTATTAGATTAAATTTGTTAAATGTTAAACATTTACACCTGACATCTACCTCATACTAGATTATAGAGCGTCTCTCGATATAACAAAAAAAATTATATTATTAAAAAACAAAACATGACCAAAAACAAGTTGGTTTTATACTTTATCTATTCAATTCAATGGATCATTTAGTTACTCATATGATTATCACACAGGATTTCCAAATTAATAAAGTCAATTTCATGCATTGCTTATTGACATTACGAAAGTTCTTGATACAATGCCTATGCATGTAACCTTTGGAATAAATTAGAGGAGGTAAAAGTTCATTTGATTTGAGAGTTGATAAGATTGTATACAAAATTTATCATTCTCTTCAGGAATAAAAATAGTTATTAAGAAGAAATTTATAGGGGTTAGGAAAGGTTGTTTTTTTTTTAAGATTTTGGTTTAAATACTAATACGATAAGCTATAATAATCAAATTCAAAAATATCATTTATACTAATTTTGTGTATGATAATGACAATTTAGAGGAAGTTAAATCATACAAATATCATTGCTTAGATTTTTGTTGGGGCTTTGTTGCAAGACTAACCGAAACTATAGCATTTTGGAAAAAGATTGGTGGAGGATGGAAATTCGTTTTAAGCTTGAGAGCAATTGTAAATCAACAAATTTATGGTTTTGGAAAGAAAAAAAAAAAAAAACTAACTTTTTTGAGATACTTCTTACACCAATTATCTATATGGAGGTGAATTTTGGGTCTACATATTCTCAAAATAATCTGGGAGGAAAATTAAGTAAATCTAGAAGTTATTTATAATTTATATCATTTTAAAATTAAAACAATACACTTTATCAAACCCTCCTCTTTGAAGTTGGTATTTCACTAAGAGGTAGGAGGATATTTATGGTTTTGACAATCCTATATATCATCAAAAAGTATTATAAGTTTAGTTTTAGTTTGTTTCAAGTTTTTCAAAATAGTATGAATATAAGTACTTCATTGGCCTATGCTTATACCTTTGGATTAGAAGATGAATTTTTGATATGTTGCAAAGGAACTCTTTCTCTATATACACAACAATTTTCAAAATAATAAAGTGAGCTTGGACCCTACACCTAAGCCTAAAACCAGTGTGTGGAGAAATTCCATAATTCTATTTCTACATAGGCAATGGCTTAGTATTTTGACCATCATGCACTTATCTTTTCGAATCAAGCTCTCAATTTTTTATAGGATTTCAAGGAAACCTTTTCCACATTCTCGCATATTTTCAAAAAATAATATTGAATTTTGATATTGTGTAAATGTCTTAAGCCAACATGCAACACATTTTAGATTTTATTTCTATCCTAATAGAGACCTAGTGTTTTGCGTAGATGAAATAGTCCTAGTAGTTTATTCATGAAAACATCATAAATACACAAAGTGATGCATAGTAAGAACACTTGTTTATTGTAAGAATATTATACAATGTCATTGCTCATTGAGTACATTTAGATGTGTATAAATAAACGTACTATGTTGTGAACCAAACATTTTAAAATGATCAAAAATAAATAATTAACAATCCACTTTGAAGGCAAAAATTCCTTTTACATTGAATTCTATGCCATGACAATATATGATGCATATAAAATTGTATCTCTTTTATTATAAATGGGAGATTAAATGACATGATTAACCTATCACTAGGTTGACCTAGTCATAATTAATAAACTAATAATGAATGCTTATTAGGGCCATAACATAGATTCGCTCTTTTAAAAATGATTTTCTCTAAAAGCTTGTAATTGATGGTATTTCTTCAAGAATTGCTCTTTTTCCCACATACTTCTTCTAGAGGCATATTCTTTCACTTGACTAGATACACCATATGGTTCTATTCAAAAGTTATAGAGAATGATGATGTATAACTTTCTCTGGTTTAAGAGTGAAATACCCTTCATCTAATTATCAAAGATTTTTTTGCAATATCATAGTTTTTCCCAAAAAAAAAATAGGCAAGATGTATGAAAAAACATATAAATGTGAGAAGAAAGAAACCTAACTCATATGCCACTTGTCCAACCCTGTGAATATTCTTGTAGAGTCCATGAAATTTTGGAGCTAACCTGTTATTCTTCTCTTGCTTGAGTGTAGACTGCTTAAAAGTTTGTATTCTAAAAAAATACATAATCACCCTCCTCAAATTGTCTTTTACGTTGATGTTGATTTTATTTTTGTTTCATCCTATTTTGTGCCATTTGAAGGTTTTCCTTAAAAATTGTCAAAGTTTCTTTAGTATTCTCCATATATGGTTTTAGTTCCTATACTTTGAACTTATCTTGCAAAAATCATGAGATAATATGAGTTGGATACTTGTAAAGGGTCTCAAATGGCGACATTTTAGTGGATGTGTGATAAGTGATATTATACCACCATTCTATCAAAGGAATCCAAGTCATCCATTGAGATTGCTTGTTTGAAGAATGTGATCAGAGATAACCCTTTAAACTTTTGTCAATTATTTTTGTTTGACCATCTATTTGTGGATAATATGTGGAACTCATAGCCAGTTTTGTTACACTCATCTTCAATACTTCTTTTCAAAAAAATCATGTGAATTTTAGATCTTTATCACTACAATTATTTTAGGAAATTTATGAAGTTTATAAATTTACATCATGAACACTTCTATCACTTGGCTTGTTGTATATGTACTTTGAATTTAGCAAAAAAATGCATATTTTGTGAGTCTATCTATGACCATAAAAGATAGCATCCTTCAAATTTTGGTAACCCTACAATGAATTCTATTTTGGGGGACGTTCCAAGAAAGAATGGGGTTTAAAATCATGAACCAAATTGAAAAGTGTGTTATTACACATGTTAATACTTTATTTTTCTAACTTGAGGTTTGTTTCATAGAAAGTTTATTTAATACAATCCATTACAAACGTTGATTCCTCTTATATAGAGTCAAATTTGTTGTAGGAAAGGATGATCCATGCATGGCATTATTTACATAAGTCCAATCATCCAATATTGTTTTGATTACTCTACTTCTAGTACATACTAATCAAAATAAAGACTAATTTGAGAGTTATGAAGATTATTGGATACCCTTACATTGTTTATATTTCTCATTAAGCAAAAATTCATGTACCAAAATAGATGTTTGGATAAATGATTAAAATTCATGTTGAATTGAATTCATCGTAAGAAGGTGGTGGTTTGTATCATAATTTTCCAACCCTTGTTCTTGATATCAGATTTTGATGATAAGGCCACAACACCATTATCAAACCTAGAAGATATGGTGATGAATTATTCCTCATATGAATTAGAGTCCCTGGTTGAGGATACAACTGTGATCCATAACACAACTCAAGTAAACATAAATTTCCCTCTATTTATGAACTATGTAGCATCTAAAACTAAATCCATGGGGGGGATATATAAATTGAAATGAGTTTGATAGATCAGAATATAATTAACTCATGCATGTCAGATCAGAGAAGGACCCAATTGAGATTGGAGTTCAGGGACAGTGTACTATCAGTTGTAAAATCATATAAATTAACAGATGGTGTATGTAGTGAGAAGAAGGCCTAAAATAAACCGTTCCTTAATTACAAAACTCACTAATTTTAACCATTTGAATTACCTTTAAAAGGAGGAATGAAGGCACAAGTTTAATTATTGTTTTGGTGAGCACGAGTTAGTGAGACCAAGCAATAGAAAGCATGAGTTTGTGTGTGGAGCTTATGAGAGAAAGGTGTGCCAAGAGAAGCTTGCGCACAAGTTGGTAGTGAGATAGATTGAGATAGTGCAGAGGTTGCTCGAGATTGAGAAAAGCATTGTAATATTCTCATATTTTCTGATTAATGCAATATATAGATAGCGGGGGTTTTTAGTTGTGTCTTTCCCCATTAAATTATTGTGTTATATGTGATTGAATTCTTTCTCTTTTATGCTTCATGATTTCATCGATCATTTATTGTTTCTGCTGATGAGTAGAGTAGATTCAAGTAAATTGTTTTAGCATATTACAATATTCAGTTTGAATCTACAAGAAATTTCTACATGGTATCAGAGCTAGATTTGTAGAAATTTCTACATGGTATCAGAGCTAGATCTATAGAAATTTCTACATGGTAACGGAGCTAGATTTATAGAAATCTCTACATGGTATCAGATCTAGAATCACTATATATTTGGATTCACACTAGAACCAGTCCTTGAAGTCCTCATGTATAGTGATCATTGAAGAACTAATGAGTTGTTATGAGGAATAGATTGATGGATCTCTAGTTCAGGGCAAAGCCAAAAGACCCTATGCACAGACTTCTTAATGGGGCTAGTGGGTAGATCAGTGAGCCAATGTTTAATGACACAAAATAGAGCTATGATTATTATTATTGGTAGATTGAGGAGTAGTGAGATTTCCCATAGGGAAATCAAGACTCAGAGGGAGTTTAGTTTCAGAGGGAGCAACCCTATAGAAGCTAGTACTTCAGGATCAAGGGAGATCATACTTATTATGGAAGGTTTTGCATAAACAATTCAGAAGCAGAATCAGAGCAATAGCAACAACGGTATGAGTAGATAAGATTTCTCCATGCATGTAGCCATACCTCCAGGTGTGAGGTGGGGAGATGTGAAGCAATAGTCCCAAGGGTTGCAGAAATTTGGGCAGGATCCATTGAGGTGTTTTTGTCTCATAGATCATTACCTTCATATGGGGGCCCACAGTATTTAGTAGCAAGATGATCAATGTCAGTTAGATACTAAGGATTGCAGAGCAGTGTTGATAGCAGGGCAGGAGGCTTAGTAGTAGAGTTAGGAACATCACAATTTTTCTTAGTAGACAGTTGCACACAGAATTGATTCAGTTTATTTTGTTTGGGTGCTTTTTAGTTGGAGATGTTGTAGTAGCAACATCAACAGTGACAAGAGTTGCATGCAGAAAATTCCAAAGATAATGGATCAAGATAGAGTTGAATTCCTTTCTTGTTGAGAGGGAGTGTTGAAAATAGCAACAAGAAATGTTAAAAAAATAACAACAAGAAAAATCCTAATTTAATTTGTCCTTGAATTAAGTTGGGAATTAAATTGTAATTCCACATCTCATGACAACTTTTAATGGTTAACTAAGTTAATTTGACTTAGTTATATTAGTTAATTTGATTTGAGGGTCTAACTTGAGTCATGTAGAGTGTCTCCTACTTTTTAGTAGCCCTAGTTGAGTTTATTTTGAGTTTTAATTATTTAATTCAGTCAAACTGATTTAAATTCAGTTAAACTAGTTCTGATTGATGAAGGAATTAGTGGGAGATCCAGTAGTGGGGTGTAACCTACAGTGATCAACCAGTAAACTGAAGATTCATGCATGTTAGATCAAAGAAATTTTGAGATTGGAGTTCATGGACAATGTACTATTAGTTGTAAAATCATCTAAATTAAAAAGACGGTGCATGCAGTCAAAAGAAGGCCTAAAATAAATCATTCCTTAATTAGAAAACTCACTAATTTTAACCATTTGAATTACCTTTAAAAGGATGAATGAAGGCACAAGTTTAATTATTTTTTTGGTGAGAAGGAGTTGGTGAGACCAAGCAATAGGAAGCACAAGTTTGTGTGTGGAGCTTGTGAAAGAAAGGTGTGCCAAGATAAGCTTGTGCACAAGTTGGTAGTGAGATAGATTGAGATAGTGCAGAGGTTGCTCGGTCTTGGGAAAAGCATTGTAATCTTCTCATATTTTCTTATTAATGCAATATACAGATAGTAGGGTTTTTTAGTTATGGCTTTCCCCATACAATTATTGTGTTATGTGTGATTGAATTCTTTCTCTTTTATGTTTCGTGATTTCATCAATCGCTTATTGTTTCCGTTGATGAGTAGAGTAGAGTCAAGTCAATTGTTTTATCATATTAAAATCTGCAGTTTGAATGTACAAGGAATTTCTACATGGTATCAGAGCTATATTTGTAGAAATTTCTACATGGTATCAGAGCTATATTTGTAGAAATTTATACATGGTATCGAAGCTAAATTTGTATAAATTTCTACATGGTATCGAAGCTAGATTTGTAGAAATATCTACATGGTGGTAGAGGAATGTCAAAATACCTAATAATACTTGGGTGCAATCCTTAAAACCAATAATTCAAAATCAAAATTTTCAAAATGGAGTGTTTAAGAGCTTGTTCGTTGCCCCATTGGATGACGTTGTTTTTCAAATGCAAAATTTTATCACTTGCAAAGGTTGTTATAGCTTAGTCTATCATTATCATATCAAATGAATGTTACACCAAAGGAATCAACAACTTCTATTTAGCTTTTTTCTTACAACATAAGGTTTCCAAAATGGCTACCTTAGGACAAAAGAAGAAGGAATGTGGAGAAGGTTTACATAACCATGGACTTGTGAGGATTATTTTAATCATTGAGCTATGTGTAGGGTGGGATTGGAATAATTTCACGGTTAACTGAACCTTAAATAGAAGGCATAGAGCCAGATTATTGTCCACCCTCGATAACTAGGTATGTAGAGAGAAAAGCAAGGTGAGGCCTTTACTCCAAGGGTTCCTATGAGTAGGACCTTAACATTAAAATACTACCATATAAGGATTTAATCTCAAACTAGACAATGTGAATCTCGTGTGTCCACTAAAACTAAAGAAAGACATAATTGGCCCCCTGACCCCAAAGGAAAAAGGCTTGTAGTTAAATTCAATGAATCTGAATATATAATAACTATGGAAACAAGGATAAGGGAATTAAATTCTGACATTGAAGAAATGGAAGAGAATACTCAGCTAGTGGAATTCAACTTGTTTAGGCTTCCAAGGTACATGCACACACGTTAGCCAATAATAAAAGGAAACCTATGGGTAAGCGTAAGCATCATGTACCATTATTAGATAAAACATAATTGTACCAAAATTATTCTTATTTGAAACTACTTAACGTTATAAGACACCTTCAAAATAAGAATTCAAAACTCAAAAGTTAAATTAATAGGCATAAAATCCAAACTCTCAACATGGATGCATTGATAAAAGCAATCAACTTTAAGAATTCACCATTTCAAGTAGGAGATAAGCTTAAGATGATTGCTAGTGGAAACACCAGAAATGAGAAGAAGTTCTCTATGAATGATGGTAGGTTTGTTTCATATCATGGTGAAAAGGAATACACTATGCACAAGGACACTATATATGGAGAAATTTTTTAGTGAGACATTGTCAAAGTTTTTCATGACCTAAAAGTAGAAAATCCTTAGAATAGCCAAGAGGAAATATCACGAGAAGAAAGTCATCTAGAAATAATCCCTAAAAAAGATTATATTTCAAATGAGAATTCAACCCTAAAAAAGGAACATATTTTCATTCATAAACCATTTTATTAATACGATTTTGGATGATGTCATGAAAAATAGTTACGCCTTCCTGCAACTGAAATTCGACCTCCTAAATTGGAGAAATAAAGATGAATGTTTTAACTTGGGAATAATTAATAGAGAAAATCATCGAGCAAGCATCTACAAACTAAAGGAAATATGGTTTCATATGAACCTTGTACAAAATAAGAAGTGGAGGTCTAGGATCAAATATTATAAGGACAAACTAGAAGATTCTCATAGGAAGATACAAAAGGTATGTGAACTTTCAATTTAAGGGATTACCTATCCATCCAAATTTTATAGATTATTTCTCCACGGAAGGTAGAAAATTTTCAAAATACAAAGAATTACAACATGATTTAATGCAGAGATTCAAAAGACAAGCCACATTTTGGATGCATTTTCTTCTACAACATTGCATGATCCAAATTTTCTTATGAACTTGACTTTTTTTAAAATTTTCCTATAAGAAAATTCTCATTAGAAACAAAACCCCTATATAGAGGACATTCAACTTATGGTATTCTCATCTTATGTTTGCAACCAAGAAATGTGGAAAGAAGAATCTCAATTCCAAAAAATTGTGGCAAGTAATTCTAGTATCCACATTAAAGAGGAGCATCCCTTACCAACAATAATTCAAGAAGAGTATTATAGAATTCTAGATTATTCCATAAATGTGGCCATAATCAAGAAAAAACAACATTTACCCTAGTACATTATTAATATATTACTCAGAAATATGTCATTGAGGCCCTTATGGTTTCATATGATAGATGGGAAAGATCCTATATTTTTATGAAGCAAGGATCCCATGACAAGAGTAGACTTGTGAAAATTCACTTAAAAAATAGGTACCAAGTGGATGGCACTGAGGTTTTACTATCCACTTATTCGGTGTCCTACCAATAACTATAGAATTTCAATTGAGTGGGAAAAAATTATGAATTATCTCAATGGATACAGTTGGTGAGGAATCTTGGGTTTTATACTTCAGAATAAAATGGTCACCCAAGTTTCAATTGGAGTTACCTCCATTTGAATGTTTTTCATAATATGTTAGTGGGTTTCATGGGGACATGCAACCATATTGGGAAGGGGGGCATGAAGATCCTCCCATATGGTACATTTTGAACTCATTAAAAACCCATTTTCCTTTATATTAGAAACCCTCATTGGTTATAAATGGATTAATTAATGATGATTGGCTCATTAATTCGTATTGGATCGTTTCTTGGTTATTTTCTCATTTGCAATTATGATTTTAGGGTATATTTTGATGTGTTATTTCTATCTTATTAAAAACTAGGCTTTCTAATAGGTGTGCTAAGGAATGAAATGAGTGCATGACCTCAAAACACAAACTAATCATGAAATTATCTTATGTCTAGTTTTTACTATGGTTTAAGAAGCATGTTGAAGATAACTAAGCTTCAAATCAACTACGAAACATGTGGGATTTAACACTTCAACCAACTCCTGGAATATCTCATGCTAATTTTAGGAAAAATGTAACCATCCACTTAGTGTTTTAAATATTTAGGATGTTGGTCGAATCCATTATGTGAAGAATCTCATTCTTTGTTCATTGATCTAAGCATCTTGTGATAAGTAGAAGCACATGGGTGTAATCCCCAACTTGATTGGCATATCCTCTAACTAAAACCCTAAACCAAGTTATAACCAAATTAAAATCCACAATATAGAATTAGCTTTGGTTATTGATCAAGCTTTTTCCTTTTGGTTAACATGGTAGGGAAACAAGGGAATCTCTTTGTAAATATTTGTAGGTAGTTCAAAGTTTCTAGCTATTTGTATTACTATCTTATTTATTTCATTTCTCTAAATTTGGCATATAACCCATTATATATACATGTGGCGCATGATCCATCAAGAGGAGGGATGATAGAGAAGAAAATAGAGACATTAGAATGGGTATTGTGTGAGAAAAAGTTGTAAAACCATTTCCATTACTCTTGTTAATGAAATACAAAGTTTGTGCCAATTTGAGACATTTTTTGTTTTATTTTCTTAAGTGTATGTGTAAATTTATTTATTTTAACTGTGTGTTGTTGCTTTTGTTCACAATTATTTATTTCCAGTGTTACCTTATATATATTAAATTTGTGACTTGGTACTCTAATGAAGTATTATATTAATAGTTTTTCTTATTTAATAAACTATTCTATGATTGTTTGTTAATGTAGACAGTGGCGTAGATCAAGGAACTTCATGTAGAGGATACCCACATAATAATTTTGTGAAGTCCCATAAACCTAAACTAAGATTAGAGTCACTAGTATAAGAAGATTGGTAATCTTTGATGTTTGTAGTAAGATATTAGAGAATTTTCTATAACATTATTTTCATTATTTTCAAGTATATAAATTAGTTATTATAAAGTTGATTCCCTTCTTAAACAATTAATACAAGGACCTGTAACCTATGCAAATATTGCACAATGCCTTAAAAAATTATGTATCCTCAGTTGATAGTATTAAGTGACTAAGTGCTCTAAGTTGTATTGAATACCTATATAGGAACATTACCATTGAAAAATGACAATGTTTCTATATGTTTTCCATTAGGCTAGGAACATGTGTTCAGTTTTAGGGTCCTACACGAACCCCCTTAGATAAATTATTAATGTATGTGGCCCATTAAATAGTTAGTTTATCGGCACTCATTCTAAAAATTGTCCTCTTTGTTAATAAAACCCAAATTTGCTAGTAGACTCTCATTATAAGTGGGCCCATAGGTAACTAACGTTCTCCATGGATATATATATATATATATATATATATATATATATATATATATATATATATATATATATATATATATAGATATATATCTATATATATATATATATATATATTAGAAGTTTATAAATTTGGTTGTGTAGTGTAGTTGGTTATCAACATCATTTTCTTCAGGAAAAAAGAAAGGTTATATAATATTTTGTCAAGAATTGTGATTGTATTTAGAGCATTGTTCTTGGAGATTGCCTCCTTTGAAGAGGCAAGTGAGCATAACTCTCTATTTTCTATTATCAAATAGATATTTATTGGTTTTATGTCTCTCTTTCTTGTCTTCTTGGGTTTTTCATTATTTCATGTGAATTACACTATAAGTGGTATCATAACTCTTTATTTGGCTCAAATTAGGAGAATTCTTGGGCACTAAGCACGAGAATTTTTTTTGTTGATTTTTTTACAAGATAAAGAAGATGAAAAAGTTCAAGTGAATTAAATAAAATTTATATGTATAATTTGAAGGATCTAATCCAATGATTAAATTCCTCTTAGATAAAAAACCCAATTAAAAAAAAAGGTTCCAAAAATGAGTCTAAAACGTGAAGTTATCAGCAATTGAACATCGACAATTTTTTAGGGTTTTTACAAGTGTAAATTTTGTTGGCAAAATTTAGGTCTATTTTTGAAACTTTTTGTGCATAATTTAAATAGTATAATCCAATGAATGAAATTCTCTCAATTATCCGATTAAAAAAAAACATCCAAAATGGAGTCTAAGAAGTGAATTTATCAACAATCTAAAATCAACTTTTTTTAAGGTTTCTTTCGATGATGACAATGAATTTTCCATATTAGATAATTTTTATTGAGATCATAGATCTTAGTCAAACTAGTTCCATAATATTCAAGTGCTAGAATTTTATAATTAGGTTCGTGATAGCTAATCTAAGAAAGATGTGTTTCTACATTTTTAAATAGCACGGGTACTATCCCAATAGCTTTTTCTAGTAAGCTCACCCATGAAAGGGAATACCTATAAACATCCTCATAATTCCTCAGACAACATGAACACTTGCTCTAGTTCAACTTAGTTGGAATCAATGCAAGGTTAGCTTAAACAATGTTAAGAAAGCATAAATGGGTTGGAAGAGAAGTTTAATGAGAGGTTTGATAACTTTGAAAAGAATTTGATGGATAAGATGTTGAGTATGTTTGTATGAATCATACCAAGCAAAAACCACATGAGTGCATAGAAAATTCATCCACATAAAGGAAAAAATTCTAAAATGGAAATGTTTAGCCACCCACCATATTTAAAATTCGTTGCATTGATTAGTTGAGATTGGTCAGTCCAAAGATTTTTATAAATATATATTTTCTGGCTTTATATGCCATGACCATTTTTTAATTTGGTAGTTCAGTTTCTTACCAAAAATAGCCATTCTTATCAAGATTGTCTAATATTATGAAATTGAATGGAGGCGAAATTTTTTTGAACTCAACATCTAATTCTAAAATATTTTTCAGAAATAAGCAATCTAATTAAATTCATAGACCAAGAATAGGTTTGTTGTTTTTTATTCTTGTTCCATACCTTGATATTCCTAAAATATTGCATAGAGTTCAAATTTGTTGCATACTATTGATTTGTGGCTTTTCCTTTCTCCTTCCATGCCTTTTGGCTTTTCGCTTTTGATTTCATCTCCTTGTAATTGTAATTTGGTGGATAGGACACCTTGTATTGAGAAGGTAAGCATGTTTTTCCCTTTTCCTTCCATGCCTTTTGGCTTCAGATTTCATCTCCTTGTAATTGTAGTTTGGTGGATATGATACCTTGTTTTGATTAGGTAAGGATGTGGTTAAGCTTGTATACATTGTTTAGTATTTTTATATTCTGGAGGACAAAGACAAATTTAGTATCATAAATGAGTATATTTAAGTTTTCAAGGGTTGATAAGATTTATGTTAAAATATATTATTTATTAGTAATTTTTTTGTATTTAAAGGATAAATTCAACAATGTAAATGAATAAATTCAAGTTTTTAGGGGTTAATAAAGTTTATGTTCACATATATTATAGACTAGCAAGGTCATATAAATTAAATGTCTTGATGATAAGCATCAAAATATTTACTTCATCATATAAACTACTAAAAAAAAAAAAATCATAAAAATTAACTAATGAATAACTTTATTTCAAATTAATATTATTATTAATTACTATAAAAATAATAAATATATAAATTCCCATGGGAATTCTCAATTTGTAAATAGGTTTTGCTATAATATCAGAGGCCAAATTCATCACTTATCAATAACGCATGCCAAAAAAACCATAACTCATTTCATATGACAATTGTTTATATAACATTTTTAGTTAATCAATTTAATTAAAACTAAAAAATTTGCATGTCCATGGGGTCTTGGATAGACAATGATCAGGTGCTATGTTAAGGCACTCCTTGATGTGAAGTCACCGGTTCAATTCCACACTAGGGGGTGATATATTGGACATGATGAAGATGTAGTCCTACCAAAGTTACAAAAAAAAATGAAAATTTGCATAAGTACTCTAGAAATAAATTTCAACTTTTGATTTGTGAATATTAAGAATATTATAGAATGTTTCCTAGAGGTTAAATCCCTATCATTAACCTAATAGACAAGTTTATCTGCTTAAATATAAAGTAAAATAAGTTTGCTTTTATAAAATGTAAATGAATTAATTTATATGAGGTTCAATTTAATAAGATTTAAAATGTTTACATATAATATAAATTTAAAATATATATATATATATATATATATATATATATATATATATATAATTAATTTAAGGTTTAATTTTAATTAAATTTAATAAATTAAAAAATAAAAATAATAATAATAAATAAAAATATTCTATTAATGAAATAAACTTAGACATGAATATTAATTCAGAATAATAAATAAATTTATGTAAATCTCTCTTTGAATGCAAAACTTGAGGAATATTTGCACCTAGAGATATTTGAATCCTCTTTATGATGTTTTGGAGCAAAACACTAATAAAATATTTTAACTATAAGATATTTTCTATTTCACTTTTATATATGGAAAGAGCACTGAAATATTTTAATAATTATGATTCACATTCTCCACATCAAAATGTTAATACATGCCCCTTCGTATTCATAAGTACAAAACATATATATGTACAACTGTGGAATATATTTTTGTGATTAATATTTTTTTAAATATTACATGTCAAACCCATATTAAACATAGAAGGAATTACAAATTTTTCTCATATTTTAATTAGAAATAACTCATTAATAGAATAAAAACAATCTCTTTCTACGAAGAAAATTTTTACTAAAGATAAATATTGAAATATTTGATTTATGACCCACACTGAACCTTTATCATTTTACCTTTTTTATCCAAAAATGTGAATCATCACCTATGGTTGACATCATCATTTTAATTCCTATTGGTTCTTACAAAGTTTATTTTTGTTGTAATTTTTTGTTTTGAGGCTCATTTTTTACCTCAAATTTTTCTAATGAGAAGTTATTATATGTATCCTCAAAGACAAATTGCATATGGCACAAAGTAGAATGAAACAACAAGTTGATCAACATAGATAGAAATGTTCTTTTGTTTCTTTCATTTAAGAACCTTATAAATATACATCTCTCAAGGATAAAGTTCCCCAGAAGATACCTCCTAGGTTCTATGTTCCCTATTAGATCATACAATGCATTTGTTAAATTATCGACAAACTAGCTCTTCTATCCCACTCCAAGATCCATCCATTATTTCATGTGTCTTGTTTGAAGGTTGTGGGATCAAATTGTAAAGTGCAAACCAACCTACCAAAACTTGATGAAAAAAGTTCCATTTGTCTATAACTAGAATTAGTATTGGATTCGAGAGAGCGTCAATTATGCAAATGCATTATCATGGAAGTATTGATACAATGGAAAGCCATGCAACCAAAAGATGCCACATGGGGACCAACAATGATTCTCCAACAATTTCTTCATCTTCAACCTTCAAGACAATGTTTCTTTAAAAAGGGAAGAGCATGTTAGGGTCCTACCCCAACCCCCTTAAATACATTATTAATGAATGTGATCCATTAAATAGTTAGTTAATAGTTACTCGGCGTAAAAAAGACCCTCTTTGTTAATGAAACCCAAATTAGTTAGTAGGTTCTCATTAGAAGTGGGCCCATAGGTAGATAACATTCTCCATGGACAGATATATATTAAGTAGAAGGTTATGTAATGTTCTACTAAGATTAGTTATTTTATTTAGAGCATTTTTCTTAGAGGTTTCCCCCTTGAGGAGGCAAGTAAACATGGCTCTTTATTTTCTATTATCAAAGAGATATTTCCTAGATTTCTTTTTTCTTCTTGTATTTTTGAATTTTGCAATATATTTCATATTGATTACACTACATACATTTAACTTATCAACTAAGGTCTCCATTGTACTTGAGATGTCACACACTATATGTCCATGCTACAAATTCTTAACTTGCATTAATTTGTTGAATATGCTTCTACACAGAAAGGAAATTACATCAAATCCCAAACACTCTTGGCATCGACTATATATTTAAACATCGATCACGCTAAAGGGGACACTGTTGTAACCAAGGAATCACCTTGCGTGATTTAGGAACCCCCCAATTACCATAAGCCATAGGTTTTGTTGTGGGCAAGCTCCATCAAAAAATAATATGCGAATTGAAAATGTCATTGCAAAAAATTGAAACATACTTACGTAAAAAGGAAATTAACTGTAAAAGAAATCAAGAAGCATAAATAAATAAACAAACATAAAATAAAAGATTAAAAACTATATGATGCGCTATTCTCATAGATTGAACTTTGCCTCTGAGAATAGTGCAGCAAATAGAAACTACGGCATAACTTAAATCAAATCACATAGCACCAAGAAACTATGAAAACTACATTTCATATTAGAACAAATACCTCATGAAATATGTATATTATGCCATAATAGTTGGATTGTGTTCTTTAAGAGTTGGAAAGTGATAAATACATATATATTGAATTTTATATATTCATTTATAAAGTTCAACATTATCATTATTACAATGATAACAATGGTTTAATAATATTTTAAAAATAATCGTTAAATATGTGACATGTAAATTATCGTGTGAAAATTTCAATCGACATTGAATTTTATGGTATGTAATAATGATTAAGAATATGTATTTTCTTATAACAGGTTGCATGGTTAAATTTAAATGGGGTCAAGTATATACATTTTTATAGACTTTACCATTAACATCAAGGAGGGTCCTTTGTCCCACAAACAAGGAGGTATCATACACCAATTTCTTGTCCGGCTTGGTCGCCTTAAAATTAATATTTATTTCATTTTGTTAAATAGGTTTATCTTAGGTTGTTGATTGTTTTTTTTGCGAGGTAATGTGACTTGAGATGACTAGTATGCCTAACCTGGGGCTTGAATAGTCGCGGTGCAGGGACATCTAAGCTATCAAAATCACTCGACGGTCGCACCCAACCTGGGTCACACCAACCCTTAGCATGGCTAGATTTTTTCCCACGAAGTTTCAAACCAATGACCTTTACACCACGAAGTATCTTAGAAAAACGCCATGTCACCATCTACTCTACACCTCATAGGCCTTAGGTGGTTGATTGTTACCCTCCCCAACCAAATTCAATTACAACATGTGACAATGTTGAAATCATATAGAATATATTGTTGTAATGACTTCAAGTCTTGTTATTAAACAACCTTCAACCCTAAAAATATTTTTTTGATCTCCCTGGTAATTTAGAAAATATATACTAAATTTAAAGAATAAATTTAGTTTATAAATAAATTAATTTTAATTTTTTTATTAAACATATTAAAAAAATAAAACTTTTAAAATATAGACTTTATATTTTTATACTTAATTTTTTCTAATATACTTTAAATAATTAAAAAAAAACAAAATTGTTAAATAAATATACATTGAATTTTATATATTCATTTATAAAGCACAATGTTGTCACTATTATTATGATGACAACAATGATTTAATAAATCTTTAAAAATAATGTTACATGTCAATTATTGTGTAAGGATTTTAATAATATTGATTTTTATGTTATGTAATAATAATTCAAATTATATATTTTTTCTTGTTTAAATCTAAAGAGATAGAGTATATAAATCTCTATAAAATTTATTGATGAAATCACAACAAAGAAGGGAGTTTCATAAACTAATTTGGTGTTCGGTTTGGTTGTGACCTTAAAATTGAATTATTATTATTATTATTATTATTATTATTATTAGACATTTATTTTATTTTGTCATTTAGGCTTATCTTAGGTGGTTAGGAGGAACAATTGTTATCCTCCCCACCTAGATTTGTTTTTTTGTGTGACATGTTAATGTCATATTGAGTATAATGTTGTGATGACTTCAAACCTTGTTGTTGAATGACCTTGGGCCCCGAATAAAAAAGATATTGAAACATGCAGATATTTATAAAACATAATGTTCACCTTGTCTAAAACTTGTAATTCTATAGTTTGACACAGTGACAATATTAAAATCTCAATATTTCAAACTTGAGTAAGTGTGCAATATCAAATGATGTAAATTCTGGAACATCAAGAGGCTATTCTTGTTTAACTCAAGATGGCTACTATTTGTCACTATCGTAGTTCTTGCTCTCACTTTTAGTTGGCTCTTCTCCAACTCAAGGGATTTTCCCTAAAGGGAGGATTACTAAGGATACATTGTTGTAGATCTAACCCAAAGATATTATGATAATAGAAATAACCCAAGAATAACAAGATAGAAATTCTTCTTTATTATCAAACCCTTAAGGTAGGGCAACACCATACATTCACTCCTGAAGGAAGGAGAACACTCCACAAGCCATATGCATGTTCATACAATAATCCTTGACTATCTCTCCATCAGGGAAAATTTTAAGAACCCCACCTAAATTTATAAATATAATAAATGGGCGAATCTCCATCGTATATAGGAAAAATGGAAGGCGATTTTATCAATAATATAATATGTATATATAATTTTTTGGCGAATCTCTCACTAGGCATGGCGAATATTTTACTCAATTATAAAATCTTGTAAGATCTTGGCGAGTCTTTCACTAAATAATAAAACTTTGTAAAGTCCTAGTGAATCTTAGCATAGGCTACATGCTGGTTTAATTCCCCCATTTAGATAGGCTACATTCCAAGTGAATACCATGGGTCAATACCATGTGCCATTTTTATTTTTATTAATTCTAATATTAGGGTTAATAATGGTTTTTTGCATGGTATTAATAACAATCTAGTCCATGGTATTTGTCCCATAGTATTTTGGCCATAGGTTTCACCTAAATATAACCCATTTTTTGAGTGTTCGTAAATATAAGGTGACTTATGGAGTGAATATAAAAAAATGTTTTATTTGTTTACCATACCTCTCGTTTATTTATATTTTTATTAATTTACCATACCTCTTTTACAAATATGGTATTTGGCCCATAGGATTTACTTAAATAAAACCTCTTTCTTGAGCCTTCTAAATAGAACGAGGTTTATGGACTAAATATAAAAAGAGGTTTTATTTATTTTTATTAATTTACCATACCTCTTTTACAAATATGGTATTTGGCCCATAGGATTTAATTAAATAAAACCTCTTTCTTGAGCCTTCTAAATAGAACGAGGTTTATGGACTAAATATAAAAAGAGGTTTTATTTATTTACGATATGTCTAGTTTATTTATATTTTTATTTATTTACCATACCTTTTGAGTAAGTATAAAAAGACGTTTTATTTATTTACCATACCTCCACTTTACTTATATTTTTATTTGTTTACACCCTTACATGTATATAAGGTGACTTATGGAGTAAATATAAAAAATGTTTTATTTATTTACCATACCTCTCATTTATTTATATTTTTATTAATTTACCATACTTCTTTTATAAATATGGTATTTGGCCCATAGTATTCACTTAAATAAAACCTATTCTTGAAAATGGGCGAATGGATTCACTTAAATAAAACCTATTCTTGAAAATGGGCGAATGGAAGGTTGTAAGTCCTAATTTGAAGGGCTAAATTTACCTTTTTTACCCTCTCCCTTAAAATAAGGTGGGCTATTTGAGGTGATTTGTAAAAATGTACTATGATACAAAATATTCGCCCACTAAAAATTTAAAACCCCTTAATTTCGCCAAAGGGCGAACATTCGCCCCTAAAATTATCCTTGCTCTCCATGTGGAGTCTCTAGCCTCTATATAGGCCTCATACATATAATACCATGGATCATTACCATGGTTCCCTCATACCATCAAACTAATACCATGGGCCCATTACATTATTATTAACTACTTGTGGTACCTTATATGATATGGGTTAACCACCTTATTTATTACTATGGCCCATCCCATTATTACATTATTACCTTGGGTACCTCCCTTGGCACCCCATATTATCCCCCCTAGATATATAACATTCCACCCCCCTAAGCATGTTTCGGGGAAATAATAAGATCTACTCAAAAGAGTAGTCCACTCGTACCATGCACGTGCATCTAGCCATCCAAGAGAAAGGTGAACCCTCGATCTCGCTGGTGCCTCGCTCGCTTGAGATGGAAGTTGACCATGGCAGCTCTTCTGTGTTGATGTGTAGTAGGTGGGTCTTCGCTCCTCGCTATCTGTCATACGGGGGTTGTTGTCCTTGTGGCTAATTGGTTTCCATCTTGTTGGTTGTTTTCTTGCGGGGTGATGTGGGTGATGATATGTTGAAATTTTAACCCACGGTGTCTTTTTCTTTAATTCACCCTGTTGTGGTGCCTGTTGTGGTGTCTTCTTTTCCAATATGACTTCAACCACTGAGCCCTCCTCTGATGTATCAGCATCTGTAACATTTTCTGCCTCCGCCTCTATTTGTGTTTGATTGTCTATCATCACTGGCTCATCATCTAATATGTCAGACCCTGGAACATCTTCTGCTTCAGCCTCCTTGCATTCTACCTGTTTATTAATGGAAATATCCTGTAATGTAATTTTCTTCTTTTTATACCAGAGCTTCAGGAATTTCTTCTGTACATTAATATTGATAGTACCCACTGATTCCATCCAAGGGTATCCCAAAACAACATCTATGTTATCCATATTTAAAGCATAAAAATCACTATGCAACACATACTTATCCATAGAAATCTTCAAATCCTTATACAATAAAACATCCTCATCATCCGCTTGTGCGTTTTCAATGTGTTTTTCTGGAACTTGCAATTTTTTTACCAAATTAACATTGATAAAATTATGCTTGCAACTAGGATTTATAGAAACAATGATCTTCTCTTTCTGAATCAATCCATGAACCTGCAATAAGGATATACCAGTAGGAAATAGCCCCACATGTTTCTCTTTATCTTGTTTTCTGGCATGAGACCATCTGTCTAAAAGTAATTTTTCAAATTCTTCATCGGGCAGGTTGGAACACTTCTTTTGGTTAAGTAATCCCCACCATGTGGCTGCCTCATCTTCAAAATTAAGCACTACAAAAGTTCTCCAATGATGTGTCCATAATAAATTGTGTGTTTTTATGCATTCTTCAATAGTAGGACCATTATCTTTTCCTGTAAAACATAGAACCGCCATGAAGAGGGTTCTGAAAAAAATCACTTACTTGGCAAAAATTTGAAATTGTCACAGTTTAGTCAATATTGCTCAGAATCCCTATTATGACCTGTTTTCAGAAATGGAACAATCATTCTACATCTACCCATGTGATAGAAATCTTGATCCCGGCACTAAAATTTCAGATCTGCGCTGCAACTCTCCCGCCGTCACCAAAATTTCTGCAAAAAAGAGCTGATTTTAAATCAGCGATATCTCCCTCATCCGGACTCCGATTCGACTGATTTTTTTTTGAAATTAGGTATTTTTTCACAAAGATTCCAGATCTACAATTAGATTTTGCAGATCGTGCACCAGGACGTCCAGATCTGTGCCACAAACTCGCTGCCCTGAAAAATTGTCTGCAACCCCACTGATTTTTAGATCAGCGATATCTCCTTCATCCGGACTCCGATTCAACCGATTTTTTTTTGAAATCGGCTATTTTTTCACAAAGAATACAGATCTGCAATTAGATTTTGCAGATCTTGCACCAAAACATACAGATCTGATCTGCAAACTCGCCACCCTCGAAATCCTGCAAAAAATTAAAAAAAATTCTCCCCTTGTGCCCAAGAAAGTGCTCTGATACCACTTGTTGTAGATCTAACCCAAAGATATTATGATAATAGAAATAACCCAAGAAATACTATGAAATGATTCTTTATTGATCAAACCCTTATGGTAGGGCAACACCATACATTCACTCCTTAAGGAAGGAGAACACTCCACAAGCCATATGCCTATTCATACAATAATCCTTGACTATCATTCACTTTTGTGCCCAAGGTGATTTATGAAGAGTAAATCTTAAGAAAACAAGTGGTTGTAGTATAATAAAAAAATAAATGGTGTGAGAAGGAATCCTAAAGGAAAAATCTAAAACCAAGTGCGTAATCACACCTTAGGAAATGGGTTCAAGGGAGCATAGATCAAATAGGGAAAGTGCATGAAATGTAAGGAAATGAGGGCTCCTATGCATGTCTTAAATCAATCTTAGTTTGTTGATATTTATGGCAAAAAATTACCTTGGAAGGCTAGAGGTTCCATACTTAAGCATGGCCATAAAAGTGTGGTTATATCAATTTGGAAAAAAAATGGGTTTATTGAATGGTAGGGTAACATAACAACGATTACAAAATTAAAGGGATAGCATCCTCACATTACTCTATCTAAATGAACCATGGCTCATTACAAGGAAATCATAACATGCTACAAGGGTTTTGTAATACAAAAATCAGCATATAAAATATAAGTGCATAATAAGAGCCTAACATGAAATGAAAATATACCTCTATAACCATTTGGTGTACAAATGAAGTCCAATGGTAGATATCCTCAATCCTCAAATATTAACAACCATTACGATGGAGAGAGAGAGCTCGTGTTTATAGAGGGATTTTGGTCTCTCATATAACTTAATAAAAAAGAAAGAACTAACTTCATGACAAGTCAATCAAATATTATAATAATTTAGTATATCCCTCCTCAATCCATAGTTTACTATGTCACAACATGTGGACAAAAACCTCTTCAAAAGAGCTTGCCCTCCTCTTAAAATATGAAAGATATAGGCTTAAAAATGTCCAAATGATGGCATATAATTAAAAATAGGTATGATAACTAGGTCAACATGCAATATGTCCACATAAAATTCATCCTCCAAGAATATATGTACACAAAATACTATAAAATAATGTTAACATAGGATGATATCTTCAAGGGTGCATCTAATAGAGATCACAAAGTGTGCCCTCTGAGGTGCATGGGAAATAACACTAAAAGATATTCCTTCTAGGAGAATGTTGCATAACCAACCTCCAAAAGTAACAAGTGGTACACAAAATGCATGTAGCTCCACAAGTGTGAATCCCAAGGAAACCACCTCTATGGATTAATGTGTAAGATGTTAAGTAGATGGAGTCCTCCACAAGAAATGAAGACAATTCCTAAAACAACAAGTTAATCATCTCCAACAATATAAATCCAAGGAGATGAGGGTGAATAAGTGTTTTGTCATGCCAAAAACCCATGAAATAATTTAAAATATACCTCCAAGAATAGCAACAAGTGTCTCCACAATTGTTCCCTCCAAGAATATGATATAAATATAGGAAGAAGACCAATCAAGAGCATGCAAAAGTCATGTGCGGCCCTTCAATCATGTTGCATGAAACCTAATAAAATCCATAACCACCTCAAATTAATTAATATATGTCCCAAGTGAAAGAGGTGAAGGTGCTCTTAAATTAAGGTCAAAATACGACAAGTGTATCTAAAATAGCCATGCAATAAATATGAGAGAGCACCTAAGAGAGGTGTGCCCTAGTTTTTTTTCTTTTAGCAGGTATATGGACTTTTATTTTTAATGACCATTGGGTCAATTTCTCCTAGACATTCTGACAACTCTTTTTTTGGATGACTATCCTTGATCAACTAGTTTAATTTCTTTGACAGCATGACAATTTTTTTGTTGGATGACTATCCTTGGATAGTCATTATTTTGAATGCACATAGTGCATCTACAAAATTTGATTTTTTGTTTATTAATAGAAAATTGTGATTTTTCCTTGGCGAAAAAAAAAAGTGTGCCCTAGAAAATTGTACCATATACCTACCTCCACCACCCAACAAATAATATGATATCTCCATGTGAAGTGCACCTTAGGAAGAAGATCCAAGGTGGTTAGATCTCATCATTGCCATGCCAAAACCACTCGTTGTTTCCCAATACCATCAACAAACTCCACCAAACAATGTGCACAAGGAAGAGTGAATGGTAGGAGAATGTGCCAACCTCTCCATTAATAAAATAATCACATGGCCTGCCTTGGTAAAGGTGGCTAAGAGAGGGATTCTAGATAACAAAGCCTTAAACAACCTCAAAATAACTCTTCCAAGTGTGAACAACTACCAAGTGAAGTAGGGTAGTTAATTATTAACCTTTAAGGAAATAAAATGGATTAGTTTTACCACTAAATAGTTAAATTAAACTCAACATTTTGCGTAAAGGTTAACACTCAAATAAAACCATCGTCTAAGTTTCTTCCACCAATATTCATTGTCTGATTAAATCAACATGAACATGCATGCCAATAAAAGGGTTGTGCTCCAATAAGTGGTGTATCATGAAAATATGATGTATCCCCTAGCAATAATCCCACCATGATAAAAAACATAATCAATAAGTAGAAGTTTTACCTAGGTTTGAACCTAGGACGCATCACCAAAGGACTATAACATGATGAAATACTGAAATACTCCATCAACTTCAAAAAAAACTTTATCACTTTCATAAGGGTACTAACATCATCAAACACATTTCATCTAGGTGATGTCTAGAAAATGTTACAAATATTAAGTCATATCACCTAGGGAAATCCCACTAAGGCAAAGTGCACTACCCCAACACATCCATCATCTAATTGTATCAACATTAGAGAAAGGGATAATAGAAAATGCTAAACCATCTAATCATCAAGTATGTCCCTACCACACATCCAGTACAAGAGGTCCATGTAGGACACCCCCCTCTTATTGATAAAGAAACCATACAACATCATCATGCTAAAGTCACTAGGAAAATCCAAAAATGTCATGAAACATCTACTCTTAGCACCACCAACTAACTTGTAAGGGGGATAGAATGATCATCCAAGAATAAGATATAACATATCAACAACACTAAAATGAGATAGGGTGCTTCACAACCATCAAATGAGCAACCAAGGGGTGATAAAAGAGGTAAGCACATATAAGAAGATCACCAAATCATCAAGCACGATCATCCAACCAAGAATAATTAAAACTCTCCCAACCAAATTTCATCACAAAATGGTCCAATATCATGAAGAGGAAGGGCTCCATGAAGATGTATTGTCCTTGGCTGATTTAATGCTCTAAGGAACCAACATCAAATATCCATCAATATGATTAAAATCACAAAGTGGAACCTTATATAATATGAGGTAAAATAGGGCCGACATGGTAGATATGCTCGCCACAAGTTTGGTAATGTTGATCCTTAGAATAGCAAGTTGTCTTGAGATTCCTTTCTCGAGGGCCAAAATACACTTGGCAGATTCCACGGTAGGTCATTTTCCTTATCAACCTCAGATTCCATGACTTTGTTTGCTTAATAGCTTTCTTCAAATTCATTACATAGCAATGATTGAGGCAAAACACCCTTCCATTTGAAGCTCAACTTTTCTTACCATGGTTAAGCAACACAAGCACTTGTCCATAATGAAAAGACCCTGGCACTCAGGAGAGATCTAAATCAAATCCAAAGTAATTCCCGTAGGAACCAAAAGACAAGCTCATCTCCTCACTAAGAAGAGCTCTAAGTAGGGTAATTTTTAGCGGCTAATTTTTTTCCATTTGTCTATTTTTTCCTCAAAAAATAATTTCTCTAATAATTTGTCTTTTTTTATGGAAAGGTTGCTTATATTTTAGATAAAATATGCTTAAAATGATAATTCTCACCAAAATTTATCATGATTAAGAGTAAATTATATATTTTTTATTGAATATTTACCTACATTATCTACAATGATGTTTTCATGACACCAAAATTTTCATCTAAAGTATTATACTTAGATATAATATATTATTCTTTTAAGTTTTTCCCAGCTCCAAGTGAAAGAGAGAATTTAGAGAATGAGTTGATAACCTAGAGAGACCCAATTTAATAAGGGAAAATTTCCCTTCTAAGTTGCTTGGTAAATTTAAGAAGCATGCAAGTGGGAATCCATTTATCCCATTAGGTGAGAAAACACTTTTACATAAGCTCACCTTAGCAGTGAGAGAATAGAGCTTACATCGTAAAAATGATGTCATATTATGCCTAATATTTAGGGGTCATGTAATAGGGGTGTAAGAGGACCTCTCTTACCCCTCAAATAAATTCAAACATTCATTCTGATTAAATGGTTCATTTTTTTTTGCTACTCTGTGTGTGCAATGTGAACCTTTTCTTGACCCCCTCCCACTGCGCCCAGCACCCCCAACCCCCCCCCCAAAAAAAAGAGAAATCTAAGAAGTAATAATTAAGTCAAAAGTTGTTAACCATTGACAAGACCACATCCAAATTTTAAATTATTTGGTTTTTGGGTTAAAGCTTACACTTCATACATTTTATATAAAATAGTATTCATAATAGTATTAATTTTTATAAATAATTACTTCATTAAAATCGTAAAGATTTAAGAAAAAAAATCTCAATATTTTTAATCATATAAATGAAATATTAAAATAAATTAAATATCATATTTTTCTTAAAAATAAAATAAATATAATTTAACAATATTAAATTGTGATGATCATTATGATAAATAATTTTTTAATATCATAAAATCATATATATATATATAACTTAAAATCATATGAAGAATTGAGTGATAATGTAAGATTCATAATAGGAAACTAGAGTGACAACAAAAGGAAATAATAATATGCACACACACAAAATTTAGCCCATGCAACCAATACAACATTAAACACTAGAAATTGTGCCAAGCTAAGCCATTTTATTGATTGAATAAGGGAGAGTACAAAATATATGGAGATAATGGAACCGAGACTTGCTATGGCAAGCAAGGCAATAACTGGAGATGAAGGCACCAAAGTGTTGAAATGGCTCTGCTATAATGCTTGTGCCTAAAACAGGAATAATATGTTGCCCAAATAAGAAAGAACTGTTGATGTAGCCCTCCAGACTGCTCAAAAAAATCAACCAAATTAGCCATAACCTCTAGACCCCAAACCCACAAAAGTCCAACAAGGAATTGGGCTACTTCTAGCTAGCCCAGGAATCCAAAAAAAAGGTGCACTCCCTTCCTTGGACTGGTGTACGTATAAGTGAGAATAAAATGTTGCTACCAACCAAACTCCCTTCAAAAGTTCCTCCAAAAACTGCTCTACGAATATCCCGACAATACCTCCAAAATTCTTGGCAAGTATCATTCCCCAACTCCACAACTTCACACCAAATGCAAGCCTAGCCAGAGACCCCCTGTGCACAACCAAAAACACCAGGAATACTACCACAAAACTCCCAACACTTTAGCCCTGCAAAATACCCCAAATCTCTGGCAAATATAAAAAACAACTCCTCCTGGAAAGCCCATAATCAAGGGTGCCCTATAGCTAGTTTCCCAAGGGGTTCATATCCCTTCTTTTGCGCCCAGCCTACTCCAAATGATGGCCAAATATACCTACAAATATTCCTGGAACAACTCTGAGACATAGAAATTATCTCCCCTAAAGTGGCACTCAAATTCCACTAAAGATGGAGGTGATATTCCCACCTGGAAATCTCTTGTGTTGAACAACATGGTGTAGACTTGGCTCAACAGCTCAAGCGTACAAGGGGTTTGATTCTTAAATTGGAAAAAAGTCCCAAAATGAGGCCCTCCACCTCTATTTATCTTTATTTCCCTCTTTCTTCCTCCATGTGGGTCCTTCAAGTCAAATTCCCTCCTTTCTCTCTTCCCACAAGTTCGAATTCTCCTAAGGGGTGTGAATTCCCTTTGGAGTGGCCCCCACATCCCACTTACTCTTTAATTTATCTTCTCTTCTAATGTTTGGGAGCCTTCTTTCCTCAAAAATTCAAGTGGGGTCCTCCTAACCCACTTTTCCTAAGTCAAGTATGTCAAAATACCAAAATTGTGCAAAAATGTATTTACTTAGCAAATTTGCTAAGTGGGGACATTACAATCCTCCCCGCCCAGATATTGCTTGTCCTCAAGCAACTACAGTGATGGATGTTGAAGTACATGTTCCCCTTCCCAAGTGGCATCCTCCTTAGGTAGGTCCTTCCATTTTACCAAAACCTATCGAATATTCTTGTTCCTAATCTTCCTCTCCCTCACCTCAAAAATGGTCTCTGGTACTAAAACTAGATGCCCCTTATCATATAAGGGTGGTAACTCCATAATAGTTGTCACCTATTGTCCCAACGAATTTTTTAAGCATGAGACATGAAACGATTTGTGCACCTTACTCCCTAATGGGAGTTCCAGCTCATACACTACCTCTCCAACCCGTCTGGTCACCCTGTACGACCCATAGAAGCATGGCTTGAGATTCTCAGCTCCCTTCTACTTCAAGGTGGACTGTCTATATGATTGGAACCTGAGAAAAACCAAGTCCCCAACCTCAAAGTGCCTCTCAAACTTATGCATGTCAATGTACATATTTTGTTGATTTTGGGCAGTCTGTAAGTTATCTTTGAGAGCTCTAAAGATGTCTTGGCTCTCCTAGATCCAATCCTTGGTCCTTGTGGCCTTGTTGTCTCCAAAAGTCATGTCAGAGAAGTTCAAAGCATCATAACCATATAAAGCATAGAAGGGATACATACTAATAGACACATGATAGGTGGTGTTATAACAATACTCCCCAAGATGTAGCCACTTCACCCACGCACATTGTTTCCCATCACATAGTTGTGCAAGTACCCCTCCAACCATTTGTTCACAATCTTAGTCTTCCCATCAGTCTAGGGTGGTAGCTCATGCTAGGTGTGAGATTGATCCCCGCCAACTAGAAAAGCTCTTGCCAAAATGCTCCCATAAACTAGTTGTCCCAACCACTGACAATGGTCTTCGAAAGACCATGCAATCTAAAGATATCCTTGAAAAAGAACTCGGCCACCTATGATGTTGAATATTTGGTTGAAATGCTGGAGAAGTGGGAAAAATTGGTCAACCTGTCCACCACGACATAAATGTAATCACATCCTTGTATCATGGGTAGCCCTATGATGAAGTCCATGTATATTCTCTCCCACTTCCCTTAGGAATAGGGAGAGGTTGAAGTAGACCTGTCAGATGTGTCAACTCCCCCTTATTCCTCTGACAAACATCACAATCCTAAACATGCCTCAAAAAATCTCCCTTGAGGCCCCTCCATGTGAAGCACTCCCTGACAGCCCTGTATGTCTTAAGGAACCTCTGATGACCTGCTAGTGGAGAGCCATACGTAGCCTGTATGATCTTCTCCCACAAATAGGAGCTCGACACCAAATAAATTTGGTCCGTGTAGTAAATCACGTCATTCATCCCTATGTATCTATCATCCCCCACTATGCTATCCAAGACCTCACATGTGTGTGGTTCTTGAAGTACTCCACCAGTAACTGCGCCCTCCAATCTTGGGCAATGCTCATGATTGAAAGTGTAGCATACCTCCTAGATAATGTATTGGCAACCACATTATGCTTTCCTTTGACATACTCAATGTTAAAATCATAGGCCTTTATTTTAGTGACCCACTTCTGTTGTTGCTCATTGAGTTCTCTTTGCTCCAAGAATATTTTGAGACTATTGTGGTCAGTCTTCACCTTGAACTTGTTGCCCACCAAGTATTGTTAGTGTTATCACTCAGGTTTTCCCAGAAGTTGTAAGAAGGGGAAAGGAGGCCGAGGTAACCACAAACCAATCTTTTAGATACAAAATCTAGCCAATCTGTATCCAGAGAGGGCTCTCTCTTTATGATTTAGCTTTGTTTTTTAAAGGTATTAGGCTAGTTATGAAGTTCAAGAGTTTTGTTTGAGTTTGGGTGGTGAGATTCAATAGAACAGAGAGGTAAGACAGAGTAGTTTAGTCCATTGGGCTAATGGAGTCAAAGAAGATGGCTTTCTGGATTTGGTTTCTTAACAGAGGATGGTTTCACAGAGCAAGGTGGTCAAACAGGGAACAAATAAAGATTTGAAACAGATGGAATGGGCTCAAATGGGGTGAAGGGCAGTTAAGGATCCTTCAACCTATTTAAAGAGGGAAATTGGATGATTACTGATAAGGAGCAGTTAAGTATTCTTTAGCAAATAATCAACATGAAAGAATTAGGAAATAGGAGCAATTAAGATTTCACTGCTTATCCTAATTCTGAAGAAAACACAGAGAACAATAATGACTGAAAACATAGTGCAATCAAGCATATTCTGAAATTAATCCTTTCTTTATCATTCAGATTATGAAACACAGATGATATAATAACTAAGAAAACTTTAAAACACAAGATATAGAGGACTTATTGATCCAGTGGTTGATTCAAGAAGTCTGTGACAAGTCCTCTGCTTCAATTCTTCATCCAGTAGGCCATGCAACAGTTGATTCCAACAGCTCTTTATTCCAAATAATCAATATTACAGCAAAGTCTAGGAATCCACACACTCAATACTCCAATGGAGGGGGTATTTATGCTCAAAATTACAAAACAAATATCTCATAACGGAGTGAGATAATATCTAGGATGACTGAAAATAGTTTACTAGAAAAATAGAAACAGCTAGCCTCAAAAATAGGAAAAAGATAAACTGATGTTGTGCTGGTCCTATTTTTGTTGAATGTGCTGGAGGCAGGCCCTGGGATTCGGTTTGCAGCTGGTCTTTCTTCGGTCACTCTGTGCTGGCTGCCCTGTTCTTGCTGATACTCTTTAACTCTGATCTGATACTTTTTAACTGCTTTCACTGTTCATCTCTGCATTAAAGAGGAAAACTGAACAATGGCAGGTTGATTGGCAGGCTGCAGAGCTCGTTGTTGTAGTCTTTCTGGTCGGGTGTCGGTTTGTAACTGAAGCAGGTCATTGTTCAGTATGAATGCTCGGGGCGCAATGTATTGCAGTGGAAATGGCTTTTTACCCTTTTTTTGACAAAATGAAGGTCGGCGGGGTTTTTCATTTAATTGGGAGGATGACGTAAGCCGTACTCGGCCTGATGTTAGCGGGGTGGTCTGATCCGCTAGCGTCATCCACCACTCCACCCCGCTGACATCAGGCCAGGTACGGCTTACGTCATCCTCCCGATTAAATGAAAAATCCCGCTGACCTTCGTTTTGTCAAAAAAATGGTAAAAAGCCATTTCCACTGCAATACATTGTGCCTGGAGCATTCATACTGAACAACGACCTACTTTAGTTACAAACCGGCACCCGACCAGAAAGACTACAGCAACGAGCTCTGCAGCCTTCCAATCAACCTGCCATTGTTCGGTTTTCCTCTTTAATGCAGAGATGAACAGTGAAAGCAGTTAAAAAGTATCAGATCAAAGTTAAAGAGTATCAGCAAGAATAGGGCAGCCAGCACAGAGTGACCAAAGAAAGACCAGCTGCAAACCGAATCCCAGGGCCTGCCTCCAGCACATTCAACAAAAACAAGACTAGCACAGCATCAGTTTATATTTTTCCTATTTTTGAGGCTAGCTGTTTCTATTTTTCTAGTAAACTATTTTCAGTCATCCTAGATATTATCTCACTCCGTTATGAGATATTTGTTTTGTAATTTCGAGCATAAATACCCCCTCCATTGGAGTATTGAGTGTGTGGATTCCTAGACTTTGCTGTAATATTGATTATTTGGAATAAAGAGCTGTTGGAATCAACTGTTGCATGCCCTACTGGATGAAGATTTGAAGCAGAGGACTTGTCACAGACTTCTTGAATCAACCACTGGATCAATAAGTCCTCTATATCTTGTGTTTTAAAGTTTTCTTAGTTATTATATCATCTGTGCTTCATAATCTGAATGATAAATAAAGGATTAATTTCAGAATATGCTTGATTGCACTCTATTTTCAGTCATTATTGTTCTCTGTGTTTCTTCAGAATTAGGATAAGCAGTGAAATCTTAATTTCTCTTGTTTCCTAATTCTTTCATGTTGATTATTTGCTAAAGAATACTTAACTTCTCCTTATCAGTAATCATCCAATTTCCCTCTTTAAATAGGTTGAAGGATCTGTTAGTGTCAGTCTTTGCAGCCTTCCTCCAGTGATCAAACATGCTCTTACAAAGTGATTTTAAGGTGTCAATGTCAAATTTTGTCATTTCAGTGAGTCTTCAAGCAAAATTTGGTCACTAGGCATTAGGTCTAGGGTTTGCTTTTACTCCTTTCAAAATTGTCCAAATGTCAGTCCATGTCACCATTCAGCTAAGTGTACCATCATTCAGAGGGTTTTCATCATCATGTCAGGTTCCAATGGGTCATTTTACACCTTGTTCATGCTTCAGTTGTGCCTAGGTAAAGTTCATTTCCCTCTCCTAGGGTTTTGAAGGTAATTTCTCTTGGATGGTCAAATCATCAGCAAAACTTGTATCCTGATGTTCATACACCTTCCCCTATCCTTAATGTACCCTATTAAACACTTCTCGTCACTGAACTCTCCCAAATTCCTTATTTTTACACAAACCCTAGTTTCTTGCTACAACTTGACAATTTTCAACGCTAGGCCTGTGTTTTGCCCTTTTGGACCCCTTCCCCTCACTCAATCTTTGAAATTCCACTTTCCCCTGCTTCTTAACATCTCTCCCTACTTCCCAAAATTTTCTCAAGAATTTAGAAGCCCCTATCCCCTTCATTTCGCTTCATTTCGACAAATCTCTTGTTCCACACATCGGGGTAGGTTTTACTCAAATGATGTTTCTGAGCAAGGAAAGATGAATTTGGAAAAAATGAGAGATTTTTTTGTCCACAACAGGCCAAGGAAGAAAAACCTCCTTCACTTTTTACACAGGTGTCATGGTTTTAGAGAAATGTCAAAAATACAATTGCCTCGGGAGAATTGATGCACCTCTGAAGTGACCTTGGAAAAATCAAGTTTTCTCCTAGCTTGGTTAGCCAAATGACTTGCTTGATGAGTAAAATGATAACTAGACACAAAGAGCTTTCCAATGAGCTATCATGAGCTCAATTTGGAGTTGAGGAACACCTTAAAAAGTTGACTGTAACAGCACTTTGCCTTGAGGCAGCCTCATTTGGCACATTTTGACCAGTCTTGTGAGATTTGATTTTTGACAGGTAAAATGAACTCAAAATTGAAAAATTCCAGTTGTCTTGGAAAATAGACTCAAATACTGTTCCAACGAGATATCCTACGCCCAATTTGGACACCGAGAAGGCCTCCAAAAGTCTCCTGCAAAAAGTGCTACGCACAGGGTTTGGTGCGCGGCGCATTGAGCAATTTTCTGCAGTGCAAAAATACATTGGCGTGGTGCACTGGGTTTGTGCGCGGTGCATAGAGCCAAAGCCAGTTTTATCATTTGTCTTCGCGCCAATTTGCCTCGAGTAAATCCGATTGACCCTGCAATTGCTCTTGAATATTGTTTGGTGTGGTTTTGGAATTTGACTTGGAGAATTTGAATGTTGAAATTCAAACCCTATCTTCTTATGAAAATGGCCTTGAAGTTAAGTTTTGAAATGTGATTTTGGTGCCAAAATCATTTATCCCCTGTTTCCCTATAATCATACTATCATTTCCAACCCCTATTCCCTTATGATCCCAAACTACCCATATCCCTGTTTCCCATTTTCCCTATCTTTAAACCTACTATTCCCTAATCATTCTCCCTCTCCCATATCATTTGTAGCAAATTCCCAAACCCCACATCCCTAAACATAGTCAAGTGTTGGTTATTTCATTTTAATCTCACTTGACAACCCACTTTCCTACTGTCCCATATTCCTCACATTCCCTCATTTCCCTTTGGCAGAGGAAACAAAGCACCTATCTCTCATTTTCAAAACATACACCTGTTATACATATTGCAGCACCATGGAAGCGGCGGACACAGACACATCATACAACCGAGACAATCATTCTACCACAGAACTGCATGCACCAGGAGGGCACTAAAATGTCGAAAAAGGGATGATTGACTCCAAATCTTGGCTGAGGTTTCCTTGGCTGAACATGATACTCAATGATAGACCTCCAGCCCAAATTTCAGGGAATTTGGAGAAAATTTTGTCAATTTTGAATTTTTTGGCTTTAAAATAGGTTTTTCTGCCCAACGCGTAGCGCCACTTGGCGCGTGCTTATAATTGGGAGATCCTTTGGAGGAAAACTTTGCATTTCTGGATTTGTTATGAAAAGTTATGCATGCTCATGGATTACCTAAGGATTTCATCAAGTTCTAGGTTGCCAAAAACACTCTAAAAATGACCTCACTGCCCCTATTTTGACACACAGGAAGCAGTCTTGGGAGATTGAAGTTTTGGAGGGGCAAATGACATCCAAATTCAGAAATTCCACTTGGGTTGGAAATTAGACAGGCAGCGCTTTCCAACAAGCACACTTGGGCTCAATTTGGACTTCAGGAAGTGCCTCAAAATCAGCTCCAAACTGGCGCGACGCATACAGATTTTGGCCCGGCGCATAGAGATTTTTGGCCTGTTTTTCACTCAGCAGCTTAGAATTTCGCCCAGTTTTGACTAGTTTTACTTTTGATGTAATTATTGATCTATCTTAATGTAACTTGATGACTATGATGTAATTTTGGCACATATTTACTTGTTCTAGAGGATTCATTCACAAAAAGATGAAAATTAAATGAATGAATCAGTTTCCTAGCATATAGGGGTAAGTTGTTTGACTACCTAGCTTTCAGTTCCTTGTTTAGAATTAGTTCAAACAGCTCCTAGAATGATGAGATTGACCATAGAGGCAAGGGAATGGGTTGGGCTAGTCTATATCATGTAATTTCTAAGTCATTTTCAGGGTTGGACACTTGGGATTGCTTGGCACATCATTGTACATTCTATCTCTGCATTTTTGGCTAAGGAAAGGCCAAGGTTTTGCAGCACTTGTTGGGATCCATGTGGCTCTGTGTTTTGATGGTGTTTTTCTATATGTAATTGTAAGTTCATTTATGTTTATGTATATCATTTTCCCTTCTCTTTGCTTCTGAAATTAAACAAATGAGTGATTAAAGTAGAATTCACTGGACTGTTGTGCTCTACTTTGAGATTTTGTTTAATTTTCAATATTTTCATCTATTTGAGGAGGATTCTTGAGACTCTCTTGCCCTCCTTGGCTCCTCACCGGTCTGATCCATCTATTCACTCAATCTAAAGCATCAAAATTATTGCCTTCCTTGCCCCAATCAGAACTCTGCAAAAACTAGGCCTCATCCCCAGACCCAAATTTGCCTTTCCCATTTTCCAACTCAAAACCCCCAAAAACTCAAATCAAATCCTTGCACTTATTTACTAGCCTAAAATCAGTATTCATTTTGAGTCACCTCAGACCCTATTGTTTATTTTTACTAAGTGTGACCCAGAGAGAGCCCTCTCCTATCCTCGTAGGGTTAGCTACGAGGCTGAGCGTGGTTTGATGTGGACCTAGAATCTTACCTTTTCAGCCTGAGGTAAATCTAGGCTCTAACAGGATCCTTAACTACCATTCACCCCATTTGAGCCCATTCCATCTATTTCAAATCTTTATTTGTTCCCTATTTGACCACCTTGCTCTGTGAAACCATCCTCTGTTAAGAAACCAAATCCAGAAATCCATCTTCTTTGACTCCATTAGCCCAATGGACTGAACTACTCTGTCTTACCTCTCTGTTCTATTGAATCTCACCACCCAAACTCAAACAAAACTCTTGAACTTCATAACTAGCCTAATACCTTTAAAAAACAAAGCTAAATCATAAAGAGAGAGCCTTTTCTGGATACAGATTGGCTAGATTCTGTATCTAAAAGATTGGTTTGTGGTTACCTCGGCCTCCTTTCCCCTTCTTACAACTTTTGGGAAAACCTGAGTGATAACATCAATGGCGACTCCACTGGGGACCTGAATGATTTGTTTGTTACTATTGTTTACTGTATAAACTACAGACGGAGCCTGAAGTTAGCCAGGTAGCCTTTGAAATGCTTTTGCTTTGCAATTGCAGAAGTAAATGAATGCTGCTTTAGTCTATCTCCGGTCTAGTTTATGGATTGAACATCTGGTTTCAAATACTTGATCAGTTCCTCTTGTCAAATAAGTCTTTAAGAAAAGTTTAAAATCTCATATCTAAAGCCTCTTAAAGAAATCATAGAAGTTGTTTTGAAAAGTCATAAAATACTCAAAATTTGGTTTCCTGGATAACTAAACCTTTTCTTCAGAATGGTTTTACAAGTTTGGATCTGATCTATGATGGTGGATAGGGATCAGACACACAAAGGTTAAAATCATCCACCTGGCGACTCCACATCAATTTCACAATCAAGACTCCATTGGAGAAATGAACCTGAAAGAACTGTGTGAAAAGATTAGGCTTTTAGCTTGGATTGTTATCCAAGACATTATGTTCTTTCTCATTGACAAAGTTTTCCAGTGTATATTGTATTTTAGAGATGATTTTAGATTAAATTTTTATTATTTTCCTTTGAAAAATGTAGATGCAAAGTATCCTTACACATTTGAACAGCAATGACTTCTAATTCTTATGAAGATCATTTTCCAATTAAGGAGAATCAAAAAATTAAGACTAATCATACCATCCCTGAACATATTCTGGTACCTCATAAAGTTCATGATAGGTATAAACCACTCATTTTGTGTTAGGTCCCTATAATACTAGTCATTACCCCATTACTATTGTAGTTATACCCCTTATTAATATTGTTGTGCCCTTACTGTCCCCATATTGTTATTATCATGCCCCATAGAATCCCTCTATTGTTATTCTTGTGGCTTTATATTATTATTTTTAGGTCGGTTGGGTTATATTGTGACTCCTTAGACTCCTATATATAGAAAGGAGGTTTTGTCATTTGAATCATCCAAGAATTGTTCATTTATGTAATGTAAAGGAGGTTTCCCCCTCGAAGAGGCTGAATTCTAAGGCTTTGATCTATCTTTTCTATCTTTTCTTGAGCTGGTTTCATAACATTTGGTATCAGAGCTTTGGATTCTAGGGTTTCGCTGCTCCAAACAAGTCATCGTGGCATTTTCGCTATAAATTTTTTTCTACGACGTTTCAGAAGTTGAAAACAAAACCCATTTGAGAATACATCACGCTAAATCTTGGGTCCGAATTTCAAAGCTTTTTGCGCCATATTTGCGGAGATATGATATGAGGAAGTTGGTATTTTTGCAGACTCCTGAATTACATTCCAAACAGGTGACTTGGGGAAAATTGTCATAACTTTTTCTCTGAGCATTGGATTGAAATTTCATAAGAAGGTGCAAAAAGAGGACGGACTGTAGTTTCTTTTATATATTTTTCAGAGCTAAAGGTCGAAACAGTGACTCGTGGCACGTCATACAAGTTCGCTCTACTGAACTAGTCTATAATCAGGTCACTGTGGGAGATTTTGCATAACTCTTCCTTCGAGAATCCAATTTGGATCAGACTGGTGGCATTGGAAAGAGGACACAGAGGGCTACCATAGGTCACAATTTCAGAACTGGATGTTCTGAAAGTACAGAGATACATCAGAGGCAATATCGAGCTCCTACAAAGTGAAAAAAAGGTGTGTAGATTCTTTTAAATTTTTGCTTAAGATTGGTTTGAAAATTTATTTTGAAGGAATTCAAAGGGCTAGTAGAGAATTATTATCGGTAACTGATGCCTCGAGGAAAGAAAATGAAAACACCTAGTAAGGAACCTGAAAGCTCTAGCATGACTCATGAAGAAGAGGAAAAAATGCTACATGATATATCAAAATTACAAGAACAAGTGCAACAAATGTCACGCTCACAAAAGTTAACAGAAGCTAAGATAAATGGCGTGGAAGCTAAGATGAATGGAATGGAAGATAAGATGGACAATTTGAAGATAGATTTGAACACAAATTTGAAGACAGGCATGGCAGATTTGAAGACAGATTTGACAAATTTTCTACAAGAAATACTTACTAATGGTGAAAAGGTAGTAAAGGAAACTCATGATGCGAACAAAAGAAATGCTAATCATGATATCATAGACTCTAATGTGGGATCGAAGACCCACCATATTCCAAAAATCGATATGAGGAAGTTTGATGGCAAGGATCCCGCAACATGGATATTACAGATGGAGCAATTTTTCAATCTCAATAATGTGCAAAACACACAAAAGGTACGTATTGCAACTTTATATTTGGAACAAAATTAGTTTGTATGGTATCAATGGCTTTGCTATCGTAAACAATTTATCACTTGAGCAATTTTTACGGAAGAATTGATAGCACATTATGAGGATACAAAAAGCAACACTTTTTTTAGTCAATTGATAAGTCTCAAACAAAAGGGTTCAATAATGGAGCACATTGAGGAGTTCCAAAAATTGAACATAAGGGTAAAAGATATTCCAGAGGAGCATAGGATTGATGTGTTCATAGGATCTTTAAAGGATAATATCCAACATGATGTTCACCTTTGGGAACCTGATTCATTAGAGAAGGCATTCAGGTTAGCAAGAAAAATGGAAAGCAAAATTATGGTAACCAGGAAGCATACCACTCACAACTATAAAGATGGAAGTGTTGTTGCCCCTAGTCTTCCACAACCTATAAGGTTGACACCACAACAATTGGAAGAAAAAAGAGCAAAAGGGCTTTGTTACAGTTGTGATAGCAAATACACTAAAGGTCATAAGTGTGCTGAGAAGAAATTATTCTACATAGATTGTGAAGAGGAAGAAGAAAAGGAGCAAGAAAGGTCAAAAGAAGAGGATATACTCCAAGAACAAAGCCTAGATAAAGAAGAAATGAATCCGACCATATCTTGTAATGCATTGGCTGGAATTACCACTCCTCAAACCATCAAGATAGAAGGACAAATCAAGAAGAAAAAGGTAATAGTGTTGATTGATTCCGGAAGCACCCATAATTTTATTCATTGTAAGGTAGCAAAAGAATTGAATTGCTTCCTATATCCAGCACCAAAGCGTCAAGTGATGATTGCAAATGGAGGAACAATAAATTGCTCGGGAAAGTGCCATAATATCAAGCTATCCATGGGAGAATATGTATTGACTAGCCCAATGCTTTCCATTCCAATGGGAGGTGTTAATGTTGTACTAGGAGTCCAATGGCTATAATCCCTAGGTACAATAGCTTTTAATTTTCAAGAACTTTTCATCAAATTTTCTGCGGAAGGAAAGGAAGTTGAATTAAGGAGTATTGTAGGGAAACCAGGAAAGATAATCAGCTCTAATGGTATGACAAAGCTTCTAAAAAAGGAACAAGGAGGTGTAATTGCACAATTATGTTCACTAAATGTTTCCACATCGGAATCATCTATTTCTCCAGATCTCCAAAAAGTCCTAGACAATCATTCCAAGGTATTTGAGACTCCCAAAGGTCTCCCACCTATGCGTGATCATGATCATGCTATTCATCTGATTCCAGGAAGTGTTCCTCCAAACATCAGGCCGTACAAATATCCCTCTGCCCAAAAGAGTGAAATTGAACGTATGGTTGCAGAAATGCTAGAGGCTGGTATAATTCAACCGAGTCAAAGTTCTTTCTCTGCTCCAGTAGTATTGGTGAACAAGAAGGATGGATCATGGCGCATGTGTCCGGATTATAGGGAGCTCAACAAGCTCACTATTAAAGATAAGTTTCCCATTCCTGTCATTGATGAATTACTGGATGAATTGCATGGATCAATTTACTTCACCAAGTTGGATCTTCGTTTAGGATATCATCAAATCAGAATGAAGATTGAAGACATTCCGAAAATAGCATTTAGAACTCATGAGGGTCATTATGAATTTTTGGTCATGCCTTTTGGCCTTACCAATGCACCTTCAACATTTCAAGGTTTGATGAATTCAATTTTCAAACCATTCCTTAGAAAATTTGTGTTAGTGTTTTTTGATGATATACTAATCTACAGCAAGTCTTGGAAGGATTATGTTAAACATGTTGACAGGGTGCTACAACTATTGGAGGAAAAACAATTATATGCAAAAAGATCCAAATGTTTCTTTGGAGTCCAAGAGGTGGAATATCTGGGTCATATTGTATCTCATGAAGCAGTTAAGGTAGACCCTAGCAAAATTAAAGCCATTAAGGAATGCAAAATCCCCACATCCATAAAGCATCTGCGAGGATTTCTTGGGTTGACAGGGTATTATCGCAAGTTTGTTAAGAATTATGGGAGAATAGCAACACCTCTAACAACATTATTGAAGAAAGATGCATTTTCATGGACTTTAGAAGCAACAAAGGTCTTCGAACATCTTAAAGAGGCAATGTGCCAAGCACCGGTCTTAGCTACACCGGACTTCACAAAAACCTTTATTGTGGAATGTGATGTTTCAGGAAATGGAATTGGTGCTGTTCTAATGCAAGATGAAAGACCCATTGCTTTTGAAAGTCGTCCAATCAAGGAAAAGTTTTTACAAAAAGCTATTTATGAGAAGGAAATGTTGGCAATACTCCATGCACTTAAGAAATGGCGACCCTACCTAATGGGAAGACACTTCAAGGTAAAAACGGATCATGATAGCCTTAAATACTTTTTAGAACAAAGATTATCCTCTGAAGAGCAACAAAGGTGGGTCACAAAGATGTTGGGTTATGACTTTGAAATCATCTACAAAAAAGGGAAGCAAAATGTGGTGGCAGATGCACTCTCAAGAAAGGATGAGGATGTGGAAGCATTGTTGTGCGCCATTTCTATTATCCAACCAGATTGGATAAACGAAGCAAGGGAGGAATGGAAGAATGACGAAGAAGTGTGGGCACTTATTCGAAAGTTACAATAAGATTCCAGTACGTCTGATACATTTAGCTGGAAAAATGATTCGTTATGGTACAAAGATCGCTTATACCTCTGTAAGAATTCCCAGCTAAAACAAAAGATTCTTATGGAATTGCACACTTCTCCCTTAGGAGGGCACTCAAGATTTTTAAAAACTTACCACAGGGTTAAGAAGGAATTTTTTTGGGATGGCCTTAAATAAGATATTCAAAAGTTTATGGCGGAATGTTTGGTTTGCCAACAAAATAAAGTTGAAACAATTAAGACACCAGGTCTATTACAACCTTTATCCATTCCAAGCCAACGTTGGGAGGAGGTTTCAATGGATTTTATCACAGGTTTACCCAAGTCTGAGGGAAAGAGTGTCATCATGGTGGTAGTTGATAGACTTACCAAGTATGCACACTTTTGTGCATTATCACATCCATTTAAAGCCAGTACAGTTTCTACTGCATTTATGGAAACAATTCAAAAGCTACATGGAAACCCAAAGATTATTGTAAGTGACAGAGATCCCATTTTCACTGGAAATTTTTGGACAAAATTATTTTCTTGTCTTGGTACTCAGTTAGCTCATAGCTCATCTTATCATCCTCAATCTGATGGGCAAACTGAGATAGTAAACAAATGTTTGGAAGGATATCTTCGTTGCTTTGTATCTGATAAACAGACACAATGGGTCAAATGGTTGCCTCTGGCTGAATGGTGGTATAACACTTCCTTCCATACAGCAACAAAAATGACCCCATTTATGGCACTTTATGGGTATCAGCCACCATCCATCACATCATATTTAAGAGAAAATTCTAAGGTTCAGGCAGTGGAACATCAATCGAACATCAACAACAAGTCCTCCAACTCTTAAAGGATAACCTCGTGTTGGCACAGAATAGAATGAAAAAACAGGTAGATCAACATCGCAGCGAAAGAAGTTTTGATGTAGGTGATTGGGTATTCCTACGACTACAACCATATAAGCAAATGTCTCTCAAGCAAGCTAAGAAGGATAATAAATTATCACCAAAGTATTATGGTCCGTACAAGGTGTTGCAAAAGATTGGTACTATGGCATACAAATTGGAGCTTCTTGCAGCTTCTCGATTGCACCCAGTTTTCCATGTTTCATGTTTAAAGAAGGTTATAGGCGACAAGCTCCCAGTTCAAACAATATTGCCAGAACTTGACGAGAAAGGAAAAATTATATTGGAACCAGAAGCAGTCACAGAAACAAGAACTCGACAGCTACGAAATCGATCAATTTCGGAGTATTTTATCAAGTGGAAGAACTTATCCGCTGAAGATTCCACATGGGAGGATAAGAATTTTATACAGAAGTATCCAGAACTACTCAAGCGTTGAGGACAACACTTTTTTTGAATGAGAGGGGCATGTTGGGTCCCTATATTACTAGTGATTACCCCATTACTATTGTAGTTATACCCCTTATTAATATTGTTGTGCCCCTATTGTCCCCATATTGTTATTACTGTGCCCCATAGAATCCCTCTATTGTTATTCTTGTGGCTTTATATTATTATTTTTAGGTCGGCTGGGTTATATTGTGACTCCTTAGACTCCTATATATAGAAAGGAGGTTTTGTCATTTGAATCATCCAAGAATTGTTCATTTATGTAATGTAAAGGAGGTTGCCTCCTCGAAGAGGCTGAATTCTAAGGCGTTGATCTATCTTTTCTATCTTTTCTTGAGTTGGTTTCATAACATTTTGCCTCCTACACTCCATGCTTTCCCTAATGATTATCCCAAGTATCTCCCTAGGTTTGATGGAGAGAATGGTATCATTGCCCAAAGACATATCCAAGCTTTTGAAGATTATCTTAACTTATTTGAAGTAGATGAAGAGGATGTTAGTATTAGGTTTTTTGCTCTTTCTTTGCAAGACAAAGTCAAGAGTTGGTTCAAAACCCTGCCTGAGGCAAGCATCTCAAATCTCGAGCAGTTTCTCAAACTCTTCCTTGATAGATGGATAATCAAAGTCAATCTTCTCATGATCATAGAAGAATATAATCAGTTAAAAAGACATCCAGATGAAACAATACAACAATTTTCAGACAGATTTAATCAAGCCTATTATTCAATACCATTAAATATAAGACCTCCCCCTAATTCAGCTCTTTTGCATTACCCAAGAGCATTTGATTCAGAGATAGAATTTCATCTAAGAGAAAGAAACCCCTCAAAAATGGAACAGATGCAGAACATGGCAGTCGATGTAGAGGTTAATATGAAAATTAGAAAAGAAAAATTGAAAGCAGAGAAAGAGGAAAAACTCGACATTTTGATAAATAAAACAGAGGAAATGATGCAGAAGATCACAATGAAAGTTGACTGTTTTGTTCAAAATAACCATGACACATCTATTTCACAAAAGGAAAAGGTTGATATTCATGAACAAATTCTTACCAACTCAATCTACCATAGACTAGAAGATAGACTCATAGAGCAATATGTGGAGGAGCAATCCCCTGATCTAATGTGTATATTTGATGACATTACTTCTTTTGATGATTTGCCCAAATATGATCAGTATGATGATGATTATGTTTCTCAAATTCAAATTAACTTGGCAGAGGAATCAAAAGCTAATTTTGGGAATAAGGAAATTTAGGTTAAACAGCTTGGAAATAGTGGTCAACTTGTTCGTTTCAGCTATGAGAATGAGGAGGAAAGTGCAGAAAATTTTGAAATCAGTGAAGGAACTTTACCATTTTGTTTTGATTCATTTCAATTTATTAGAGATAACTATCATGCAATTAGAAATCAAATGTCAACAACTCTCGATATCAACTATCTAGAGGGCAATAAAATCTTTGTTCAAGACTACTCATATCTAGAGTTGCAGCCCCAAAATGCCATTGAATATCAGGTTGCAGAAGAAGACTTGGAAGTAGGAACATATGATCAAATGACCCAAGTTGATTCCCTGCCTCTTTGTTTTGAATCATTTCAATTTTTAAAGGAAATGTGGTGTAAAATTTTAAAGAAAAGGAGGAGCAACTTGTAGAAATCTATGAAGTTCCATTTGAACCTATATGTAACAAGTTGCAAAAATCCTTCCAAGTTCTTTATGATCCAACAGCTGATAGGTTGGACGAGGAAAGCAATCAGAATTCTTCTCCATTAACAGACTATGAAAGTCAAAATCAAGATGATAATGGTCTTACCAGACAGACATTACAATCAGTAGAAACATCATCACAAAGAGCAGTTGAAAACATGCAAGGTGATAAAGATAAAAGTGATATTTCAATTTCATGGCATGTAGGCTATCCAGAACATTTATATAGTTGTTTGAATCAGCTCAAGAATAGTGTATATATTTTACAAGATCCTTTTGTATAGTTTCTATATCCAACAAAGGAGATCAGGAATTTCCTTGTCTTCTCAAATGTTAACAAAGCTATATTTGATTGCAAGATCTCAATTTTAAACACCAACAAGCACAAGCAACAAAGGTCACTAATGTATATAATGCTTGAATGGTTGCATTGGTTGTTTCATTTTACCTAACCAACAGTCAGAAAGCTGATTAGAGTAAGTAGGTAGGATTTCAGTTTGATTTAATTCAGTTTTCAGTAGATTACAAAATAAATCCTTAAATATTTGAATCCAATCAAAAGGCCCTAAGATCTTGATGATTTACTAATTTGGTTTGAAGGTTGCAGCACCTTTTGGTTTCAGGTCAGATCTCAAGTTGTGCAGGAGAAGGTTAAAAAGATTTTTGATAAAAAGGCCAAGACTGAAGATTCCTATCCAAGTTACAAGGTGCTCAAGTGGGATTCAAGTAGGAAGAATAAAGGTTTGGTGTTGATTGGATAGTAACTTGCTGGAGTTGAAGCCCGAAGAGAAGGCCCTAAGCTCCAGAAACCTTACTGTCATATATACAATAAAGCAACTAGCTGAAGGAGATTTCAGAGCACAGTAAAAGTTACTCATAAGGTTCTCTAACATGCTATTCTTGACTTTCCACCAGGGAAAGCCATCCCTAGTGGAGTCGCCATTGATGTTATCACTCAGGTTTTCCCAGAAGTTGTAAGAAGGGGAAAGGAGGCCGAGGTAACCACAAACCAATCTTTTAGATACAGAATCTAGCCAATCTATATCCAGAGAGGGCTCTCTCTTTATGATTTAGCTTTGTTTTTTAAAGGTATTAGGCTAGTTATGAAGTTCAAGAGTTTTGTTTGAGTTTGGGTGGTGAGATTCAATAGAACAGAGAGGTAAGACAGAGTAGTTCAGTCCATTGGGCTAATGGAGTCAAAGAAGATGGCTTTCTGGATTTGGTTTCTTAATAGAGGATGGTTTCACAGAGCAAAGTGGTCAAACAGGGAACAAATAAAGATTTGAAACAGATGGAATGGGCTCAAATGGGGTGAAGGGAAGTTAAGGATCCTTCAACCTATTTAAAGAGGGAAATTGGATGATTACTGATAAGGAGCAGTTAAGTATTCTTTAGCAAATAATCAACATGAAAGAATTAGGAAACATGAGCAATTAAGATTTCACTGCTTATCCTAATTCTGAAGAAAACACAGAGAACAATAATGACTAAAAACAGAGTGCAATCAAGCATATTCTGAAATTAATCCTTTATTTATCATTCAGATTATGAAACATAGATGATATAATAACTAAGAAAACTTTAAAACACAAGATATAGAGGACTTATTGATCCAGTGGTTGATTCAAGAAGTTTGTGACAAGTCCTATGCTTCAAATCTTCATCTAGTAGGCCATGCAACAGTTGATTCCAATAGCCCTTTATTCCAAATAATCAATATTACAGCAAAGTCTAGGAATCCACACACTCAATACTCCAATGGAGGGGGTATTTGTGCTCAAAATTACAAAACAAATATCTCATAACGGAGTGAGATAATATCTAGGATGACTGAAAATAGTTTACTAGAAAAATAGAAACAGCTAGCCTCAAAAATAGGAAAAATGTAAACTGATGTTGTGCTGGTCCTGTTTTTGTTGAATGTGCTGGAGGCAGGCCCTGGGATTCAATTTGCAGCTGGTCTTTCTTCGGTCACTCTGTGCTGGCTGCCCTGTTCTTGCTGATACTCTTTAACTCTGATCTAATACTTTTTAACTGCTTTCACTGTTCATCTCTGCATTAAAGAGGAAAACCAAACAATGGCAGGTTAATTGGTAGGCTGTAGAGCTCGTTGCTGTAGTCTTTCTGGTCGGGTGCCGGTTTGTAACTGAAGCAGGTCGTTGTTCAGTATGAATGCTCGGGGCGCAATGTATTGCAGTGGAAATGGCTTTTTACCATTTTTTTGACAAAATGAAGGTCGGCGGGATTTTTCATTTAATCGGGAGGATGATGTAAGCCGTACCCAGCCTAACGTCAGTGGGGTGGAGTGGTGGATGACGTCAGCAGATCAGACCTGACATCAGCAAAGGGCACCAGGAGGTTTTCTATCGTACCAAAGACACGCGTCGCTCATCCGATTTGCTCGCTCCCTCCCGGCCCAATACCACTCAGCCCCAAAAGTGGTGTGAGAAAAAACCACTTACCGCCCTTTGTTGACGTCAGGCCTGATCCGCTGACATCATCCACCACTCCACCCCGCTGACGTCAGGCCAGGTACGGCTTACGTCATCCTCCCGATTAAATGAAAAACCCCGTCGACCTTCATTTTGTCAAAGAACGGTAAAAATCCATTTCCACTGCAATACATTGTGCCCCGAGCATTCATACTGAACAACGACCTGCTTCAGTTACAAACCGGCACCTGACCAGAAAGACTACAGCAACAAGCTCTGTAACCTGCCAATCAACCTGCCATTGTTCGGTTTTCCTCTTTAATACAGAGATGAATAGTGAAAGCAATTAAAAAGTATCAGATCAGAGTTAAAGAGTATCAGCAAGAACAGGGCAGCCAGCACAGAGTGACCAAAGAAATACCAGCTGCAAACCGAATCCCAGGGCCTGCCTCCAGCACATTCAACAAAAACAGGACCAGCACAGCATCAGTTTATCTTTTTCCTATTTTTGAGGCTAGTTGTTTCTATTTTTTTAGTAAACTTTTTTCAGTCATCCTAGATATTATCTCACTCCGTTATTAGATACTTGTTTTGTAATTTTGAGCATAAATACCCCCTCCATTGGAGTATTGAGTGTGTGGATTCCTAGACTTTGCTGTAATATTGATTATTTGGAATAAAGAGCTGTTGGAATCAACTGTTGCATGGCCTACTGGATGAAGATTTGAAGTAGAGGACTTGTCACAGACTTCTTGAATCAACCACTGGATCAATAAGTCCTCTATATCTTGTGTTTTAAAGTTTTCTTAGTTATTATATCATCTGTGTTTCATAATTTGAATGATAAAGAAAGGATTAATTTCATAATATGCTTGATTGCACTCTGTTTTCAGTCATTATTGTTCTCTGTGTTTTCTTCAGAATTAGGATAAGCAGTGAAATCTTAATTGCTCCTGTTTCCTAATTCTTTCATTTTGATTGTTTGCTAAAGAATACTTAACTACTCCTTATCAGTAATCATCCAATTTCCCTCTTTAAATAGGTTGAAGGATCCTTAACTGCCCTTCACCCCATTTGAGCCCATTCCATCTGTTTCAAATCTTTATTTGTTCCCTGTTTGACCACCTTGCTCTGTGAAACCATCCTCTGTTAAAACCAAATCCAGAAAGCCATCTTCTTTGACTCCATTAGCCCATGGACTGAACTACTCTGTCTTACCTCTCTGTTCTATTGAATCTCACCACCCAAACTCAAACAAAACCCTTGAACTTCATAACTAGCCTAATACCTTTAAAAAACAAAACTAAATCATAAAGAGAGAGCCCACTCTGGATACAGATTGGCTAGATTCTGTATCTAAAAGATTGGTTTGTGGTTACCTCGGCCTCCTTTCCCCTTCTTACAACTTCTGGGAAAACCTGAGTGATAACAGTTAGAACTTGGCTAGTGCATGCATTATGGATAGCATCTCCTTATCATATATGGAATACAATCTCTCATGATCCTCCAGATTTCGTCTCTCGAAAGCGATCGAGTGTCCCCCCTGCATCAAAACTGCTACAACACCTTCTCTAGATGCATCACACTCCAAAAAAAAGGGATGTGTAAAATTAGGCAAAGCCAACAGAGGGAAATTTCTCATAACCCTCTTGAGGCACTATTGACAGTGTTGGAAATCCATCAACCAAGAGGTCTCCTCGATGTGAAGTCCCAAAAAGACATCACACCATTTGGTGTAGGAGCCCCATCTACAATATCGGCCTGGTTTCCATGTATCTCAAAGATATGCCTTGGCTCTAACTGTTAGCATGAGAGAGGGATGCAATGCTATCTTCGAAAAGCGATAAGGTGTGCCTGGTGAGTGTCCAGTTGTAAATGTGTCAAGGTTCTTCTACTGCTGAGAAGGGAGAAAAGTGTTGAAATTTCTAAGTCTAACCCGTTACAAATTTTCCTGCACTATCTGCTTTATTTCTCCTACTTGTTTAATTACTGAACAAGTTATTTAACCATATAAATACTGAAATAAACACAATGTAGTCTCAACCATCTAGAGATCATCATCTGAAAGAAATAGACAAACACACAAGGGACACCGTTATTTTTGGACAATCGTCCCCAGAAAAACCCAACTTGGGAAAACTGGTGCAGCAGTTTTGAGGGTTTTATTATTAAGCAGATTTTCTTCAGTACAACTAGGTGCCAAACTAGCTCACCCGACAGAGAAATATATCTAGCAGTAATACCTCTCTTCGGAAGTATATATTATGAAAGTCTGCTCCAAGAAACTCTCTCCAACACTTGTCTGAGGCTCAGCGTCAACCCTCCTGGCCTCTATGTCAACCTGAAACCCTTTGTGTCAGCCCTCTGAGGCTCTGTGTCAACCCTCTGAGGCTCTGCGTCAACCCTCTAAGGCTCTACGCAGCCTCTCTAGCCCTCTGCATCACTTCTGCAGCCTCTGCGTCACTCACACATGCCCTCTGGCCCTCTGCGCAGTCACTGCTAGCCTCTGCGTGGCTTCCTCTGGCTCTATGTCTGCCTCTCTGGCTCTATGCTGGTCTTCCAGCACTATCTCCGCCTCTCTACTATGCACTCACTGCCCCTCACTACAACTCTGATCACAGGTTCTATTTCTCTTAGCAAACCCCGCTCTAGAAAATCGAATTGACTGATCAGTCTGGTGTATCTCCAACTGAGCCTCAAGCCTCCTCTTATACTTTTTATGTTGAGTCTTGAACGGCCGAGATTACATCTCTAATAAATATCTAAGATTAGATTTGGCTTGATCCATGTCATTTAGAACCTTCTAACCAAGTTTTATATTAATACCCATTAATATTTTTATTTTCCTAAGTTTAGACTTAGGAACCCATTAAAAATATTAATTATTTTAATATCTCCTTCACCGCGCAGAATTTCCCCAAACCATTTCTGGGTCTTGGAGACCTCATGTGTTTTAACCTCTCCACCAATTTTCATGGCTATATCACATCTGATGCTACCCCAAATCAACGCTCCCTCTTATCGAGGAATGTCCTCTAGTAATACTCCACCACTGAGCATCACCCTGATCATCTAGCATCGATACCTGTGTTGATGCTTGGCCTTCCTTCCCAACATCCTCTGCACTACTGCATCCTATACTGTTTCCCATGGCTCTGCCACTACCACTGCTACATCTGTACGAAAACTCCCTCTACATCCGTGTTACTGCTGGTCCTTCCTCCCAATACTACATCTACATTGCATCCCTCTCTCATCGTGTTGCATCGTGTTGCCTATAGCACTATCACTGCTACCGTTGCACTACAACTTAGTTACTGAGATGATGGTAACTGATCTACCCAACCACTGACATCCTTGTCAGGCTAGAAACCCTCCTCATGTTGAAGCTCTCTCTGTCGCTATCATGTGCTCCCTCTGCTGCCTCTGTGTTGCTGCAACAACTATGTGCCTCTCACATTGCTGCAAACACCTATGCGCCTTTCTACATTGCTGCAACTTCCTCTGTGCCTTTCGCACTGCTGCAACCCTCTCTGCGCTGCCAGGGACTACTGCACTGTAGGACTCTCTGTCACTCCATCCGCATCTGCTTCTACCAACATCCGCCATCCTGCTACTGTCACTTCGGGGCTCTCATAGCCGAATATGATCCATGATTTTGGGTACCTCAAGGAACCTGCCCCACATCTTTTGTAGTCCTCCTGACTACAAATCGATGTCTCCCTACCTCTTCTCTAGAGGTACATGAGCACTCAAGGCACAATCGTCATCATCCTCTACCTCCTACTATGCCTTAGCTGGCGCTGCCTTGGAGTCAGAAGCCTCTCCCTTATTCTTCTTCCCGGGACACTAGTTTTCATAATGGCCCAACTCCCCACAATTGAAGCACTTTATCTTGGAGATTTCCTTCTTCTTCCTCTTCCCTTACTGCCCCGTAGATTTCAGAGATGCATCCTCTTCCTCCTCTTTCTTGACCCGGGCTCCTTTGCTACTACTTCCCACCTTGGTCAGTTGTTTGATCTCTTCTTGGCGAATGGATGCCCATAATTCTTCCCATCCTGGAAGATTCGCTCTACCCAAAATTCTTTGAACGAATGTCTCCCACTCCTCGGAGATTGCGTGCAGGGCGGTCCTCACCATTAACTCTTGATCCGGCGTGGCCCCTATGGAAGTCAGTTGGTCCTGAATCTCCTGCAACCTGCTGAGGAAGTGATCTATCTGCTCCCCCTTCTACATCTGATACAACCACAGTTGATTCTCCAGTAGCATCTTCCTCTGCATGGAAGTGCCTTGATACAATGTCGTCAAGGTATCCCACATTTCCTTTTCCGTATTCTTCTCGGAAATATGTTGAACCACATGATCCTTGACCTCATCAAGGATTATGCACTTTGCCTTGGCCATCGCATCCTCATACTTTTCGTTATCATCTGGGTCAACTGGGATAGCCACAGTTCTCAAGGTGAAGGCCTTGATGTGATGTCTATCCAGAATAGATAGGATCCTGGCCTTCCAGATGACAAAGTTGGATGCTTCGTCCAACCTGTCTTGATCCCTCAGTCAATTCATTGTCATCTCTGCTCTTCTTTTTGACTCCTCTGGGTCTTTACTTCCCTCCTGGAAGTTCTCTCTTCGACTCCTTCTGAGTCTCTACTTCCCTCCTAGAAGTTCTCTTCTAGACTCCCTCTGAGTCTTGATTTCCCTCCTGGAAATCCTTCTGCCAACAGTCGAATCGTACCTCTCTAATCCCCTTTGCTCCTGCAACACTGATCTAGATTTCTTGGCTAGAAATCTACCTAGGTAGTGACTCCCTCTACCTTGGTTCTGTCCCGTTAGGTACTGTTCTGCCTCGACAGCAATAGCACCCCACCAACTTCACACTCCACAATATTCCCGCAGCTTCCTATGCCCCAGCAACAGAAGAAACTGAGCCTCTTGGCTCTGTGCAATCCCAACTAGGCTGAATCACTCTTCTGGCCAACTACGTCACTCCTACTTAGCTGAGTAGGATGACGTGGCTCCTCATGAACCTCTTCTGCCTTCCTCTGCCTCTACGGTGGCCTCTCTCTGGCTCAAAATGATGACGCAAACCCTTCTGTGTCACTCCTTCTCTGTTGCTTTCTGTTTAGGAACAACTTTGGTCTCTCGGGACAATTTTTTCTGCTGCAAATTCTCTGATTCAGCTAGTGCGTTCAGCTCTCCTATGATCTGCAATGCTCTGATACCATGTTGAAATTTCTAAGTCTAACCCGTTAGAAATTTTCCTGCACTATCTGGTTTATTTCTCCTACTTTTTTAATTACTAAACAAGTTTTTTAACCATATAAACAATGAAATAAACACAATGCAGTCTTAACCATCTACAGATCACCAACCAAAAGAAATAGACAAACACACAAGGGACACCATTATTTTTGGACAATCGTCCTCGAAAAAACCCAACTTAGGAAAATCGGTGCTACAGTTCTGAGGGTTTTATTATTAAGCATATTTTCTTGAGTATAATTAGGTGCCAAACTAGCTCATATGACAGAGAAATCTATCTGGCAGTAATACCTCTCTTTGGAAGCAAATATTTCTAAAGTCTGCGCCACGAAACTCTCTCCAGCACCTCTCTGAGGCTCAGCATCAACCGTCCTAGCCTCTGCATCAGCCTGAAAACCTCTATGTCAACCCTTTAAGGCTTTGTGTCAGCCCTCTGAGGCTTTGTGCAGCCTCTCTGGCCCTCTGCATCACTTCTGCAGCCTCTGCGTCACTCACGCAGGCCCTCTGGCCCTTTGCGCAGTCACTATTGGCCTCTGCATGGCTTCCTTTGGCTCTACGTCTACCTCTCTGCCTCTGCATTGGTCTTCCAACACTATCTATGCCTCTCTACTATGCACTCACTACCCCTCGTTGGAACTCTGATCATTGATTCAATTTCTCTTAGCAAACCCCACTCTATAAAATCGAATTGACTGATCACTCTGGTGTATCTCCAACTGACCCTCAAGCCTCCTCTTATACTTCTTTTGTTGAGTCTTCAATCACCGATATTACATCTCTAATCAATGGCTAAGATTAGATTTGGCTTGATCCATGTCATTCAAAACCTTCTAACCTAGTTTTATATTAATACCCATTAATATTTTTATTTTCCTATGTTTAGACTTAGGAACACAATAAAAATATTAATTATTTTAATATCTCCTTCACTGGGAAGAATTTCCCCAAACCATTTCTGGGCCTTGGAGATCTCATTTGCTTTAGCCTCTCCACCAATTTTCATAGCTAGAGCACATCTAATGCTACCCCAAATCAACAAAAAGTGATCCCCCTAAGCGAGAGGTAGTCATACCACCCAATAAGAGACACACATGAACCGGAAGGATCTGTCTAACATCCAACGAAATAGTCGACAGAGGATGTGATGGTCATTATAACCAAAAAATGAAGAAAGATCTATCTAATATCCTGCAGAATAGTCCACAAGGATGGGACATCAATGACAATCATTACAACGCATTCTCATCAAGATAAGTACTAAAATAACTGAAATAGTTCAACTACCTTAGCAAACGTGAAAGAAAACATGAAATCTGCAGAGTAGTCTTACAAACATTCATAATCCATGCATGAAGAACATGTTGGCATTGAAGGCTTTTGTTATTAAGTAAAATTTCCAAGACACATGTTTTCAATGGACATCACTAACTCCATTAGTGTAACATTGGAGCCACTCTTTGCTCCTCAAATAACTATCTTATCTCTCTAATGCCTTGTGGGAGGAGCCAAGGTGAAAATTCCTCTTCTCATATAATGAGGGTGTATATATAACCAAGGGGTGATGCTTCACCCTCCTTGTGACTCTTTGACTACCCTCATGACTGTTTGACTTCCTATGACCTTTCAACTTACATGACTCTTCATATTCCATGTGTGTCCCTTGGACTTCCACTTTACAATACATTTTGAATATACATGATCCACAATGATGATGTGGCCTATGAAAAATCATGACATGACACTACTGACATGGACTTCTTGATGATGTGGCAATGTCACGCCACTGTTGTTGTTGTGTCTCTGATATCTTCTTGAGAATGCTTTTGTCTTCCACCTCCTCATGGCTTGGTGATAAGGAGTCTTCAATGATCTCAAGTCTTGGGTTGTGGTCACAAATTGGTGTCCCTTTGCTTTGCCTTGATTGATTAGCTTGCATGTCCAGCTGCAAAGATGTCTTTCAGCATGCTTCCCTTCTACATCTCCTTCTTCATCATCCTATCATGGTGTGAGAGAGTACTTGCATCTGCAATTCACTCATGGTGAGACAACATCAGTCTAAAAACCCCCTAGTCTAAGATAGTGCATTTGGATCCATTAATTGAGCTGAGACTAGGTGACAGGTCAGGAGAGAGGGCTTAGAGACTACACAATTTCACATTTCAAGCATCTAGGGGTGAGGCTTGATCACTGAGAATGTGTAGTGCGCAGTTCCATCCAGACTGAGGGAAAAAATTGTGTAGTCCTAGGTGACAGTGAGGCAAGTTGAGGACATAATGCGCAGTTTCAAGAGGCAAGTGAGAATGAGATACTATGCAATTGGGCAGTTCATAGGCTCAAGGGGCTTGAGGCTTGTGATTGCGCAGTGCGCAATGAAGTTCAGGTTGGGAGGAATGATTGCGCATTTCTGTAGGTCAAGGTCAAAGCTTGAGCACAGAAACTGCGTAGTGCAACAATTCCTGGGAGGTAAGGATTGTGCGTTACATAGTGTCAAGGGGCAAGGTCTTAGCTAGAGGACTAGAACTATGCAGTGTGCAGTTCAAGGAGGTCGAGTGAAGCCAAGTTGCTTATTCGCGAAGCCTTCTCAGAAATGAATTAAGTGTAAGATCGGTTGGACTGATGTGATAAGTGATAAGGCTTCAACTGTGATATCACACTTAGAATACTTGATGACACAACAACATAGATAACTCATGACATATGAACAACACATTTCCCTCTGTGTGACCAGTTATGACAAGTGCAACGCTTAAGATACACTTTGCAATGATCGTGACAACACTTGTGTGATAGTGCTCAAAACTTTGTGAATGAGTGTGACCAGTGTTTACATGGTTAGGAAAACTCATATACACAAAGGTATACCCTTGAAATCATCATAATAGGATTTTACACACTATACGACAGCTAGTATGCGAACAAACGACACTTTGCCTACATTGCAAATGGGACCAAAACACTTAAAGAAAATACATGAAATGAGTTTCAATGTTTGCGACAATACATGAAATTGAAGACATAATGATGTGGCAATGATAAGTTTTCCTTCTTACTTCAAATTCATGAGAGATGTGCTTTGTTTTTCATATCTATCCTCCAAAAGGTTGTAAATCAAATGGGGCCTTCATGCAGTCCTAATCATATTCTAGTGTTCCTTCATCTTCTTGCCTGATGATCATCCTTTGTCCTCAGCTCCTTAGGTGTCATCTAACATGTCTTCCTTCTCCATCTCCTTATTTATCATCTTTCCATAGTATGGTAGAGTTCCTGTGTCTGCAATCAACTCATGACAAGACGACATTACTATGATAAACCCCTATATAAGATGTTGCATCATGATCCGCTAACTGAGATGGAACCAGGGTGGGCCAAGGGAAAGGCACATTGACTACCCAATTTTGTAGCTCAGGTAGTCAAGGGCGGAGCTTAGGCTTTGAGACTACGCGATGCACAATTTAGGCTGGGTTGAGGAAGAAGATTGTGCAGTTTGAGACCTGAGTGAGTTAGGCTGAAGGGTTGGGCACTAGTTCATCCAATTGTGCAGTTCTGGAAGACAGAGGGGACTGGGTGGTTGCACAGTTCTGGAAGACAAAGGGGACTGGGTGGTTGCACAGTTCTAGGATTCAAGGCTTGTGCATTTTGTAGTGCCAAGAGACAATTTTTCCGCTTAAGGGCTGAGACTGCACAATGTGTAGTTCAGGAGGGCTGGATGAGGCTAGGTTGCTGGGAACTTTCTGAAATTTGGCTAAGCATGGGATCAATGAAACCAATGTGAACAGTGATAGAACTTGACTGTGATCACACACTTAAACACTTGGAAACACAATGTAGATCATCCAAAACATATGAACACATACTTCCCTTAGTACGACAACCTTTACGGCAACTTACGACAAGTGTGACACTGAAGATAGACTTTGTGATGATAATGATGACACTTGTGTCACAGTGCACGAATATTTGGAAATGAGTGTGAAACATGCCTACATGATAAGAACAAATCATTATCATAAATATTTCCTCTTGAAACAAACCAAAACTCCACTTTGCATGATAAGCGACAATTCCCATGCCAGAAGACGACATTTGCTATATGAAAATAAAAATGTGAATGACACTTGCAATACATGAATGACGGTGAAAAAAGATATGCCAAAGTAAATATAACATGAAAATGACATTGTTTAGAGTCCAAGCAAGCGAAAGCGACAGCCGAAAACATGAAAGTGATACTCACAAAAACAAATGTGCGCAGGAGCGCTAGTTTGCAAAACTCACCGAAATAGAAGTACAAATGCAGCTATAATGTGAGAAATTATCATTGTCAGTATGCACTAATTGTCGACATGGATTGGACATTGCACAGGCACAACCTTGATAGGATAATGTTATGCTTGTCCAAGTTTGCATAAAAGAATGCACTCATGCACTTGTTACAGACTGAGTATGTGTGAGCAAGCGACTTCAACACTTCCAGTCCAAGAAAGGAGCTCAAAATCATCTTCTAACCAAGAAGAGACTATGGAATGACCAATCTTAAGATCCATGGAAGACTTCAAAATTCAAGTGCACGCAAAATTTTGGAGGGTGTTGTAGCAGCTACAACACTTGGCAACACACTAGCTCAATTCTAGCTTCTCTATCTCAGTTAAATTCTTTTGTGCAAGGCCTTGGTTTTTTAGGGAGTATTAATTCATCGTGTAGATTACTTTGGTATTCCCACTTACCCCATGAAGAGACATGGGCCCCTTTATGCCTTCTCGGTTGAACTCAACATAAGATTCAGCGATATCACAATGTTTCGAGTTGGGAAGGGTGGTGTAGCTCGTGAGCTTAAGATTTTCATAATATAATTTGTCATCTATGGTGTTGCTCCACTTCCAATAGGCCTGGAGAGTACCCTAGCAAAGTCACACAGGAACACAAACATTGCCCCGCTTCCAGCGAGCCTAGATAGTACCCTGGTGGGGTTCCTTACTTCACCTCTCCATGCAGGAAACCTTTCTCTTCTTTTGCCTTTGTTTATTTATTGTAAAGAGGAATGTGCATCGACACTTATTCTTTTTTTGGTGGAAGAGGGATCCTGACTTATTGAGAGAAGCAGTGGTTGTTCCTTTAGAGAAGGATATAGAGACCTTCGATTTAAGTTTTCTCATTTATATTTTTGCCCTTCTCCGCTTATACTAATTGGATAAGCATGAAAACACTGAAACATAAAAACCAACTGTAGGCATGAGGTTTCCGGAATAGACATGGGTTCATGGTTGGACCAAAACTCTCCTTACAAACGGATCATATTTTCTGTCAGAAATTCATTGGCCAAATGATATAACCAACACAAGTAAAATGGACATGAGGTTAGCCAAATGTTGAAGAGTCACAAGACTCTTTAGAGTTTGGCCACACACATACTAAGAAGCCACAACATGTTCATGCACAACACTTATTCAGATAATCAAAAAAAAAGAGACAAACAATAAGAAAGAAAAATGAAAGAAACAAAACGAAAGGAATACACAACCAGGAAACAAAACCAGAGGACAAGAAAAATAAGCTAAACCAAAGCATAATGCAAGATAAAAGTAAGAAAATACAACAGAGACTAAAGAGAACAACACATTATGGGTGCAAGAGAAGGAAAACTAAGATGTAGATAATCCTACTCCTAACCTAACAACTGATAGGTCAACGTCACGTATAATGAAATTTCCAATGTAGCCACCATAATCGTTCCCGACCTACAATCACAAGGATACGATCAATTAAAATAGATATAAAGTAGTGTGCAAGAGAAAATATGAGAGCTTGAATAACTTCCATAAAAAAGGAAGGTCTTGCCTGTGGGCAGAAAGATGTGTCACAACTGGTACTTTCATCTAATTCACATTCTTACCTTTTCGACAAAAACCATAATCAGACAAACCTCGAAGACTTCTTGCAAATGTGCCTTCTTATGTGTCGTCCTACTTAGCAAGCATGAGAAAAGGCCAAAACCTATTTATTGCAATGGAGCTTTCCGAGCAATATTTCTCCAACCATTCAGTGATTGGATCATAAAATTCATGATGATCCTCTTGAAAACCCCAAAAATTTGAAAAAATGGATTTTTAATTAGATGCACAGGATTATAATGAGAATCTTGTGGGGGGAAATAGATCTGATCATATTCATCAGTCATGTCAAGACAGTGAGGACATGACATAACCATAAGCAGATACTGGCGTGCCTCCACCGCTCGGCAAAAATCTGAATAGTAAGATCTTGAAATATGAAGATTGAAGGATGTAAAACAACTATCATTGGATGCACTTGTGAGAAAATGATAAAATGAATGGCAGACATCAAAGACAAAATAACGATCGGATGAGATTATTAAAGCATCATATCCCCAACTTGTAATTAACAAATGTAAATCAACTGGAATAGTTTCAGAAATTCTCTGCATAGTAGAATCGTCTTCCTCACGTTACGAGTGTAACAAACCATTTTATTGTGACTGGTTGCACATTCACTAGCATCGTAATCACTAAGATAATTCAACATGAATTCTAATATAACAAACACACGAAACTAGTTAGGGTCAAATAAGTGAAGAAGAATTTAATTCATCAAATGATCCATGCATCCACTGACACTCAAGAGAATTTCATGTGCGATGAAGAAAAAGATTAGCATAAGAATATTTTCAAGAAGGATGAGGAGTTGATTGTTTTCAAAAGAGTGTGACAGGTATGACTCATTTGGCCAAAGATAATCTTTAGGATAATAAACTTCGCAATTCGATGGTTCTATGACAGATACACATTGTGAACCAAATTTTGATACAGGAGACTTGCCTGAAGATAAAACATCTTGAATCCGACCACAAATCAGATCTTAAAAATTCAAGAGATCATATCCACAATGCCAAATATATTTCAAGAAATAATTTACATCAAGTGAAACTGTATGGAAATAAGAGTTTTGCAAAGAAAACCATATCTGGCTTAAGTTAGGGGTCTTACCAGAGATGCGAGATCCTGACATAACCATCAACGGAAGTTGAAGTGCCCCGACTGGCTGGAAAATCCTGGAAATTTCCAAAATTGTAAAATCACATCCTGGAGATTGAACCAGATTGTGCATGGTGTGAGGATAACTGCTTTCACTAATCTTGATGAGATCACTATTAAACCGAGTGGCAACCATCTTTGTCACTGACTTGATCATATTTTTCAACTTCAACAACCAAATTACTCAAGTTAAAAGATTCATATGATCACAAATTTGAATATGTATGAAACAGGAGAATGTCATGAGTAATCTAGTTTGGAGAGTTGTCTTCATGCAAGAGGAAAGAGGATGAGGATGCGAAGAGTACTCAATGATTTGATTGTGTTCATTTTCATCATGGATCATCTCACCACCTTGTGTTAATTGAGAAGTTAACTCATCGTATGAATAACTTGAAGAGCATGGAGTATCTCTATCGCAAGTAGGTGCATCACAAATGGTAGAGCATAAGGGATTGTGAGATGAAGAGGAATTTTCGATACAGACATTTTATTTGGCTAGATCAGATTCCAGATCTAATTTGGTCAGATCAACATGTTTTGGGGGATCCGAAAAATTTGATAATGTACATGGGCATTCGTGACCGCAGTCATCATCATGGGAATGATTGTTTCCCAATGCTACAGATTGATCGAAAGATTCATTACATTTGATTCACTACCAAGATTAGCATATTGACAATTGTTATGCAACCAACTCACAAAATAGAAGAAAATATAGATAAACGACTTCAAAATCAGTGTCTTTGAGGGGGAAACCTCCTTTACATTACAGAAATGAACAATTCTTGGATGATACAAATGACAATACCTCCTTTCTATATATGGGAGTCTAAGGGGTCACAATATAGTCAGAGTCGACATAACAATAATAATGTAAGGGCACAACAATAACAATAGTGGGCTTCTATGGGGCACATTAATAACACTATGGGGACAACATGGGCACAAAAATAACAATAAGGGGCTACAACAACAATAATAATAAGGGAATACACCAGTATTACAGGGACCTAACATGCCCCTCTCATTCAAAAAAGTGTTTTCCTCAATGCTTTAGCAGTTATGGATGCTTCTGTATAAAATTCTCATCCTCCCATGTGGAATCTTCAGCGGATAAGTTATTCCACTTGATGAGATACTATGAAATTGGTGGATTTCGTAGTTGTTGAGTTCATGTTTTAGTGACTGCTTCCAGTTCCAATATGATTTTTCCTTCCTCGTCAAGTTCTAGCAATATTTTTTGAACTGGGAGCTTGTCACCTATAACCTTCTTTAAGAATGAAACATGGAACACTGGGTGCACTAGGGAAGATGCAGGAAGTTCCAATTTGTATGCCATAGTACCATTCTTTTGCAACACCTTGTACGGACCATAATACTTTGGTGATAATTTATTATCCTTCTTAGCTTGCCTAAGGGACATTTGTTTGTATGGTTGTAGTCGTAGAAATACCCAGTCACCTACATCAAAACTTCTTTCGCTGTGATGTTGATCTGCCTGTTATTTCATTCTATTTTGCGCCAAAGTCAGGTTATCCTTTAAGAGTTGGAGAACTTTTTTTTTATGTTTGATGTGATATTCCACTAATTGAAACTTAGAATTTTCTCTTAAATATGATGTGATGGACGATGGATAATATCCATAAAGTGCCATAAATGGGGTCATTTTTTTTGCAATATGGAAGGAAGTGTTATACCACCATTCAGCCAGAGGCAACCATTTGACCCATTATGTATGTTTATCAGATACAAAGCAACAAAGATATCCTTCTAAACATGTGTTTACTATCTCAGTTTTCCCATCATATTGAGGATGATAAGATGAGCTATGAGTTAACTAAGTACCGAGACAAGAAAATAATTTTGTCCAAATATTTCCAGTGAAAATAGGATCTTTGTCCCTTACAATAATCTTTGGGTTTCCATGTAGCTTTTGAATTGTTTCCATAAATGCAGTAGCAACTGTACTGGCTTTAAATGGATGAGATAATGCACAAAAGTGTGCTTACTTGGTAATTCTATCAATTACCACCATGATGACACTCTTTACTTCAAACTTGGGTAAACCTGTGATAAAATCCATTGAAACCTCCTCCCAACATTGACTTGGAATGGATAAAGGTTGTATTAGACCTAGGGTCTTAATTGTCTCAACTTTATTTTGTTGGCAACCAAATATTCCGCCACAAACTTTTGAATATCATATTTAAGGCCATCCCAAAAAAAATCCTTCTTAACCCTGTGGTAAGTTTTTAAAAATCTTGAATGTCCTCCTAAGGGACAGGTGTGCAATTCCAGAAGAATATTTTGTTTGAGTTGGGAATTATTACAGAGGTATAAGTGATCTTTGTACCATAACGAATCATTTTTCCAGCTAAATGTATCAGATGTACTGGGATCTTGCTGCAACTTTTGAATGAGTTCCCACACTTCTTCATCATTCTTCCATTCATCCCTTGTTTCGTTTATCCAATCTAGTTGGATAATAGAAATGGCACAAAGCAATGCTTCCGCATCCTCATCCTTTCTTGAGAGTGCATCTGCAACAACATTTTGCTTCCCTTTTTTGAAGATGATTTCAAAGTCATAACCCAAAATCTTTTTGACCCATTTTTGTTGCTCTTCTCAAGATAATCTTTGTTCTAAAAAGTATTTAAGACTATCATTATCTGTTTTTACCTTGAAGTGTCTTCCCATTAGGTAAGGTCGTTATTTATTAAGTGCATGTAGTATTGCCAACATTTCCTTCTCATAAATAGCTTTGTGTAAATACTTTCCTTTGATTGGACAAATTTCAAAAGCAATGGGTCTTTCTTCTTGCATTAAAACAACACCAATTACATTTCCTGAGCCATCACATTCCATAATAAAGGTTTTTGTGAAGTCTGGCGTAGCTACGACTGGTGCTTGGCACATTGCCTCTTTAAGATGTTCAAAGGCTTTTTTTGCTTCTAGAGTCCAATAAAATGCATCTTTCTTCAGTAATGTTGTTAGAGGTGTTATTATTCTCCCATAATTCTTAACAAACTTGAGATAATACCTTGTCAACTCGAGAAATCCTCACAAATGCTTTATGGATGTGGGGATTTTCCATTCCTTAATGGATTTAATTTTTCTAGGGTCTACCTTAACACCTTCATGAGATACAATATGACCCAAATATTCCACCTCTTGTAATCCAAAGAAACATTTAGAGGTTTTTTCATATAATTGTTTCTCCGTCAATAGTTTGAGCACTCTATCAACATGTTGAACATGATCCTTCCAAGACTTGTTGTAGATTAGTATATCATCAAAAAATACTAATACAAATTTTATAAGGAAGGGTTTGAAAATGGAATTCATCAAAACTTGAAATGTAGAAGGTGCATTGGTAAGGCCAAAAGGCATTACCAAAAATTCATAATGACCCTCATGAGCTATAATTTTTTTTTTCGGAATGTCTTCAGTCTTCATTCTAATTTGATGATACGCTGAACGAAGGTCCAACTTGGTGAAGTAAATTGCTCCATGCAATTCATCCAATAATTCATCAATGACAGGAATGGGAAATTTATCTTTAATAGTGAGCTTTTTGAGCTCCCAATAATTCGGACACATGCACCATGATCCATCCTTCTTGTGCACCAATACTACTAGAGCAGAGAAAGAACTTTGACTAGGTTGAATTATACCAACCTCTATCATTTCTACAACCATACGTTCAATTTCACTCTTTTGGGCATAGGGATATATGAAATGCCTGATGTTTGGAGGAACAGTTCCTGGAATCAAATGAATAGCATGATCATGATCACGAATAGGTGGGACGCCTTTGGGAGTCTCAAATACCTTGGAATGATTGTCTTAGACTTTTTGGAGATCTTGAGAAATAGATGATTTTGATGTGAGAACCTCTAGCGAACATAATTGTGCAATTACGCTGCGTTGTTATTTCTTTAGAAGCTTTTTCATGTCGTTAGATCTTATTATCTTTCCCGGTTTCCCTATGATACCCCTTAATTCAACTCCCTTTCCTTCTGAAAAAAATAAAATAAATAAATAAATAAATAAATAAAAATAAAAATAAATAAATAAATTAAATTAAATTAAATAAAAAATTAAATTAAATTAAATTAAAAAAAAATAATAAAATTAAAAAAAAAAAAAATTCAAGAAAAGTTCTTAAAAAATAAAATCTATCGTACCCAAAGATTATAGCCATTGGACTTCTAGTAAAACATCAGAACCACCCATTGGAATGGAAAGCATTGGACCATTCAACACATATTCTCTCATGGATAGCTTGATATTATAGCACTTTTCAGAGAAATTTATGGTTCCTCCATTTGCAACCATCACTTGACACTCTGGTATTGGATATAGGAAGAAATTCAATTCCTTCACTATCTTACAATGAATAAAATTATGGGTACTTCCCGAATCAATCAACAATATTACCTTTTTCTTCTTGATATGTCCTTCTATCTTGATAGTTTGAGGAGTGGTAATTTCGGCCAATGCATTACAATATATGGTCGGATTCATTTATTCTTTCTCTAGGGTTTGTTCCTGTGTGTATCCTCTTCTTTTGATGTTTCTTGTTCCTTTTCATCTTTCTCTTCACAATCTATGTAAAATAATTTCTTCTCATCACACTTATGTCCGTTAGTGTATTTGTTATCATAACTGTAACAAAACCCTTTTTCTATTTTTTCTTCCAATTATTGTGGTGTCAACCTTGTAGGTTGTGGAAGGCTAGGGGAAAAAACACTTCCATCTTTATAGTTGTGATTGGTAGGCTTCCTTGTTTCCACAATTTTGCTTTAAATTTTTGTTGCCAACCTGAATGTCTTCTCCAATGAATCAAGTTCCCAAAGGCGCACCTCATGTTGGATGTTATCCTTTAAAGTCCCTGTGAACATGTAAATCCTATGCTCCTTTGGAATATATTTTACCCTTATATTCAATTTTTGGAAGTCCTCAATGTGCTCCACCATTGAACCCTTTCGTTTGAGATTTATCAATTGGCTAAAAAAGGTGTTTCTTTTTATATCCTCATAATGTGCTATCATTTCTTCCGTAAAAATTTCCCAAGTGACAATTTGTTTGCGAGAGCAAAGCTATCGATAGTATACAAACTGATTAGGTTCTAAATATAAAGTCACAATGAGTACCTTTTGTGTGTTTTGCACATTATGGAGATCGAAATATTGCTCCATCTGTAGTATTCGTGTTACGAGATCATTGTCATCAAACTTCCTCATATTGATCTTTGGAACATGGTGGGTCTTCAATCCAACGTTAGAGTCTATGAAATCATGAATAACATTTATTTTGTTCTCGTTATGAGTTTCCTCTATTACCTTTTCGCCATTAAGAAGCATTTCTTGTAGCAACTTTGCCAAACCTCCTTTCAAACCTTCCACGTCTTTCTTCAAATCTTTAAAGTTTACTTCTAAACCATCCATCTTAGCTTCCACACCTTTCTTTAAACCATCCATCTTAGCTTCCACGCCTTTCTTTAAACCATCAATCTTAGCTTCTATTACTTTTTGTGAGAGTGAAATTTGTTGCATTTGGTCTCGTAATTTTGATATATCATGTTGTATTTCTTCCTCTTCTTCATTAGTCATGCTAGAGATTTCAGGTTGTTTACTAGGTGTTTCCATTTCCTTTCTTCGGGGCATCAATTAATGATAATTATGCTTCACTATGCCCTTTGAATTCCTTCAAATTAATTTTTCAAACCAAACTTATGCAAATTTTTAAAAATACTACACACCTTTTTCTCCTTTGTAGGAGCTCAATATTGAATCTGTTGTAGCTCTGTAATTTCGGATCTCCAAGGTCTGAAATTGCTTCTCATGGTATCCCTCTGAGTCCTATTTTCAACCCCTCAAGTCTGATCAATATTGGATTCTCCAAGAGATAGTTATTCCAAATCTCCCACGATGGCTTGATTATAAACTAGTTCAGTAGAGCGAACTTGTACGAAGTTCCACGTGTCACTGTTTTGTCCTTCGAACCTGGAAACAATACATAGAAAACTACATTCTGTATTATTTTTGTACCTTTTTACAAAATTTCAATCTGATGCTTGGAGAGAAATTTATGACTATTTTCCTCAGGTCACTTGTTTGAGATATAATTCGAGAGCCTACAACAACCCTAACTTCCTTGGATCATATATCTGAAAATGTAGCGAGACAAAATCTGAAATTCATACGAGGTTCATCAAGACTTCGGATCAAATGGGTTTTAATTTCAGCTTCTGAAACTTCGTAGAAAAAAATTTATAGCAAAAATTCCACGATGACCTGTTTGAAGCAACGAAACCCTAGAATCCAAAGCTCTAATACCAAATGTTATGTAACAAGCTCACAAAATATAAGAAAAGATAGATAAATGACTTCAAAATCAGCCTCTTCTAGGGGGAAACCTCCTTTACATTACCCAAATGAACAATTCTTGGATGAGACAAATGACAAGACCTCATTTCTAGAAATAGGAGTCTAAGGGGCCACAATATAATCAAAGCCGACATAACAATAATAATGTAAGGGCACAACAATAACAATAGTGGGATTCTATGGGGAAAATTAATAACAATATGCGATAAACATGGGCACAACATTAACAATAAGGGGCTACAATGACAATAATAATAAGGGAATACACTAGTATTACAGGGACCTAACAATAATCATCCAAGAATGGAAGCGCATTATCTTGACATGAACGATCTTGACAAAAATAAGAAAGAATGAGAGCATATTCACCTTCCTGCTCCTCTTCCTGTGTAAAGTGGTTTCCTTTTACCTGATCATTGTTTGAACAAGAAATGTGAAAATAAAGAGAGTGTGAAAGAATAGTTGGTGGAGTAGATTGATCGGGCAGATCATAGTACAAAGAGTCATGGCATGTAGATGATAGAGGATCAAATAAATCTAGATCAGATTGGAGGCTAGAGTTATGAATGATAAAATCATGTTATGGAATGGAAAATTTAGCCTTCCTTGTGGGCTTCATGAGCCATTCTTGGATTTCCTCCATTGAATCTGATTCATGAGAAATGGAAGAAGAATGAGAAGATGGATTAGGAATTTGATTTCCGGATTTTTCAACTTTGTTACCATCGCAGAGAGTCGCCCCCATTGAAACTGAAAAAGGAGGAGAACAAATAACAAAAGGAACAGTAAATTCCTCCTTTGAAATTAGAAGTGTCTCATGATTCACAGCAGTTGTGGAAGTACAAATTCAGGGTTTTCAAGCTCACCTTGTAAAGAGATAAGAACCAAGCACTCAAACTCTTATTTCAAGAAATCCTTATTCATGCCTTCTTCAAAAATTTCACAACAAAGGTAAAGGAATCGATAAGAAAAATCATCAACTCTTTCATTAGGATTCATTCGTAAGAGATTTATTCATTTACAAACATCTCAGTAATTATACCTATCAAAGGCTTGATGAAGCACCATGAGGAAATGATGAAGGGAATGGATGGAAGCATGTGGAAATGTATGGCACCATCGATTAGCATGACCTTCAAGGGTGAGGAAGAAAATCATACAAGCAAACCCTTCATCATTGATTTAGTAAGATTCACAAAATTTAAGAAAATCATAAATGTGCTTGGTTATGGATGTTGCATCCTCACCATCCAACTTTAATTGGGACAATTGATAGAGAGGCTCATCAGGGATTTAAAATTGATAAAGGGAAAAATTAGAAAAACACCTCGGGAGTAATATTTGTGTATGATCCATTTTAGATAAGAGATTCAAACCAGATACAATGGGCTTAGCTTGTCATCTGGCCCTACTTCTAGCACCATTGTTGACGGTGCTAGAAATTTGTCAACCAAGGGGTATCCCTGATGTGAAGTCCCAATTATACCTCACATCGTTTAGTGTAGGAGCCCCATCTGGAATATCTACCCGGTTTCTATATATATCAAAGATATGCCTTGGCTTTAACTGTCAACATGAGAGAGGGAAGTAATGGTGTCTTCGGAAAGTGAGAAGATGTGCCTAGTGAGTGTTCAGTTGTAAATGTGTCAAGGTTCTTATACTACTGAGAGGGGAGAAAAGTGAGCATCTAAGTGAGAGGTAGTAATAGCACCCAAGAAGAGACACACATGAACCATAAGGATCCGTTTAACATCCAGCGGAATAGTCCATAGAGGATGTGATAGTCGTTACAACCAAAAAACAAAGAAAGATCTATCTAATATCCTGTAGAATAGTCCATAAGGATGGGACAACAATAACAACCATTACAACGCATTCTCAATAATATAAGTACTAAAATAACCGAAATAGTTCAACTATCTTAGCACATGTGAAAGCAAGCACGAAATACAAAAATCCGCAGAATAGTCTTACAAACATTCATAATCCATGCATGAAGAACGTGTTGGCCTTGAAGGCTTCTGTTATTAAGTAAAAATTCCAAGACACAAGTTTACGATGTACATCACTAGCTCCAGAAGTGGAACATTGGAACCACTCCTTGCTCCTCAAAGAACTAACTTATCTCTCTAATTCCTTGCGAGAGAAGCCAAGGTGAAAAGTCCTTTTCTCATACAATGAGGGTGTATATATAACCAAGGGGTGATGCTTCACCCTCCTTGTGACTCTTTGATTTCCCTCATGATTGTTTGACTTCCTATGACCTTTCAACTTATATGACTCTTCATATCCCATGTGTGTACCTTGGACTTCCACTTTACAATACATTTTGAACATGCATGATCCACAATGATGACATGGCCTATGACAACTCATGACATGACATGAAATGACACTGCTAACATGGACTGCTTGACAATGTGGCAGTGTCATGCCACTGATGTTGTTGTTTCTATGATATATTCTTGAGAATGATTTTGTCTTCTACCTCCTCGTGGCTTGGTGATAAGGAGTCTTCGATGATCTCAAGTCTTGGGTTGTGGTCACAAATTGGTGTCCCATTTCTTTTCCTTGATTAATCAGCTTGCATGTCCAGCTACAAATATATCTTCCAACATGATCCCCTTCTACATTTCCTTCTTCGTCCTCCTTTCATGGTGTGAGAGAGTACCTGCATATGCAATTCACTCATGGCAAGATGACATCAGTGTAAAAACCCCATAGTCTAAGATAGTGCATTTAGATCCATTAATTGACCCAAGATCAAGTGACAGGTCGAGAGGGAGGACTCAATGACTGCACAATTGTGTAGTACAAGCAATCAGGGGTGAGCCTTGATCACTAAGACTGCGCAATACGCAGTTCGGGCTAGACTGAGGGAAAAATTGCATAGTCCTGGGTGACAATGAAGCAAGCTAAGGGGATGGACACTCAAAGGACATACTGCACAATTTTAGGAGGAAAGGGAGACTAAGCTACTGTGTGATTGCGCAGTTTAGAGGCTCAAGGGTTGAGATTGAGGCTTGTGATTGTGCAGTACTCAGTGAAGGTTGGGATGGGAGGAATGATTGCATAATTCTAGAGGTCAAGGTCGGATCTTGAGCACAGAGATTGTGCAGTGCAGTAGTTCCTAGGAGGTAGGAACTGTGCATTGCGCAGTGTCAAGGGATAAGGTCTCAACTAGAGGATTGGAACTACGCACTGTGTAGTTCAGGGAGGTTGGGTGAAGCCAAGTTTCTTAGTCGGGAAGCCTTCTCAGAAATGACTAAGTGTAAGACCGATTAGACTTATGTGAACAGTGATAGGACTTAGACTACGATCTCACACTTATAATACTTGAAGAAACAAGAACACATATCACTATTGACATATGAACAAAACATTTCCCTCTGTGTGACCACTTTATGACCAGTTACGACAAGTGCGACACTTAAGATACACTTTGCGACGATCGAGATGACACTTGTGTAACAACGCTCAAAACTTTGTGAATGTGTGTGACCAGTGTTTACATGGTTAGGACAACTCATATACACAAATGTATACTCTTGAAAACATTAGAATAGGATTTTATACGTTATGTGACAACCAATATGCGAACAGAAGACACTTTACCTACGTTGCAAATGGGACCAAAACACTTAAAGGAAATACATGAAATGAATTTCAATGCTTGTGATAATACATGACATTGAAGACATGATGATGTGGCAATGATAAGTTCTCCTTCTTACTTAAACTTCATGAGAGATGTTCTTTATCTTTCATATCTATCCTCCAAAATGTTGTAAACCAAATGGGGTCTTCATGTAGTCCCGATCATATTCCAGTGTTCCTTCATCTTCTTTCCTGATGATCATCCTTTGTCATTGGCTCCTTAAGTTTCATCTAACATGTCTTCCTTATCCATGTTCATCTTTATCATCTTTCCATAGTATGGTAGAGTTCATGTGTCTGCAATCAACTCATGACAAGATGACATCAGTCTGATAAACCCCTATCTAAGATGTTGCGTGATGATCTGCTGACTGAGCTAGAACCAGTTGTGGGCCAAGGGAAAGGCCCAGTGACTACACAGTTTTGTAGTTCAGGAAGTCAGGGGTGGAGCTTGGGCTATGAGATTGCACAATGTGCAACTCAGACTGGTTTGAGGAAGAAGATTGCGCAATTTGAGCGCTGAGTGAGCTAGGTTGAGGGTTCGAGCACTGGTTCAGCCAACTACGCAATTTTGGAAGACAAAGGGGACTGGGTGGTTGTGCAGTTGAGCTTAAGGGCTGAAACTGTGCAATGTGTAGTTTAGGAGGGCTGGATGAGGCTAAGTTGTTGGGAACTTTTTGAAATTTGGCTAAGTTTGGTATCAATGAAACCGATGTGAAAAATGATAGAACTTAACTGTGATCACATAGCTAGACAATTGACAACACAACGTATATCATCCAGAACATATGAACACATACTTCGCTTAGTACGACAAGTGCGACATTGAAGATAGACTTTGTGATGATAATGACAACACTTGTGTGATAGTGTGTGAATCTTTGGAAATGAGTGAGAAACATGCCTACATGATAAGAATAACTCGTTATCACTAAGATTGCCTCTTGAAACAAATAAAAACTCCACATTGCATGATAAGCGGCAATTCCCATGCCAAAAGACGACATTTGTTATATGAAGATAAAAATGTGAACGACACTTGCAATACATGAATGACGGTGAAAAAAACACATGCCACATCAAATATAACATGAAAACAACACTGGTTAGAGTGAAATAAATCGAAATCGATAGCCAAAAACATGAAAGTGACACTCGCGAAGACAAAGGTGTGGGAGCGATAGTTTGCAAAACTCACCAAAATAGAAGTACAAATGTAGCTATAATGTGAGAAAATGTTGTTGTTAGTGAGCACTAACTTTTGACATTGATTGTACATTACCCAGGTATATCCTTGATAGGATAGTTTTATGCTTGTCCAAGCTTGCATAAAAGAATGTGATCATGCACTTGTTACAGACTGAGCATATGTGAGCAAGCGACTTCAACACTTCCAGTCCAAGAAGGGAGCTCAAAATCATATGTTGACCAAGAAGTGACTATGGAACGACTGATCGTAAGATCCACGGAAGGCTCCAAAATTTGAGTGCACACAAAAATTTGGAGGGCATTGTAGTAGCTGCAATAGGAACTCAAAGGTCTCATGCGGTGTACCAGTCCATGAAAATGCCCCCTTCTTGGTTAAGTCTATAAGGGGAGTTGCTAACTAGGAAAACCCTCTCATGAATCTCATGTAGTATGTGCATATGCCAAGCAATCCCCTCAACTCCATCAAATTCCTGGGTGTAGGACGATTTAGGATGGATCGGATCTTCTCCTGGTGGATTCGCACTCCATCCTACCCAATGATGTGGCCAAGCTAGAACATCTCAGTTAGCCCAAACTCACATTTGGACTTCTTGGAATACAATTGTTGTTCCCCTAAGATACACAACATCTCCTCTACATGCTACAAGTGATCCTCCCACATCCTGTTGTAGATCAAGACATCATCAAAGAAAAATAAGACATATTTGCGCAGCTGAATTCGAAACACATGATCCATGCAAGACTGGAAGGTAGTTGGAGCATTGGTTAGCCCAAAGGGCATCACCAAAAAATCAAAGTGACCATACTAATACTATAATGTCGTACTCGGGATTGGTCTCTCACCAGAATCTGATGGTATCCCTAACGTAGATCTATCTTGGTGAAATACTTCGCCCCCCTTAGTTTTCCCATCAACTCTTAATGTGTGGGATGGGATATATGTTCTTCAGGGTCCTCTTATTCAGAGCTCTGTAATCAATACACATGCAGAAGGTTGCATCCTTTTTCTTCACCAGCACCATTAATGAAGCGAAAGGACTAGAGTTGGTCATGATATGCGACAACGCCAATTACTCCCATATGGCACGCTATATCTCCGACCCTATAAGCCTTAGGATTCTAGTACAGTGTAGTGATAACTGCATTCACACCCTCCTATAACTTAATGGTGTGCTCAAATCCTCGATTTGGTGAATTAGCTGGTGGGATATCTCCAAAAACTATTGGGAACTTGTTCAATATCGCTTGAATATCAAGATTGGGTGGTCGTGGTTGAGTCCCTATCTCCAAGATCCTAAGCTCCACGGTCAACTCTATATCCACATGTCATAAATTTTCCTCCATCCTATGCGCTGACACTATCTGGGGTGGGTACGAGTGCATGCCCCTCAACACCACTAACTTCCCATCTATCCCTGTGAACTCCATCTCCACTCTCCTCTAATTTTTGGTCACACGCCTCAAATATTAAAGCCATTGGAAATCCATTAACACATTGGTGTCTGATAAATCAACAACATTGTGCATAGCCCCACTTTCCACCAACACTGACACACATTTCCCTTGCACAGCACCCCTGATCCTCAACATCAAATACTAAGACACTCCCAGAAGTGAAGCAATGATTCCCCCTGTAGGTATGAAAGGAGCTCCTCCAGGTGGGTGAGGTGGCCACCCTCCTCTAGTAGCCTAGTTCCCACCATCACCTCCATCATCCTCTGGCTCAACATCATCCTTCAGTTCACTATCTGAAAAAACCTCTATATAATGGGCCTTGGCCTTAGTGCATCTATCCCAGGTTCCCACAACTCCTGACAGGAAAATCATAACTTCCTCCTCTAGAGGTCTCGCCTAGTCTCCTCATCCAATTTTCCACACTCCTAAGTCTGCCTCTGTAATGGGGGTCTGGTGTCTCTGCCCCTCTGTGGAAATTTGGATTGTGTGGGTACTGGTGCTCTAATCTTGCGAATTGCATCTTGCAAATCCTGGGTGTGGTTAACTACATCCTGAAGAGTAGGAGGAGTGACCTCACTAATCACAAAGGCTCAACCAAATCCTCCACAAATAGGAAAACTCTCTTGGCCTCTAAAAAATCTGGCACCATTGCTGACACCCCACAAAACTCTTTTATCTAATGCTCTGGGTTACCTTTTTGTTTGAGTTGGGTCAGCTCCCTGAAATGTTGTTACACTCTCCTCCCACATCTACCCAAGTTAACCAGTCTATTGGGGTAAACATGTGATGAGAGGCTACTATAATCTGATTCAACTCCCAATGTATAGTTAAGGAAGTGGAATCGACAAAACACATTCAACCTGACCTTCTAAACATGCTACAGAACCTCCAGGAGCCAACCAACCCTTGAGACACCTCAACATCCTACTGACCTAGAGCCTCAGTCGCTCCTATGACATGGGCATGCATGTGACTAGGACCCTCTAGTCACTCTCACAATAAGGGCATGCAAGCGATTAAGGCCTTTTTTTGTTAGTTTTGAGCCTGCGACCCCAAATTATGTGCCACTTTTTTAAGGCTAGGACATAGGCCACTACCCAGAACTCCATGAAACTTCCAGAAATGAAAAGTAACATCGAAAAAATGATACAAATGAAAATAGTTGAGCAAATACTTGACTAGACCCCTACTAGCCATGACAGGAATTTCATCAAATATGTCACAAATATGCATTTTATAGGTCATAACAACATATATGAGCATATGAGTCTCATACTTATTTAAGAATCTCTAAGAAGCATTGATGACTTATCACATTAGTTGCATTATCATCTATTAGGTCATATGTTCATTTTCATTAATTTACAAATCAAAAAATGATGATATCCATACATCATCACTGTCCTAGAAAATACTCAAACCCAACATATAAGCAACAAAAATAATAAGGATACAACAACCATAGAATCCACATATAAACCAATATATTTACACATGAAATACCAAGTAGAAGGAACTCTTATTAATGAATGCAAAAGCCAACCAGGTTTGGAACTTCCACGAACCACTTGACCATAGATTGGCTGAACCAAATATTTCTTTCATCCAATCACCCCCATGCCATATTCCAAGCATGAATGTGGGACTTATAACCAAAAAATCAACCAAAGCTTCTCGAGGTTAAACCACCTCACCCTCATTAATAGAACTAGGATTTACGCAATACTTACTAGATCACTAGGCCCTAAACAAACATGGATGCCACTGGATTTCTCCACCTACATCGTGAGAAATTTTACTATCTCCTAGACTCTAGGCTTTACCACAATCCATAGTCTGATTCAAGGATCACTAGGCCATAATAGAGACTCCACCCTCCAGGATTTACTGTATATCCTACCATTCACTAGTCAAGTATTCCTAGGCTTGATCAAGGGCACCCACCTCTAGGCTTTACCGTATATCCCGTCATTCACCGGTCAAGGATTCCTAGGCCCACTGAGGCAACACAAAATATGGCTTTACCGCAACCCACAGTTCGGTTCAGGGGTTACTAGGCCAAGGCTTTACCGCAATCCATAGTCTGGTTCAGGGATCACTAGGCCATGTGTTCTTTCTTTCAGAGATCCACCTCACTCAGTTTTGAATCCATCCGGCAATCCAACTCAATCAAAAGATGAGAACCCCATCACACCATGGCTATCCAAAAATGGCAAGGCTAGGATGAAAAACATTGTCACACATGGAAAAACCCATTCCCATGACAACAAGAGAACCAATAACACACATGCATAACCATGCATGCCAAAACTAGCAAGGAAATCACATGTGCAAATCTATACATGCAAATGTAGTTGCTTGATCCTCCTCTTCCTTACTTGATCCTTGTTTTCCTTGTCCTTCTTTCTTTTTCTTGATCCAATGCTAAAGTGCTCTAAGAAAACTCTAAGTGTCCAAGAGTGTGAGAGAGAGAGAGAATAAAGAGAGAGCTCCAAAATTGAACTGACAAAAGGTACCAACTGATCTTGAGAAGCCTTTTTATTAATGAGGCCTCCATTTTCTTCATTTTCCATTATTTTCCTTCATTTTCCTCCTCACATGCAACCTATGACCTTTCACCTTCCTTTTCTCCTAATTTCCATTATTTTCATAAATAAAATGCCAATTAATGCCTCATGCTTTTCCAAATCCTTTTCCATTGCCTTTTCCAATTTCTTTAGCCATAATAAACCAAATGAACACTCGCTAGGATGTTTTCCCCAACATTCAGCTTGGAATAAATGTCCCACAACCGTGGTTATTATTTTTCCTTTATTAACTTTTATTACATGGAATTTTCACCAGGGTTGTTACTAAACCATCCCCCTCGGGGGGACATCGTCCTCGGTGTCCAGTGACACCTACAACCAACACGACTATTGTAAACAAAACATATTTCCCATAGAACTTTATAGCTTAGCTCGATGTAGTGTTTACAATGATCAACCTGTTAAAAAGCAAACCAACATGACAACATAACCACATGACAACCATAATGACATGACAGCCATACCGCTTATTGGATCTTTATGACATGGCTCATGGAAATATTTACATCCATATACATATGTACATGAACCAAAACATCACACCAAAACATATACCAAAAATATTCACTCAACCTTCAAATAAGGAAGGATACATAGCCCGCATTTGATCAAGCAGATCTCATGTAGCTTCATCAGGCCCAAAGTGCTTCCACTGCACTTTAACCTGCTCGATTGCTTGGTTTCAGAGCATAAGCATCTTTCTCTGCAATATACACTGAGGTTCTGGTTGGAATTGTCCATCTATATCCATCTAAAATATAGACCATTCAATCACATGATCAACATATTTAACATACTTTTTAAGCAATGACACATGGAAAACATCATGGACTTTCACTGTCGGAGATAGTTCAAGTCAATAGGCTACTATTCCAATCCTTTCAAGAATCTTGAAAGGTCCACAAAATCTAGGAGTCATCTTGGCACATGATCCAATCTACAAGGATCTCTTCTTCAACTTGATGTGAATATACACTTGTTCCCCAACCTAAAAACCTTAAACAACCTATTCCGATCAACATAGATTTTTTTCCTGTCCTGTGCTACCTTCATATTCTTCTTGATAACCTACATATTTAATGTTCCATCTCTGCCAACATATCTGGTCCAATCAACATCTTTTTCACTGGATCACTCCAACTGATGGGATTAAAACTCCACCCATACAATGCCTTGAACAGACTCATCCTCAAATATTCTTGATGCCCATTGTTATAGGCGAACTCAACCAGTGGAAGATACTCTTCCCACTTCCATTGTTGATACATCACATACATCCTCAACATGTCCTCCAATACCCTATTTACCCTCTCTATCTGTCTATCTATCTATAGGTGATAAGTTGTACTAAAGGCCAACTTTATCCCTAAACCTGCAAATAGCTCCTTCCAAAACTTGGAAGTGAACTTAGCATCCCCGTCTAACACAATATTCTTCATAACACCATGCAATCTCAATACATCTCTAATGATGACCTGTGCTACATCACTAGATGAACAAGTAGACTTCAATGGAATGAAGTGCGCTACCTTTTTCAACCTATCCACTACAACCATGATGGAATCATGTTGTCTAGATGTTCTCAGAAAACCTGCGATGAAATCCATGGAAATGACCTCCCATTTCCACTCTGGAATCATAATCGTCTGTACTAATCCACCTGAATGCTTACATTCAGATTTTACCTATTGACAATCCAAGAATCTAGCCATAAAATTTGCTACATCCTTCTTCATATTCAGCCAATAATAAAACTTCTTCACCACTGTCAATATCTTTTGATACCCTGGATGACCTGAATATGGTTTTGCGTGAAATTCTCTCAAGATAGTCTTCTTGAACTCGCTACTACGTGGCATATATATCATGTCCCTAAATCTGACCAAGCCATCTACTATAAGACGATAGTCTACATCTTGACCACCTGTACCCTGTTGTAATCTATGCATAAGATCCATGTACCTATCATCCTACTCACCTGCCTATAAGATCTGATCCCGTAAGTATGTCCCATAAGAACTCATAGTTACTATATGATTCATTTGTATCCTTCTGCTAAGAGCACCTGCAACCCTATTCTCCTTACCCTTGATGTACCTGATCTCAGAATCGAACTCACTGATCATGGCCAACCACCTAGCTTGTGTGGAATTTAGATTCAATTGGTCAAATAGATACCTCAATCCACTGTGATCACTCATTAAGATGAACCAACTGCTAAGAAGATAATGTCTCCACATCTTCAAAGCATGGAGGATTGTTGCCAACTCAAGATCATGTGTCGAATAATTCTTCTCATGTTCATTCAGTTTTTGTGATTCATAACATACTACCTGTCTTTCCTGCATAAGGACTCCACCAAGTCCTCTCTTGCAAGCATCTGTGCACACCACAAATTCTTTGTCCAGATCTGCAATCTTTAACACTAGAGCATTGGACAACAACTGCTTCAACTGCTCAAAACTAATTGCACATTCCTTTGTCCATATAAATTTCTTACTTTTTCTTTGAAATGACATAATAGGATATGAAATGTGAGAGAAGTTCCTGATGAGCCTCCTAGAGTAACCTGCTAACCCCATGAATTATATTACCTCATCAACATTTCTAGGAGTTATCAATTCCATGATAGCTTTTATCTTCTATGTATCCACTGCTATACCTTCCTTGGAAACAACATGTCCCAAGTAATGTACCTTTGACTAAAATAAACTACATTTGCTAAGATTGGCATACAACTAATGCTCTCTTAGCAATCTCAACATTGTTTCTAAATTCTCGGCATGTTCTTCCTCATTCTTAGAATATATCAATATGTCATCAATGAATACAATAAAAAACTTATCTACATAAGGGCACAACACACTATTCATCAAGCACATGAAATTAGTTGGAGCATTAGTCAAACCAAATGGAATTACAACAAACTCATAATGCCCATATCTGGTCCGGAAAGTTGTCTTGTGTATGTCCTCTTCCTTGAAGCATACCTGATGATATCCGTATATCAAATCAATCTTTGAGAACACTACTGCTCCCTTCAGCTGATAAACAAGTCATCAATCCTTGACAACGGATATCTGTTCTTGATGGTCACCTTGTTCAAATTCATGTAATTGATGCATAACCTGAGAGTACCATCCTTCTTCTTAACAAAAAATATCGTCACACCCCACTATGATACACTTGGCCTAATGTATCCCTTGTCAAGCATTTACTTTAATTGTAACTTTAGTTCTACTACTCTGGTATGCTCATTTTGTACGGTGCCTTCGATGTTGGTGCTTCCCCTGGTACCAACTAAATAGAAAAATTTACTTCCCTATGAGGTGGAAACTCTGAAATATCGGTGGGAAATAAATCCTGAAACTGTTGTAATATCGAGTACCTGATCCATACCTCCGCATCCTCAACATCCCTACTTTTATCACTAGAAAAATGCACTGAAAATAACACACACCCTTTTCAGTGACTGCGCTTTTCCTGCATAGCTTTCACCATCCTAACTAATGTTTCTTTCTTCTTACCCTACAAAATTATGTGTTCTTCATTATCATCCAAACACTCAATGGATTTTTCATAACAATCCACTTTAGTCCTATGAAGATACAACTAGTACATACCCAACAATATATTGTATGATCCCAACGGCAATATATTCAAATGTGTTGATGTAGGCATACCATTTAACTCAAAAGTAGAAGCTCTTACCCAATGATGAATTCTCTTCTTTATATCTATAGCCAACTACACTAACCAAGATTCTGCATGCACTTCTTTATTCAAACCACACTTATCCACCAAGTCAGGGTTAACATAACTATAATTAGATCCAAAGTCAATCAAAATAGAAACAACTTGATCACAAATCTTACCATCCATATCAATGATAGATGCTTGATGATTTGCTTGCCTATTATCGAGTGCTGCATAGATACGAGGAATGCTCTACCCAACATCCCTAACAATTTGTGCCTCCTGTGCACTACAGATCTAAGGCCTACCACCTTGATTCTACAGACAATCCCTCCTAAGATGCTCCCTACCACATGTCAAACGTTGCAATTGTCTTGTACGATCACCTTTATTCTGCTACTGTGACCCATGTCCCTGTCTAGCTACGTTGGACTTCTTGTATGGTGAAACATTCTCTTTCTCTTCTGCATTTTGAGGCCTTATTCTTTCTAGTTGTCATTTACCTTTACCTTTATCTTTCCCCTTCCATCCTTGCTAAGATTTTTTCTTACGCTTTGTCTATTCATAGCAATGCTTCAATTTCCCAATAACTTCCTCAAGTGACCGAGGCTCATCATACTCAATTTGGTCTCTAAATGATAATGGAAATCCATTGAAAAATCTCTAAACTTTAGCCTTTTCATCCTTAAGATATGGTACATACCTCAAAATCTCCAAGAACTTGGTTGTATACTCCTCATATGTCATTGATTCCATTTTGAGCTCATAGAATTCCTTGGTTTTATTGTTGTAGTACCTTTCTGACAAGTATTTCTTCTTGAAAAGTCTCCTGAATTCATGCCAACTCAACTCTTATGTCCTGATGTCTCTGACCCAATTTACATCTTCCCACTAGATGCCTTCTTTCCCTTTGAGGCTGAAGATAGCTACTCTGGCCTTCATATTCTCTATGTACTCATGTAGTTCAAATAACTTCTTCATCCCAAGTAACCAAGTCTTTGCATCCTCTGACTTCTTCAAATCTCCATCAAATGTAGGTGGCCTAGCTTTCTTAAACTCATCAAGCAAGTATCCCTTTTCACTCCTCCTATAAGGGTAATAACAATGACAATCATAGTTCCTGTCAAAACCAGAACTAGAATAGTACCTGTGTCCATCACCTCTCCTATATGGAGTATCCAAGAACCTACCATATTTGATCGTGTCATCCCTATCCAACTTATTCCCACCATGAGATCTACTGCCATATGCTCCATTAGTCCTATCTTCCTACCCATGGTTGATCTAAAGTGATCCCTGTCTCTGCAATTCTGACAAACTCTAAAGGATTACCACATTGAATTCTACTTCTTTCTTCTTGCCTACATGATTCTCTCATTATCTGCCTTGCAACTCCTTAATTCTTCATTCAAGCTTCTCAATGTGTCTGCTAAGTCAGAAGAATGCCCAACACCACGTTACTCATCTAATCCATAGGGAGGGTCTCGTGAACTGTAGTCTATCATCTTGCCAGTCATCTTTGATATTCTTCCTGCAAGGTATATCATGTCAACTAAACAAAAATATAAACATAATAAACATACCTCAGTATAGTTTGGGGACGATATCTCATCTGCAAGATCAACCAGATTAGTGCAATACATGTATAAACATAATCATAACAACATATAGATGTCATCCTAACCATAGTCTAGTCATCAATGCATGACCATATCAACCACACATCATGACCTCATGCATGACAACTATAACCATGTCAATGTATGCATAATCAACATATGTACGACATTCATGCATACATGATACATATAAACAATAACATGCATAACCGACCTATACTCATGATAAACACATCCAACATCAACATCATCAACTTTCACATGGCCACCACCATCCGTACACAACAAGTACATAGACCACAAGCATAGAGAACACATATGCAACTGACATGAATGCATGACCAATACACCACCCATCTAGTCCAAGTGGTGAACCATGCTCTAGTACCACTCTGTAACACATTCCTTCCACATTTACCCAAGTTAACTAGTCCGCTGGCAAACATGTGACGAGAGGCTACTATGATATGATTCAAATCCCCATGTACACTTAAGGAATTGGAACCGAGAAAACACAACCAACCTGACCTTCTACACATGCTACAGAACCTCTAGGAGCCAACCAACCTTTCTAGGTGACCAACCCTTGAGGAAACTCAACATCCTACTAACCTAAAGCCTTAGTAACTCCCATGACATGGGCATGCATGCATCTGGGACCCTCCAATCGCTCTCACAGTAAGGGCATGCAAGCCACTGGGGTATTTTTCAGTTAGTTCTGAGCCTGCAACCCTGAATTCTGTCCACTTTTTCAAGGCTAGGACACTGGACACTAACCAGAACTCCATGGAACTTCCAAAAATGAAAAGTAACATTGAAACAATGATACAAATGCAAATACTTGAAAAAATACTTGATTGGACCCCTACTAGCCATGAAAGGCATTTTATCAAATATGCATTCTACGAGTCATAACAACAGATATGAGTATAGGGGTCTCATCATTATCTAAGAATTGCTAAGAAGCATTAATGCCTTATCACATTAGTTGCATCATCATCTATTAGGTCATATATTCATTGTTCATTCATTTAGAAATCAAAACATGATGAGATTCATACAACATCATTGTCCTATAACATACTCATACCCAGCATATAAAAAGCAAAAATAATAAAGATACAATAGCCATAGAATCCACATATAAACTAATACATTTCCACATGAAATGCCAAGGAGAAGGAACTCTTATTAATGAATGCAAAATCCAACCATGTTTGGGACTTCCACGAACAACTCAACCATAGATTGGCTTAACCAAATCTTTCTTTCAGCCAGTCACCCCTGTGTCATATTCCAAACATGAATCTAGGACTCATAACCAAAAAATCAACCAGCGCTTCCTGAGTCTAAACCACCTCACCCTCATCAATAGAACTAAGCTTTATCGCAATCCTCACTAGATCACTAGGCCCTAAACAAGCATGGATGCCACCGGATTTCTCCACCTATATCGTGAGGAATTTTACTCTCTCCTAGTATCTAAGCTTTACCGCAATCCACAATCTGATTCAGGGATCACTAGGCCATAATCAAGACTCCACCCTCCAAGCTTTAACATATATCCTATTATTCACCAACCAACGATTCCTAGGCCTAATCAAGGGAACCTACCTCTAGGATTTACCGTATATCACATCATTCATTGGTTGAGGATTCCTAAGCCCACTGAGGCAACACAAAATTTGGCTTTACCGCAACTCACAGTCCAGTTTAGGGTTTACTAGGCCAAGGCTTTATCGTAATCCACAGTGCAGTTCAGGGATCACCAGGTCATGTGTTCTTTCTTTTAGAGATCTACCTCACTAAGTTTTGAATCCATCCGGAAATCCAACTCAACCAAAACATGAGAACCTCATCACATCATGGCTATCTAGAAAATGCAAGGTTGGACTGAAAAACATTGTCACACCTAGCAAAACCCATTCTCGTGACAATAAGAGAAACAAGAAGACACATGCATAACCATGCATGTGAAAACTAGCAAGGAAATCACACATGCAAATTGATACCTGCAAATAATCCCACTATAGTTTCTTGATCCTACTCTTCCTTGCTTGATCCTTGCTTTCCTTTGTCTTCTTTGGTTTTCTTGATCCAATGCTAAAGTGCTCCAAGAAAAATCTCTACGTGTGCAAGAGTGTGAGAGAGAGAATAAAGAGAGAGCTCCAAAATTGAACTGACAAAAGGTACCAACTAATCCTCATAAGCCTTTTTATTAATGAGGCCTCTATTTTCTTCATTTTCCATTATTTTCCTTCATTTTTCTCCTCACATGAAACCTGTGACTTTCACTTTCATTTTCTCCTAATTTCCATTATTTTCATAAATAAATGTCAATTAATGCTTCATGCCTTTCCAAAGCATTTTCCATTGCCTTTGCCAATTTCCTTAGCCATAATAAACCAAATGAACACTTGTTAGGATGTTTTGCCCAACGTTCAGCTTGGATAAGTGTCCCATAACCGCGGTCATTATTTTTCCTCTATTAACTTTTATTACATGGAATTTTCACTAGGGATGTTACAAATGTGCGTCAGGATTCCTCCTATCAAAACGCTCCACAACCCTCCATGTGAAATCCTCATAAGAGATCACACTTGCATGCCCTGATGTAGATAATCCATGGAACCACCAATCATGAGCCTCCCCTTCTAAATGCAAGGTAGTCATTTTAATGGCTTCCACCTCTGTCATCTGATTCAGCTGAAAATATGTATTTAATTTCTCTACCCATGCTCTGACAAAACACTTGGGAGAGACATCAAATGTGGGGAGGTATAATCTCCCGACAGTGCATTATACATCTGAGCTCTACATGTATGAGCCTCCTTCCCCCCTCCCCTTATTTCCTTGCTTGAGCTAGAAATAATCATTGAAGCTTAAGGCAGCTCGAAACTCCTCTCCTTGGGATTGCCACTCACAAAAGTACTCCCCCATAGGCATATCGTCTTGCGCTAGCTTCTCTCTAGCATCGGGAGCCAAAAATGCGGGTATGGTAGACCTCGTAGGTCTAGTGTAGATCAAGGAAAATTTTAAGGATGGAAAATTTTCTTGAAGTTTAAAACATTGGCGAATCTCACTAATCCCTAATATGAAAATTATAAATGTTTATTGATATATTTGTAAAATTAATCAAATTTATAATTATTTTATATATAGTCTCTCTATAATGTTGGCGATTTTTAAGGTAAAATAATTTTATATTCTAAAATTTGGGCGAATCGTCTTTTATAAAAGTGGAAATTGGCGAATCTTTTTTATGGAAAAATCATGGAAAATTAGCCCACTGGGCGAACATTAGCCCCTAAAATTTTCCATGGTGTAGATGTGAGGGTGGGTCTAAGGAGATTGATAGTAAAACTAATGGGAACCACCTGAGCTCTCTCCTCCTATGAAGTCCCTGTGGATGTCTCTGTTACGATTTTGTTGTCTCATCTCCTCTAACATCTCTTTCTGCCCCTTTTCTAGATCATTCAAAGCCTTCAAGAGGCTCTAGAAGGTTGCATTATCTTTGTCCCCCATGCTTTTTCCTTCCTTCTCCTATGCAGGAACCTCCAGATCTGGGTAATCTCTAACTCCCTTTCTCTACTCCTGTATCTTTGCATCTAGTAAGTTATATTATCCTTTTCTCCTAGGGTCATAGGAAAAATCTCCCACGGTTGGCTAGATCAAAGCTCTGATACCATTATAAGATTCCTAATCGGAAACAATAATGATAACAAAAGGAAATAACAACATGCACACACAAAAAATCAACCCATGCAACAAAAACAACAATAAACACCAGAAATTGTACCAAGTTGAGCCATTTTATTAACTGAATAGGAGAGAGTACAATATATATGGAGATAGTGGAACTTGGGCTTGCTATGGCAAGCAAGGCAATAGCCTAAGTGGAGATGAAGGCACCTGAGTGCTAAAATGGCTCTGTTATAATGCCTTTGCCCAAACCAGGAACAATTTGTTGCCCTACTAAAAAATAACTATTGTTGTAGCCCTCCAAATTGCTAAGAAATTTTAGCCAAATTAGTCACAACCTCTAGACCCAAAACCCACAAAAACCCAATAAGGAATTGGGCTACTTTTGACTTGCCCTGACACTGCTCAAACTAGGAGGGGGTCCTCGAGGGGTACTTGCAAGGTTAAGGGAAACAATGAAGCTAAAGCCCACTATCACCACAACTAAAGCTTCCTACTCTTTACAGTCTTTCACCGATGGGAGGAGACCTGATGTATAGATAATCACTTATAAAGGATAGCTCAACTAAGATGGGTGTGAAGTGACCTCGAGGACCCTTTCCTAAAGGAGGCTCAAGAGTATGACTTTCTTGCTTCTTAAGCAAGGTACAAAGCTTTCTAGGAGAAGGTGACGAGGATTTAAGGGTTAGGTTTAAGGGGTGTGAATTATAAAGGAGCTTCCAAAACCCTTAAATCCTTGTTGGACTTGGTTTCCCAAATGGTTTTTGAAGAGTTTACTTTTCAAAGGCATCGGACCACACGGGACCAAGTGGACCCAGGTTAGGTAAAGAGGAAGGATTTTAACAACCAATGATAGACTTGACCTAAACAAGGATGAGAAAGGGACCAAAGAATTGATTTTCAATTCAAGGTGCAAAATGATCCGTATGAGGAACTAGCCTAGGGAACTTAGGGCAAAAACCAATCTCGAGGCTAGGGCTTGGGATATCTCACAACCCCACTGTCAAAATTTCCTCAAATTTGAAGGAGGCTTAGGAGAGACACCAGCACAGTTGAGGCCCATAGATCGAAGATTTTCTATGGGTGGTTTGTTGGGAAAATGATGCTCTAGGAGCCCTAATGTGGCTAGACCAAGAATAAAGAAGGAGAGGTGAGGAAAAATATTTCTTTAAGTGATCATCTTATGGTAGACGAGTGCCTAATCCTTTGGGGAGATTGGATTCAAGGATAATATGAAGATATACTTCGTTTCTAGGTCAAGGAGGCCTTAAGATCAACTTTGCTTGTCACTAGGGAAAAAGATAGTGACCTTAAAAGCTTTTATACTTCATTTTGCAAGGTGAAGTAGCTTATCAAGATAAATTCAACCATACAATTATCCCTAGGATAATTCGTTCAACATACATGGCCAATACATAGATATATGCTATATAGAAACATAATTCCACAATTTCCCAGTAAATATATGCAGCAACTAGCCCTAGTTTAGCGAAAATCTCATTATCAATGCATGTGACAAAGTAAAAGAATAATAGCATTAAATTTTCACTTACATGTAATAGAATATATCCAACCACCAATAAAATTTCCAATCATGAATCTCAAGGATAAGAAAAGACAATCCATACATCAAAATTCATCCATGTTTTGAAATTTTGTCCACCAAGAAGGAATAGCGAAAATATCAAGAGAGATACAAGTCCAAACCAAGTGATTATGAGAAATAAAATCTCATCATTTGTACTTATACACCTCTAAGGAGTTTAATTTAGTTGTTTGAGCCTAAATTAGCCCCTAAAATAGAAATAATGTGCAAATAACTAATTTTTGGTGAGAAGCCCACCAAACTAGCTCATAAACAAAATAACAAGCCTCTCAAAAGGTTGAGTGATCAATAATACATATCGTTGGGCTCTCTAAGAAGCTTGATGAAGTCCATAAGTGCCATAATGATGAATAGGACTTCCAAAAGTAACGGTGTAACGACCCCCTCCCACATCTACCCAAGTAACCAGCCAACCAAGATAGACATGTGATGAGTAGTTACTACGATATGGTTTGCCTCCCTATGTGTCAGTTAAGGAAGTGGAATCAACAGAAACACACCATACCAGACCTTCTACACATGCTACAGGTATCCCAGAATGCATCCCAGTCATTTTGCTGACCATCCCCTGTATCCCACTGAGCTTTTAGACCACTAAACCCCTGGATGCTCCCTAGATATGGACAAGGGTGTGCCTCAAAACCTCCATATGCATGCACAACATGGGCATGCATGTGTTTGGGGACTTTTCACCTCATACTTGTTCCTGCGACTCTGGGATTTGTGCCACTTTTCAAGCCCAGACTCCAGGTCACTACCCAAAAACCCATCTAGCTTTTAGAATCCAGAATTTACATGACAACAAGACTTGCAAGCCAAAACTGGGTCCAGAACTGGGCCTGACCATCCCCAACCAAGACTGACATTCTGTCAAACATTTGGCATCAATGCAATCTATAGGAAATGAATACAATACAAGACATAAATGACTGATAACTCATATGAGACTTGATAAGAAGGATCACCACCCTCTTCCCTTAACTGTTTTGACATCAATGAGGTCTTGCATCAATTCTCCTTTCAGTTACAAGTAAATACATGAAAGAACCATGACAATAACCAGTCATATAACCATGCTTATAACTAGCATTAAACCATGTAAATAACAATGAGATAACAACCATTAATTCCACGCAATAACAAGTACAAAAGAAACAGAACTTAGCTTTTATTAAACATAGGCAAGAGCCAACTAGGTTTGGGACTTCCACGTACCACTCGGCTATAGACATGGATGAACCAACAAAAAAAATTTAGCCAGTCACCCCCATGCCATATTCCAAGCATGAATGTATGATCTCATGGATAAACCAATCTAAAACAAATCAAGGTAATCCATAGGTTAAACCACCTCCACCCTCACCAAAACATGATCTCACCAAAACCGGTGCCGAGATCACAAAACCAAACAGAGCTAGGAATTCCTCCAGACTCCATCACTATCCTTGGGGAATTTTTTGTCTCCTTGTCTCTTAGGATTTACTACAATCCACACCGTATCACTAGGCCCTAAACCATGACACCAGTCTCTCAAGCTTACCTCAATCCACACTGGATTACTAGGCCCTAAACTGAGACTCCACCCTCAGGCTTTACCATGTATCCAGCCAAAACCAGTCAAGGGATTCCTAAGCCTTTGGGAAATTTCTTGAGACCACCTTTGCCCCATATTCAAAAACCATTTGGTGATTCTAAAGCTCAAATTCGAGAAAACAATCCCATCACACCATGGCTATCTGGAAAAAGGCAAGGCAAGGCTTAACACCACTATCATAACCCAAAAAAACCATGCCACCGATAACAAGAGAACCATATACCAACATGCAAATCCATGCATGTAAAAACCAGCTAGGAAATCACACATGCAATATGTTACCTGCAAGTATTCCTGTTGAAGTTGCTCGATCATGCTCCTCCTTGCCATATCTTTTCTTTCTTTTCCTTTCCTTGTCCTTCCTTTGCTTGCTTTTCCCTTCCTTGCTCCAAAGTTGAGCAAAATCCAGAGCCAAAAACTTTCCAACTTGTCCTCAAAAACCTTTTTATCAATGAGGCCTCTATTTTCTTCATTTTCCATTATTTTCCTTCAATTTCCTCCTCACGTGCAACTTGAGACCTTTCACCTTCATTTTCTCCTATTTTCCTTTATTTTCATAAATAAATGTGTCAAAACATCTTTTTGCCTTTTTAATGTCTTCTCCATTGCCTTTGTCAATTTCCTTAGGCATAATAAACTGAAATGAACACCCACACTAGGATGTCTTGCCCAACATTAAGCTTAGAATATGTGTCCCTTAACCGTGGTCTTATTTTGACTTTATTAACTTTTATTACATGAACTTTAAACCAGGGATTGTTACAGATCCCTCCCCCTTGGGGAACATCATCCTCAGTGTTACACAACACCAATACCTTAGCAAAACCACTGAAAATAAAACATACTTCCCATGGAGCTTTATAACTTAGTTCGCTGCAATATATACAATGACCACTACTGGAAACATGACAAACATACCGCGTATTGGAGCTTTATAACACAGCTCATTACGGTATTTACAATAACCACATATACACATATGCACATTTGCTAAACCAGCAAATAAAAGGATACGATGTCTGTATCAATCAACAAGGGAATCCGGAGGCTTACACCTCCACCCTCAAAAGTAATACCAGGATTCACCTCCTTCCCAGGAAGTCCAAAATCCACTGCCAAAGTCAACCTGCATCCAATGTCCAGCGCTACAATCCAACACTACTTGTCCTCTTAGTGACAATTATTAACTCATTGTTCTAGGGTGCACTCCAAATGTGCATCTGATTCCATTTAAAAATGCTAATGACTAACACAAATATATCCCTGGCCTTCCCTTCTCTTCTACACAATCCCTCGGGAAATTCGGTCACCCCCTTCCGTGCAGTCACTCACCTTCCAAGTTCCCCATCATCCCTGATCCCAAGCGATCCATCCCTTGGCAAGGCTTCCTCGCATCGGAAGGTCAACAACCAAAGAATATACCTGCCTCAAAACCATCATACCGATCATAGCATGTTCATGGAAATCAATGGACAATATTGGGTACCAATGTCCCACAATGGTTGCGCTCCTGAATGCTTTACCAACATATTGTTGTCTGTTCCAATTCCCTTTGCTATTGTTGCTAATGCTTGTTGTCAATTTCGACCACCCAACTGGGAATTTCATGCTTTCCTGTACCAAGCACATAATTTCCATTAGATTCAAAATAAATTGAAATAACTTCAAATCATACCTCATGGGTGGTCCGTCAACAAGGTACACTTGCAATTTTGTTCTCTTTCTGTCACAACAAGTCAAACTAGCATCTTTGACCAAATCATCATGTATAAGCATATCACATCAGGTTAGCTCAAAACACACCATCATAGATCAAAATCATAAATCACATGTAACCATCATAAAACAAAAGCATAGATCGCATGTAATCATCATAGACCATAATCATAAATCACATTCATAATAAAACTAAAATAAAATATTGATACTTATCCTTTAATCAATCTGTAGCTTCTACCTTTTTCCTTATTTTGTACGCACACTGGATTAGTTGCCACTCTCGACAAACACCCAGTACCTTCTATTTAACCATGTGCACATACACATAGTGCGCATCACACACATACAACCACACACGACATACAACCCCATGCAATACATGCACCTACACCTGACATACCACGCATACACCTACACCTAGTGTACAACACAACACAATGCATACACTTACATCCGATGTACACCACAACACAATACATACACCTACACCCAATGTACAACAAAACACAAATAGGTACACATAGTAGAACACAATGAATGCATATGTCACGATACCACGACCACACAATGCACATACATAGTACCGCATGCCCACAACACAACATGTACGACATGCGCACAATACCACATGTACACCAGTACCATATATACAATTTGTACATAATACCACATGTACCCAACACCACTTTCACAACATGTGCACAACATCACATGTACACAACACCACCTACACAATGCGTACACATCATAACATGTACACCACACCACCTATACAACGTGTACACAATGCCACATGTACATAGTACCACATGCACGACATGTACACGACACCACATGTACACAACATCACATGCACGACATGTACACAGCACCCCCTGCACACAACACCACATGTACAACATGCATACAACACCACCTGCACATAGCTCCACATGTACAATCATGCACACAACACCATATGTACATAGTACCACTTGTACAACATGCACACAACACCGCATATTCATCATGCACATAATACGATATTTACACAACACCACATATCCAACATGTACATAGTACCATATATACCCAGCACTGCATATCCAACATGCACACAACACCATAGGTACAATCACTGAATATAAAATATGCACAGCATATACACAACAATAGCACTACACATCCAAGACCACACTGCCTCTACCAAGCAACCTTTCTTCCATTGTCTCTCCGCAATCCATGCTTATCCTAGCATGTTGCGGATCACATTGTTTTCATTCTGCTAATGTATCTCTCAACATTAGCCTGTCCATAACATAAACATAGACAAAGTATAATCACATAATATCAATTCATATCCACATGATATTGACCTCAGAGATCTATCGGGCTGCTCTTCCCATTTGATTCCTCATGACCATGAATCTCTTCATGTCATTCACCTACATAAGCAATCATTCCTCCACAAGAATGATTCCCTATGACCCTGTCAGACGACGGTATGCATACATATATATATATATATATATATATATATATATATATATATATATATATATATATATATATATATATATATTAGCATTAAATAATCATGATCCTGTCAGAAAACGGATATATATATATATATATATATATATATATATATATATATATATATCCGTTTTCTGACAGGATCATGATTATTTAATGCTAATCTATATCTATATATATATATATATATATATATATATATATATGTATGTTAGCATTAAATAATCATGATCTTATCAGAAAACAGCATACATACATATAAAAATCAACATATAACAATCATGATCCCTGATGACCCTGTCAGATAACAACGTACATACATACATATATGCATATAAACATTAGCATAAAGCAATCATGATCACAACATAATTACTAGATCTTCAAGGTTAGGGTTAAGAAAACATCCTTTATTGATGCACAACATGCATAACATTGAGAACAACCATTCCCAATGTAGCCAAGGCATCTGATGCCTCATATTCATTTACTTCACTCTTCCTATTACATTTCTCATGATTGTACTTCCACTGTCCATTTACACCAATGGATTGAACCAATCCATCCAATTGTCCTATTTTACCTTCAACTTCCCTTACTCATGCACCAATTTCATCCAGGTGTTACATCACCTGTTGGGTTCCACACATATCTCCCAGAGTTCCATCAACTTTTCTCTTTCCCAACCAATTCCCAAGACCCTCAAAACATAAAAAAAAAAGCACAAGAAACAAAAAAAAAGACCATGAAAACTAATAACAACACGACACCGCAAACAAAGTGGCAAGGCCTTGCACCAGACATAACAAAGATGTAATCAAGCGCAACCAAATCACAAATACTGAAAGAACAAAACTAGAAACAGACACCATGACTCCATCCCCATGGTTCCCAGTGCCTCCAAGTGAAAGCTCAACCTAAGCCTTCTTTAAGATTTCATGGCAATCTCTTTTGCCATGCAATCCCCTGCATCATACTGCCATAAACACATAATTGTTAGTGCATAAGTAAACATAACAACATACTAGTTACCTTACCTTGTCATACTAATTCCAAGCATGTTACCCTGCAACTGCTCACACATGTCAACCACATGTTCCAAATATCAAGACAATCATATCTACCAATTTGAAATCAACCTTTACAAAGACTAAAAATCATGTCATAATCCATAATCAACTCATAGTCATTAGACATAATGCTACAATTGTCATTATTGCACTCAAGTACATGTCTAGCATCTCAACACATATGTGTTAGTATGACCATCTTAAAACAAGATCATTTCTTTATGCAATCTTACAGGCACATACTAATATCATGTGATTAATCAAACATTCAACCAACTTGCAAACATATCATGTTAAATAAATCAACTAGATGACATAATATACACCAAACACTCAAACACCAAATAGATGACATAATCAAACAGGTAAGCACCAAATATACAACATAAGAAAATTTGTACCTTAATGTATCTCAGGGGAGGCTATCTTGTCTGCACAATCAATCCATATTAGCATGATATAACTTCACGACATATCAACTCATACCTGAATGTCATAACCGTAACCATTTACATAGACCAATCCAATTTAGTATGATACATATAACATTAATATCTTAATGTGATAACTCTAATCATCGAGTTACTAGCATATAACAACAACAAGTTATATATCATGCTTATCAACAACATATAACCTAATCATCAAGATAATTATCATATAACAACAACAAGTTAACCTATAACATACTCATCAACAACATATAACCTAATCATCAAACTAACTATCATATAACAACAAGAAGTTAACCTATAATATACTCATCAACAACATATAGCATAATTATCAAGTTATCTAACATAAAACAAAAATAGCAATGCATACAACCATAGATTACTATCATTCATGACTATCCAACACATGTGCATATGACTACACTAATCAACTAGCATCTATCATTTATGTAACCGTAACATCAATAGAATGAAAGGCATTCACATAACCATAATTCATATAACAATCCTTAACCTACACACCTGCATGCCCAACATACAAACATGTATGACAACATGCTCTTGCCTTGAGGTCCAATGTTGCAACTTCACTTTAATGATATGCATCTCCTGCTTTATCTCCGCCAACACATTAGCATCATAACATATCAATATCATCATGATGACCTAATTTCATATAATGACCTCATGCATGGAAACCATGCCCAAAATAATGCATGCATAACAACATATAGACACTGACATGCATATACAACCATACACTCATGACGACACATCCCACAACAACACCATCATCCTTCACATGGCGACATGACTACAACCATGATCAACACAATGCAAATGCAACAAGCACATGGGCTACAACCATAAGGAACACATATGCAACCGACATGAATGCATGACCAACACACTTCCCATCCAGTCCGAGGGGTGAACCATGCTCTGATACCACTATATAATGATCTCTTCCCACATCTACCCAAGTAACCGGCCAACAGGGGTAAACATGTGACGAGAAGTTACTATGATATGATTTTACTCCCTATGTGTCAATTAAGGAAGTGGTATCGATGGAAACACACCATACCAGACCTTTTGCACATGCTAAACGACTCCCAAAATGCATCCCAGTCATTCCCCTAACTAGCCCCTGGATCCCACTGAGCTTTTAGACCACTAAACCCCTAGACAATCCCTTGATATGGATAAGGGTCTATCTGAAAAACCTCCAAACGCCCACACAATATGGGTATGCATGAGTCTAGGGACTTTTCTCCTCGGACCTGTGCCTATGACTCCGGGTTTTGTGCCACTTTTCAAGCCCATAATCCAAATCACTTCCCAAAACCCCCTGTAGCTTTCAAAATTCATAATTGACATGACTACAAGACTTGCAAGCCAAAACTGGCTTCAGGACTAGGCCTGACCATCCCCAATCAGGAATGACATTCTATCAAACACTTGGCATCAATGTAATCTATAGGAAATGAATACAAGATAGAGCATAAATGATTGTCAACTCATATGATACTTGACAAGAAGGATCACCACCCTCTTCCCTTAACTATTTTGACATCAATTAGGTCTCGCATCCATTATCCTTTCAGTTACAAGTAAATACATGAAATAACCATGACAATAACCATCCATATAACTAACATTAAACCATGTAAATAATAATGAGATACCAACCATTAAGGCCACATAATAACAAGTACAAAAGCAAGAGAACTTATGATGCAGGAGCATGAGACTTGGAGGGAAAAGTCTTCCAACTTATTCCAAAAATACAAAAAAATCTACAAGCAAAGGAGTGGGATCCTTTAGTCATCAATTTCCATGTTTTTTTAGTTAGCATAGAGATAGAATTTAGGAATAAATCATGTTGTAATAAATGTGAAATAGTTAAGCTAAAGTGGAGGTTCTCGAGGAGATATCCTCGCTGAATAGATAGGATTAGTTAAGCATAGTGGAGGTTCTCGAGGAGATATCCTCGCTGAATAGATAGGATTAGTTAAGCATAGTGGAGGTTCTCGAGGAAGATGTCTTGCAGAACTGGTAGTTGTATTAAATAAAGCCCCTATTTTAGGAACTGGTTGTTAATACGAACCAGTATAAATGTAATTTGAATGCTATTGTAATGGGATTTGGACCGCAGGCCTTTATTGCATATTTTCAAAGAAAAAAGGGTATTTTCTCTGTGTATTGGTTGATCCCGGAGGCGTGGTGACCTCCGAAACCTTTCTGTGCATCTGAACCGTATTGTCTGATAAACTGGTATTTGTATGTGTAATTGGGTTCATTTCTTTTCTTCTGAGTTTTTATATCAATGATTTGGCCTTAATTTCCAATTAACGTGTCGGTTGAAGCCTTTAGACTGTGTTTCTTTCATACCGGTGAGCCCTGGCTTCTTTATTTGCATCACAGAGTTCTGCAGGCAAAACTCTATTTTACACAGGAAAATGGTGAAAAACCTTAGCCGGAACTAAGTTCCGGACTTGAAACTCTATCAAATAGGGTCGATACCCTTATCGGGTCTGAAACCTTTATCGCATCGCTGAGTTGGAGCGGGGAGGAACTAACCTTTAAAAGTGTCGAAGTCCGACTTCCAGATCCGAAACCTTATAAGAGTGGTTCTATAATATATCGAGTCTGTGGCTTATCGGATCACAAGACCCAAAGCAGAAATAGGTTGGCAAGGAGTCTTTGGAATCACCGATTGCGATTTCTGATAACACTACGTGTTATCGCATCAGGGGTAGGAGCATTGAAAGGGCTGATAGTTGAACCCGCCGATAGTGTTATTTGTGTATAGCGCATTTCCTTGAAAACTGGCGCTGATAGTGTATTTCTAGGTATTAGTATTTTCCTTTGTATAAACCCGCCGATAGTGTAATTCTTGGGAAATAGCACTACGACTATTTATAACCACCGATAGTGTATTTCCATGGGTAAATGCACTATGGTAGTGTTAAAAGGGCCGATAGTGTATTTTATACATAATAGTGTTAATTCCATTCAAAACCCCCTCCGATAGTGTATTTTGAAATTCCTGTGGAGTTACAGTCCCGATAGTGGACAAGAGGCTTTATTGTGAAATTTGTTCCCGCTAACTAGTTTTGGGGTGATTATGAAGGAGAAAGTGGGGTGATTTTAAAGGAAAGAGGGAAATTTATGAACAGTCTCTCTAGAGATAGATGACTCCAGTGTGGGAAGCAGAAGGAACTCCACCAGAATTAGAAGAAATTTTATCAGGTTTTGGCTGTTTGTTTATATCGCCTGCACCCAGGCCACCATTAGTGGTATCAGAGCAACCTTTTGACACTGAATTGAATCTCAGAAGCGGAAGAAGGAAAGATAATATGGCTTTCAGAGTTGGACGAGGACGTGGTAGAAGAGGACGGCATGTTGCAAATGCTGAAGTGATGGAAGTTGTGCAATAGATGCAAGCAAGATTAGAGGCATTAACGGCAGGGAGAAATATAGATGATGGGGATGTTAGTGAGCCCAAGGTTGAAGCTGAAGGAGAGGAGGAAGCTATAGCAGTTACTCTTGAGATGAGATTCTTCCAGTTAATGTTGAGATCCATAGCTAAGCCGAAGACTGAGGTTTCACAATATGAAGGAGGACTGAATCCAGAAGAATTGATAGACTGGATTAATGGCATGGAGAAATTCTTTGACTATGAAGAAACAGAAGATGAGAAGAAAGTAAAGTTTGTTGTCACCAAGCTAAAAGGTCATGCAACACTTTGGTGGGATGGTGTGTAGGCAGAAAGAAAGAGACTTGGCAAGCAACCTATCAAAAATTGGAGCAGAATGGTAGCAAAGCTAAGAGGTAAGTTTCTACCAAGTAATTATCAGCAAACCTTGTGCAGGAAAATGCATAATCTTAGACAGAGGTCTATGACAGTGAAAGAGTACACAGAGGAATTCTATAAGGTAAGCATAAGAGTTGGACAAACTCAGGATACCGATGAGAAGGTGGCTAGATATGTGAATGGTCTTAGGATGGACATTCAAGATGAGATAAGTATACTGTCTCCTAAAACAATAGAGGAAGCTTATTAGATGGTATTGAAAGCTGAAGAAAAACTCATGAGGAAGCAGTCTACCAGAGGGAGAGGTACTTTCCAAGGAAGGGGAAGTCAAGGTGGTAGAGGAAGATCTACAACACCCAAAGATGGAGCTAGCAGCAACTCAACCCAGCATGGTGATGCAAGTGGCAGAGGGAGTTTTTCTAGAGGAAGAGGAGGAAGAGGAAGAGGAAAAGAAGTAAGATGTTACAGATGTAACAAACTTGGACACAGAGCTTTTGAGTGCCCAGAGAATGCATGAACTATCCAGAGGAATGCAATTGTTGCTCAAGTTGAGGGAGAAGCACCAGCAACAGTAGTGGCAGAAGAAGAAAATATACCAGAGAGAGGAGAATCTTTGGTAGTCAATAAAGTCTTGCTCAAGCCAACAAAGGAGATAGTTGAACCATCACAAAGAAAGACCTTGTTCAGAACAGTGTGTAAGGTTCAAGGGAAATGCTGTCAGATGATCATTGATAGTGGCAGCACTTATAATTTGGTCTCTACAGAAGTGGTGGAGAAATTGAAGCTGAAAACAAAGAAACATCCAACACCTTACAAGGTGTCATGGTTACAAAAGGGACATCAGCTATTAGTAAATGAACATTGTGAAGTGGAATTGCAGTTGGGCAAATATAAAGACAAAATTGTATGTGATGTGATGCCAATGGATGTGTGTCACATATTGCTTGGAAGACCTTGGCAATATGACAGAGGAGCTATGCATGATGGAAAGAGAAACACCTACAAGTTTGGTAAAGATGGTATCAATCATACGTTGCTGCCTATGGAAGAAGAAGATGCATCAAGAAAGAAGATTGATCCAAAAACTCTGTTATTGGGAGGAAAGGAATACTTGCAGCAGATTGAAGAGAATGAGGTAAATTTTGCTGTAATTTGCAAGCCCAAGGTAATAATGACTTCCACTAAAGTTTCTGATTTACCCATTGAAATTCAAGAAATGTTGGACAACTATTGTGATATCATTGTTGATGATTTGCCTAATGAGTTGCCACCCATTAGAAGAATCATCCATCATATAGATTAATTCCTGGAACAAGTCTACCTAACAAAGCAGCTTACAGAATGACTCCTATAGAGAATGAAGAGGTTAGGAAGCAGGTTCAGGAACTGCTTGACAAAGGGCTGATTAGAGAAAGCTTGAGTCTTTGTGCAGTACCAACAGTGTTGACTCCAAAGAAAGATGGAGGCTGGAGAATGTGTACAGATTCAAGAGCCATCAATAAAATCACAATCAGGTACAGATTTCCTTTACCTAGGATTGAATATTTAATGGATTGCTTGAGTGGAGCAAAGTGTTTTTCAAAACTAGATCTTAAAAGTGGGTATCATTAGATAAGGATAAGAGAAGGGGATGAGTGAAACACTGCTTTTAAAACAAATGAGGGGTTGTATGAGTGGAGAGTAATGCCTTTTGGGTTGTCAAATGCACCAAGTACATTTATGAGACTCATGAATGAAGTTATTAAAGAATTCATTGGTAAATTTGTGATAGTATATCTGGACGATATATTAGTTTATAGCAGGTCTAAAGAGGAGCACATGAGACATCTGAATTATGTCTTACAAAGGCTACAACAAGAGAAATTATTGCTGAATTTGAAGAAGTGTTCATTCATGAAAGAAGAGCTAGTGTACTTGGGTTTTGTTATTTCTGCTGAAGGGCTGAAGATGGATCCAGAGAAGATCAAGGCAATCATGGAGTGGCCTTCACCTAAAAGTGTCTTTGAGGTAAGAAGTTTTCATGGTCTTGCTAGTTTTTATAGAAAATTCATAAAGAATTTTAGTAAGATAAATGCACCTATTATTGAGACCATAAAGAAGGATAAACAGCCATTTAGATGGACTTCTAAAGCAAAAAATAATTTTCAACTGTTGAAGAAGAAAATCACTAAAAGGCCTATTTTGGTTCTACCTGATTTTAATAAACCTTTCCAAGTGAAGTGTGATGCCAGCTGTTAGTGTCAGTCTTTCCAGCCTTCCTCCAGTGATCAAATATGCTCTTACAAAGTGGTCTCAGAGTGTCAAGGTCAAATTTTGTCATTTCAAAGAGTTTTCAAGCAAAATTTGGTCACTAGGCATTAGGTCTAGGGTTTACTTTCACTCCTTCTAAAGTTGTCCAAATGCCAATCTATGTCACTATTCAGCTGAGTCTATCATCATTCATAGGGTTGTCATTATCATGTCAGTGTCTAATGAGTCATTTTACACCTTGTCCATGCTTCAGTTGCGCCTAGGTAAGGTCATTTCCCTCTCCTAGGGTTTTGAAAGCTAATTTCTCTTGAATGGTCAAATCATTAGCAAAACTTGTATCCAGATGTTCATACACCTTCCCCTATCCTTCATGTACCTTATCAAACACTTTCCATCACTGAGATCCCCCAAATTCCTCATTTTTGCACAAACCCTAGTTTCTAGCTACAACCTGGCAATTTTCTAGGTTTGGCCTGTGTTTTGCCCTTTTGGACCCCTTCCCCTCGCTCAATCTCTGATATTCCACTTTCCCCTGCTTCCTAACATCCCTCCCCACTCCCAAAAATTTCCCCAAGAATTTAGAAGCCCCCTATCCCCTTCATTTCGCTTCATTTCCACGAAATTCCTTGTTTCACACATCGGGACAAGTTTCACTCAAAGGATGTTTCAGAGCAATCAAAGATGAATTTTGGAAAACTGAGAGAGGTTTTTGTCCACAACAGGCCAAGGAAGAAAAACCTCCTTCACTTTTTGCACAGGTGTCATGGTTTTAAAGAAATGTTAAAAATACAATCGCCAGATCCAAGGAGGTTGGCCAAGGCACTAAAACGACGGAAAAGGCCCAATCCACTCCAAATTTTGGCCAAAGCCTCTTTGACTGAGCATGGTACTTTATTGGGGACTCCCAGCCCAAATTTCAAGAAATTTGGAGAAAATTTTGTCAATTGTGAATTTTTTGTGCCAAACACAGGTTTTCTTCACCAACAGGTCACGCGCATTTCGGGAAAACTCAGCATTTTTGGATTTTTCATGCAAAGATACACCTGCTCAGCAATTACTAAGAGATTTCATCAAGTTTTGAGCCTCCAGAAGGTCAAAAATCAAGCAAAAAATGACTTTCTGCCACCTTTTTGACACACAGGAAGCAGTCTTGGGAGATTGCAATTTTGGAGGGGCAAATGGCCACCAAATTTAGAAATTCCACTTGGGTTGGAAAGTAGACATCTAGACCTTTCCAACAAGCCCAATTTCGCCTCATTTGGACACCTGGAAGTGCCTCAAAAACAGCTCCAAAGTAGCGCGACCTATTGGGCAGTTTTTCACAAAAATGCACCTACAGCTCAGCAAAACGCAGTTTTGACTGTATTTGACTTTTTTGAGTGAATTTTGATCCTCCTTGTTGTAAATGATGTAACTTTATGATATTTTGACACTTATTTATCTCTTCTAGAAGATTCTTTCATGTGATAGGCAAAAATTTAATGAATGAATTGGTTTCCTAGCTTATAGAGGCAAGTTGTTTTGACTGCCTAGATTTTAGTGCTCAGTTTAGAATTGGTTGAAACAGCTCCTAGAAGGATGAGCTCGACCCCTAGAGGCAAGGAAAGGTGTTATCTTGCCTATATTATGTATTTTCTTAGTCATTTTCAGAGGTTGGAGGGTTGGACTCTTGAGGGAGAAAGCTCTATTGTATTACTCATTGTATCTCTGCAATTTTGGCAAAGGAAGAAAGACCAGGGTTTTGCAGTCCTTTTTGGGATTCCTGTGGTTACATGTATTGATGGTGTGTTTCTCTTTGTACTTGTAAGTTTGTTATGTGATTCATCTTCTTACTTTTCCTTCTGCAAATTAGGCAAATGAAGTGTTAAAGTAGAATTCATGATTGCCATGCTCTGCTTTTAAGTTTGCTTAATATTTATGTTTTCATCTGTCTAAAGAGAACTCTTGAAGGTTTCTTGCTCTCTTTAGCTCCTCACCGGTCATTCCTATCCATTCACTTAATTCAAAGGCATCAATACAGTCTCCTACCTTGCCCCAAAGAACCCCCTGCAAAAACTGTGTCCGATCCCCGCACCCAGAATTGCCTTTCCCCAACTTTCCACCAAAATCCTAAAAATCTCAAATCAAACCTTTTATCAGTTTACTAGCCTAAAATCAGTGTTCTTTATTGGTTATCTCTGCCCGTTGAAGATCTTTGCCGAGATAGACCGGAGAGAGCCCTCTCCTGCCCCGTAGGGCTAGCTATGAGGCTAAGTGGTTTGATGTTGCCTTGGAGTTTACCTTTCTCAGCCTGAGGTGAAATTTCAAGCGCTAACACCAGCGGAGAAGCTATTGGAGGTGGTTTAAGTCAGGAAGACAGACCTGTAGCTTATTTTAGTGAAAAGCTGAACGATTCAAAAAAGAAGTATTCTTCTTATGATAAGGAGTTCTACGCAGTTGTGCAGTCATTGAAGAAGTGGAGACATTATCTAATGTCAAAGGAATTCATCATTTATTTAGATAACCATGCACTACAGTATATCATGCAGCAGCCAAAGCTTAGCTAGAAACATGCTAAATGGGTAGAGTATCTTCAAGGTTTCCATTTTGTCTTGAAACATATAAATGGTCAATCAAATAAAGTTGCAGATGCCTTAAGTAGGAGAAATGTATTACTTCAAGAAAGTCAAATTCAAGTGTTGGGTTTTGATTTTCTTAAAGAATTATATGAGACAGATTCAAATTTTAAAGAGGCATTTGAAGCTTGTAAGAATCCTATTTTGATGGATAGGAGTAAATGGTTGGATTATTTCTTACAAGATGGACTGTTGTTTAAGAGAAATCAGTTGTGTATACCAAACTGTTCTATGAGGAAGAATTTAATTAAAGAAAAACATAGTGGAGGACTTGGAGGACATTTTGGTATAGAGAAGACTTATGAACAATTGAACAGATTTTATTTCTGGCCAAAATGAGATCTGATGTGGAAAAGTATGTGAGAACTTGTAAAATCTATCAATATGCAAAGGGAAGAAGCCAAAACATAGGTTTGTATGTTTCATTACCAATTCTAGACAGGCCTTGGGATATGGTAAGTATGGATTTTGTTTTAGGCTTACCAAAGACTCAAAGGGGTAATGATTCAATTTTTGTTGTAGTGGACAGATTTTCAAAAATGGCACATTTTATTCCATGTTATAAAACTAGTGATGCTACTCACATTGCTATTTTTTTTTTCAAGGAGATAGTAAGATTTCATGGGTTGCCGAAGAGTATTGTCTCAGACAGAGATTCCAAGTTTGTTGGACATTTCTGGAGGACATATGGAAGAAGTTGGGAACTAAATTAAGTTTCAGTTCTACCTATCATCCACAAACTGATTGACAGACTGAAGTTGTGAACAAGAGTTTGGGCAATCTTTTAAGAAGTCTTACTGCAGAACATCCAAAACAGTGGGATCAAGTGTTGGCACAAGCTGAATATGCATACAATGACTCACCTAACAAGAGTACAAGACAAAGTCCATTCCATATTGTTTATGGAATGCATCCAAGAGGAGTATCTGAGTTGAGGAACTTGGGAAGAGAAGAGATGAGAAGTGCAGAGGGAGAAGATTTTGCTTCAGAAATGTAAGCAATACATGAACAAGTGAAACCACAGTTGCAAGATAGCAACATCAAGTACAAGACCAGAGCAGACATGAGAAGAAGAGAAGTGAACTTTGAAGTTGGAGATTTGGTATTAACACACCTCAGAAAGGAAAGATTTCCAAAAAGGGAGTATAACAAATTAAAGTTCAAGAAAATTGGACCATGCAGAGTATTAAGGAAGTTTTCTGCAAATGCATATGAGATTGAATTACCCCCTAATGTTGGAATATCTCCAATTTTCAATGTTGCAGACTTGTACAAGTATGAAGGTGAAGCTGCAGATGATACAACACAAGATCAAGAGATACAAGAGATTGACTGGGTAAAACAGTTACCTACAGCAAAAGAGTTACAGCCAGAAAGAATTTTGGACAAGAGGGTGTTCAAGAAAACTAGAGGACAGGAGTACTTTCAATATTTGGTAAAATGGAAGGATTAGGCAACTACTAAAGCTACTTGGGTAACAGAAAGCATGCTACAGAAGTTGGGCAGTTCTATAGAAGAGCTCATGGACAGGAGCCCATGAAGAATTTTGTCCTCAGGAGTCTGATGCAGGAGCATGAGACTTGGAGGGAAAAATCTTCCAACTTATTCCAAAAATACAAAAAAATCTACAAGCAAAGGAGTGGCATCCTTTAGCCATCAATTTCCATGTTTTTTTAGTTAGCATAGAAATAGAATTTAGGAATAAATCATATTGTAATAAATGCTAAATAGTTAAGCTAAAGAGGAGGTTCTTGAGGAGATTTCCTCACTGAACGAATAGGATTAGTTAAGCATAGTGGAGGTTCTCGAGGAGGATGTCTCGCAGAACTGGTAGTTGTATTAGATAAAGCCCCTGTTTTAGGAACTGGTTGTTAATACGAACCAGTATAAATGTAATTTGAATGCTATTGTAATGGGATTTGGACCGCAGGCTTTTATCTCATATTTTCAAAGAAAAAGGGGTATTTTATCTGTGTATTGGTCGATCCTGGAGGTGTGGTGACCTCCGAAACCTTTCTGTGCATCTGAACCGTATTGTCTGATAAACTGGTATTTGTACGTGTAATTGGGTTCATTTCTTTTCTTCTGAGTTTTTATATCAATGGTTTGGCCTTAATTTCCAATTAACACATTGGTTGAAGCCTTTAGACTGTTTCTTTCATACTGGTGAGCCCTGGATTCTTTATTTGCATCACAGAGTTCCACAGGCAAAACTCTGTTTTATACAAGAAAATGGTGAAAATCCTTAGCCAAAACTGAGTTCCGGACTTGAAACTCTATCAAATAGGGCCGATACCCTTATCGGGTCCGAAACTTTTATCGCATTGTTGATTTGGAGCGAGGAGGAACTAACCTTTAAAAGTGTCAAAGTCTGACTTCCAGATATGAAACCTTATAAGGGTGGTTCTATAATATATCGGGTCCGTGGCTTATCGGATTGCAAGACCCAAAGGGGAAAGAGGTTGGCAAGGAGACTTTGGAATCGCTGATTGTGATTTCCGATAACACTATGTGTTATCGCATCGGGGGTAGGAGCATTGAAAGGGTCGATAGGTGAACTCGTCGATAGTGTTATTTGCGTATAGTGCATTTCCTTGAAAACTGGCACCGATAATGTATTTCTGGGTATTAGTATTTTCCTTTGTATAAACCCGTTGATAGTGTAATTCTTGGGAAATAGCACTACGACTATTTATAACCGTCGATAGTGTATTTCCACGGGTAAACGCACTATGGTAGTGTTAAAGGGTCGATAGTGTATTTTATACAAAATAGTGTTAATTCCATTCAAAACCCCCTCCGATAGTGTATTTTGAAATTCCTGTGGAGTTACGGTCCCGATAGTGGACAAGAGGCTTTATTGTGAAATTTGTTCCCACTAACAAGTTTTGGGGTGATTATGAAGGGAAAAGTGGGGTGATTTTAAAGGAAAGAGGGAAATTTATGAACAGTCTCTCTAGAGATAGATGACTGATACTCCAATGCGTGAAGCAAAAGGAACTCCACCAGAATTAGAAGAAATTTTATCAGGTTTTGGCCGTTTGTCTATATTGCCTGTACCCAGGCCACCAACTTAGCTTTTATTAAACATAGGCAAGAGTCAACCAGGTTCGCGACTTCCGCGTACCACTCGACCATAGACATGGCTGAACCAAATATTTCTTTCAACCAGTCACCCTCGTGCCATATTCCAAGCATGAATGTGTGATCTCATGGATAAACCAATCCAAAAATAATCAAGGAAATCCATAATTTAAACCACCCCCACCCTCACCAAACCGTGTTCTCACCAAAACCAACACCAAGATCACAAAACAAAACCAAGCTAGGTATGCCTCCGGACTCCATCACTATCCCTGAGGAATTTTCCATCTCCTTATCTCTCAAGCTTTACCGCAATCCACATTGTACCACTAGGCCTCATTTTTTCAGGACACCAGTATCTCATCTTTACTGCAATCCACACTGGATTAAGAGGCCCTAAATTGAGACTCCACCCTCAGGCTTTACCCTATATCCCGTGAAAACCGGTCAAGGGATTCCTAGGCCTTTAGGATTTTTCTTGAGACCACCTCCACCCTAGATTCTGAAACCATCCGGCGATTCCGAAGCTCTAATCTGAGAAAACAATCCCATCACACAATGGCTATTCGGGAAAAGGAAGGCAAGGTTGAAAACCACTGTCATAACCCAACAAAACCATGCCACAGACATCAAGAGAACCATATACCAACATGCAAATCCATGCATGTCAAAACCAGCAAGGAAATCACACATGCAATATGTTACCTACAAGTATTCATGCTGAAGCTACTTGATCCAACATTAAACCATCTAAATAATAATGAGATACCAACCATTAAGGCCACATAATAACAAGTACAAAAGCAAGAGAACTTAGTTTTTATTAACATAGGCAAGAGTCAACCAGGTTCGGGACTTCCATGTACCACTCGACCATAGACATGGTTGAACCAAATATTTCTTTCAACCAGTCACCCTTGTGCCATATTCCAAGCATGAATATGTGATCTCATGGATAAACCAACCAAAACTAATCAAGGAAATCCAGAATTTAAACCACCTCCACCCTCACCAAATCGTGATCTCGCCAAAACCAAAACCGAGATCACAAAACAAAACTGAGCTAGGTATGCCTCCAGACTCCATCACTATCCTTGAGGAATTTTCCATCTCCTTGTCTCTCAGGCTTTACTGCAATCCACACTGTATCACTAGGCCCTAAACCGAGACACCAGTATCTCAACTTTATCGTAATCCACACCAGATTACGAGGCCCTAAATTGAGACTCCACCCTCAAGCTACCGTGTATCCCGCCAAAATCGGTCAAGGGATTCCTAGGCCTTCGGGAATTTTCCTGAGACCACCTCCACCTTGGATTCTGAAACCATCCGGCGATTCCAAAGCTCCAATTCGAGAAAACAATCCCATCACACAATGGCTATTCGGGAAAAGGCAAGGTTGAAAACCACTATCATAACCTGACAAAACCATGCCACTGACATCAAGAGAACCATATACCAACATGCAAATCCATGCATGTCAAAACCAACTAGGAAATCACACATGCAATATGTTACCTACAAGTATTCATGTTGAAGCTACTTGATCTTGCTCCTCCTGTCTTGATCTTTTCTTTGCTTTCCTTTGCTTGCTTTTCCCTTCTTTGCTCCAAAGCTAAGAAAAAACCCGAGCCAAAAACTTGCCAACTGATCCTAAGAAGCCTTTTTATCAATGAGGCCTCCATTTTCTTCATTTTCCATTATTTTCCTTCAATTTACTCCTCACATGCAACCTATGACCTTTCACCGTCCTTTTCTCCATTTTCCTTTATTTTCATAAATAAATGTGCCAAAATACCTTTTCGTCTTTTTAATGTCTTTGCCATTGCCTTTGCCAATTTCTTTAGCCATAACAAACCGAAATGAACACCCACACCAAGATGTCTTGCCTAACATTCAGCTTGGAATACGTGCCCCTTAACCGTGGTCTTATTTTTCCTTTATTAACTTTTATTACATGAACTTTTAACCAGGGGCTGTTACAAATGGACAAGGGGTTGGCCCCTTGTTCTCCACATAATAAACCTGTGGTGCTCCCATTGGATGTGAGGGAACACAAGTGACCTCAAGGGTCTCCAAGTAAGCCGAAGATGAATGTAGATCATTTGTAAGGGCTCAAAAAATGGTGTAAGTGATGCCACATCAGCATACAAGTCTCGGGTCATCTGCCAAGTGCATGGTACAACTGTGGGGTTGTCTGGGCAAAGGTGAACCAGGTGCATCTTCCTCGTCCAATAGGTGGATCTTGAGCAATATATGAACATCTCTAAGGATAAATGGAGTGTTTTCTACTATTGTGGATGCTCATGGCTCTCAACACACACCCTACATGTGCCAATGTAGCCCTATGGAGGGTTAGGACCCCGTATAGGGAGACCAAACCCAAGATGGAGACCACCTGCAATCCTGCATAAGATCCAATATGTCCCCTAGCCTTCGAGTACAACAAGTCATCAAGGAAATCGAGTAAAGGAGCTTACAAACCATGGACAACAGGTGCGGACTTTATATTGGCATGCCCTTTCATAATGGGCTTTGGCATATGCTAATGTCACCAAGCTCCAAGTGGGGTTAACTGGGTATCTTATTAGGTGGTTTCTACTTCTAAAGGGGATAATATTTCCAAGGTACATCCTTTAAAGGGTGGTGGCATGTGATAAAGAGATGAATGGAGTAGGGAATGAAAGGGGTAGCCCTGGGTCACATGCTGGGATACAAAGGTAGCTAATACAAGGGAAGCCCACACTTGGGTATATAATGTATAGAAGGGAGAATTGTGGTACATGAAGTGCCCCGACCTTGATTTTTCCACCCTTCTTTATAATCCTTTTGACTTTTATTATTTTTCTTTAATTGATTACTCAAGGCTCAAGGGGTAAGAGCATGATGTGTGAGATATAGCAATGGATACCCCCTTTAAGTTAGGGCAGTTCATTGCCCACCAAGGGTTGGGACAATCATGGGTTCCTGAATGATAAAGAATTCTCATCTAGGGCCTGTAGGAACCAGGGTGATGGCCATGATGATGGGGTAGAGCTCATGTATTAGCTTTTTCCCATGTGCTAAATGTGTTTGTCCCGACCATATTTTTAATTTTGTGGTACATTTTCTTGTTGAATGTAGCCAATTATGCTTTTATTTTTCTTTTTAGCTGCATCAACCTCTGGGGCATCATTCAAGGCCTGACCCAAGGAGTGGGCAAGGGGAAGGGGAAGGCTAACCCTATGTGGACCCAGGTGGGAGAAATGATGAATGGGGTTATGATGAGTGGAATGGGAGTAATATATATGGATGAGGGATCGGGACCACGCAACCTGTTAGTGTCGGTCATGATGCCCTCCATCAGTGATCAAAAAACTCTTTGCATATGCATAAGTAGGTGTCTCATCAATGTCAATTTTGCATCTCATTAGGCATGCCATAAAACTGATGGAGGAGCTGGTCCTTGTTCCCTTCTTGGCTTTGCTGGATCAGGTCATATCAGTTAATGAGCTTGTGTCACACTTGTTTTGTTTTGTCTTGAAGTCCAAAGTCTTAGGTCTAGGGTTTCAGTCAAATGTCATTGCAAGATCATGAGTCAGAGGTCCATGAGTCCCCAGCAAGCCAGAAGGAGAGTCCATCAGATGGTCTACCTGCAAAAAGAACGGAGCTAAAGCACCCAAAAAGTCAAATTCAGAACAAAAGAAAACTCAAAACAGTGTTAAAAGAAAGTGTCAAGGCAAAACATTAGAAAGTGGGTTTGGTAAGTAAATTTTTTCAAATTGAGCTTATAAAGAGTCAAATTCCCTCTCAATACCCTCATTGTGCATCCAAAGAGCTTGCAAGAAGAAGTGATAGGGCGAAGAGGCAAAAGGAGGCAAAGTGCAGAGAAATTGAACCAGTTTCAGGTGCGCGACCCGTCAGAGGTTGTGCGCGACCTGTTGGGCGGTGCGCGACCCGTCAGGCGCCTCCCAGCAGTGTTAATTTGTAACGGGCGCGACCCGTCGGGCTGTGCGCGACCCGTTGGGTGCCTTGCGCGACCCGTCAAGCTGTTGACACCAAAACCGCCCCAAATTTTGTCCAATCGCCCTCTAAGTTGCAAAATCGACCGAGGTAGGGTCTATACACTTGATGAATTGATGAATGGTGAATGATGAGCTTTCATTTATATGTTTTTATCACTAAGAATGCAAAGAAAATCGATTTTGGTGATTGCTTGTCAATGTAGGCATAATGCTAGGGTTTGGTGTTTTTTATCAAGGTTTTAATTCCCATTTATGTTCCCTCCATGTTTCCCCATTGATTTCACAATTGTCATCATATGTCTCTATCTTATCTTATTTGCAAAGAATATGAAATTTTCCTCCTTCCAAGTATCAAACCCTATCCCTCCCTAAACACATTCCCAAAACCCTAATACCCTCCATTGTGATATAAAAACACACACAGCAAAAAGAACAAAATGCTATGAAAGAAAAACAAAATGATTATGCAAAAAAGAAAGCAATATGATGATAAAATGCCAAAACAAGAAATAAAGAAAATGTGGCTGTGTATATAAACAAAAGCAAAGGAAATATTGCTATGTATATTTGATCAAAAGTAATGTTGTTGTGGTCCTAAAAAGCAAAAACCATGTTTTCCCTTCTATCCCCTAATATCTTTGTCAATAAACCCCTTTTCCCTTTTGACAAAATGTCAATGAAGCCCTTTCCCCTAGCATCAAATGTACATGAACCCCTTTGAAAAAACAGAGTGTGCCTTATGATGTACATTGAAAGGCAGAAATCAAATGAGCAAGTTATCTATGCTGTCCCATCCCCCTGTTGAGCATACATGTCATTTCCCTTGGTTATTATTATCCATGTTTCCCTAATAAAAACATTTCTTTGCAAATGATTTCCCGCTGATTAAGATGAGATTATATGTTTGACAGTTTGTGAATTGTCCCTGAAAATTCCATGTTTTCATATGTTTCCCTTTCCTTATTAAAAAATCCCCTCCCCTAACATTTCCTTCATGATTTTTTCCCCTTGAAAACAGCATACAACTCAACATTTTTGCAGGCAAGGGCAGCAGTTTACTTTGTCTATTTTCTCCACTTTGCTCAAAAGCACCATGTCAACCACCGAGACCTATGAGCAAGGTGATGACCAGTCTTCTTCTACAGAGGTTGAGGTACAACGGAGGCCTCGTAGGGGGGGCAAAGGTGGTCATCATAAGAGAGAGGAGCCCACCTCATTGGCAGAATTGCAGGCCTGTCCTTTGGCGGTGAATTGCTTTCGGTATATGTCATGTTTTCAGTTTTGCGAGAGGCTTGCTCAGATCCAGCACCACAGGGAGTTGACCCGCTTATTTGTTTTGCACCTTCATGATGGGCAGGTCACTCTGGCAGGAGTGAACTTTGTGTTGTCTCGGAAGTGATTTCAGAGGCTACCGGGATACCAAATGTGGGTGAGGTGTGGCCCAAGCGCAAAGTGTTGGATTTTGTTCATTTTGAGCCATATGTCATGCCAGCCTTCATGAGACACTTGTCGGGGGTCTTTCCTTTCAGATTTCTCCGGAGGGAGTATGCTCCGATCTTGAAACTCATCATGCATTACTTTACATGTGAGGGTAGGTTTTCACAGGTGTACTCTTATCACATCCGCCTGTTGATGCACTTTACCCGAGTGAGGATGATGAACATCCCGGTTTTCTTCTTCCAGAATATTCAGAGGATGGTGCCTATGTTACAGAGGAAGACCCCAGCCCAGCAGTTTAGGAGTTTATGTCACTATGGTCTCATCCAGCTCATTGTTTCCCATCAGTTGAGTCAGCAGGGCATTCCATGGGAAGAGTTCATCTCCCATGAGTTCTTCACAGCGCCACCACAGCCACAGCCGGAGCCAGAGGTCATTTATGAGGAGGGAGGTCCATCTCACCAGCCCGAGATCATTGTTCCGAGACATGTTGCTTCCTCACCTCAGGTCACCTACCAGAGAGGCCACAGGGCCTTGTTTGCAGCAGCTCGACAAGTACTTTCTCCACAGCAGGTGGAAGGGGTCTCGTCATCATCTTCAGGGCAGCGAGTGTTATCTCCACACCAGGTGGAAGGGGCCTCGCATTCTTCATCAGTAGAGGCAGTGCGGGAGGGCAAGCAGCCCATGGTTGAGGATGAGAGAGCCGGTGATACACATGATGATTTCATTGACCTTGATGCCCGCTCTCCTTCTTCAGATTTTTATGAGATTATCAGACAGAGAGAGGTGGAGAACCTCGTGTTGCAGCAAAAGCTCCAAATGGCTCAATGGACCATCACTTATCTGGAGCAGCGCAGCAAACAATTAGAAGAGGAAAAAGAACTTGATGAGCTATGGAGGATCCGCAGTGATCGAACTTTGAACCGTAGGAGGCCCGGTGACCCATTGCCTGCTGACCGGGAGTCTTTTCTCATTCAGGAGAATGCTCGCTTGGAGAGGCTGTTGGAGAAGGCCAACCAGGACAAGAGGCTGCTAAGGAACATGAAGAATCATTATTGGGCGAGGATGCATGTTTGCAAGGCGAAGATGAAAATGTTCCAAAGAAGGTTGTCCGAGGCCCGCAAGAGGAAGAAGAAGACCAACCCACTCCGTATCTTGGCTGAGGCTTCTCTCACTCACCATGATACTCATTAGCCTCTTCCTAGCAGCTAGCACAAGAAATTTTGAAAGTTTTGAGGCATTTTTGGCATTTTTGGGACATTGACAGGTTTTGGCCTTTTAACGGGTCTCACCCCGCGCGCGACCCTACATGGGGGCAACTCAGAACGGGGAAAACTCAGCATTTTTGGAATTTTCATGCAAAGTTACACCTACCTGTGGATGGACTTCAGTTTTTATGGAGATTTGGGCCTCCAAAAGGTCAAAACACATGCAAATTTTGACTTTCTGCCCCTATTTTGAGTTGCAGAAAGCTGTCTTGGGAGAATTGAGTTCTGAGGGGTCAAATCAACTCCAAATTCAAAAATTCTGGTGGGGTTGGAAAGTAGACTCGCAGACCTTTCCAATGAGCTATCTTGCACCTGATTTGGACACTGGGAAGGCCCCCAAACAGGCCTCTCAATGTGCGCGACCTGTCAGGCACATGTGCGCGACCCGTCAGGGAATTTTGCCTGTTTTGACCAGTTCGGCCAGAAAAACACTGTTTTCACTTGGTTTAATGTTTTGGGCATGTAAATGATGGATTTTTGTGTAATTTTCATGGCTCTATGATGCTTTTACTCTCCTTGATCACTTCTAGAAAATTCTTGAATGTAAATGGTAAAAATTTAATGCATGGATAGGTTTCCTAAGTTTTAGAGGCAAGTTGTTTTGACTGCCTATTATCTAGTGCTCATTTTAGAATTAGTTGAAACAGCTCCTAGGAAGCTGAGCTCGACCCCTAGAGGTGGGGAAAGGAGTTAGATCATCTATATTATGCCTTCTCTTTCTCATTTTCATGGTTGGACTCTTGAGGGAGGAACTATCATTGTATTATTCACTTGTATCTCTGCAATTTGTGGCTAAGGAAGACCAGGGTTTTGCAGTCATCATTGGGATTCTTGTGGACTCATTGTGTTGATGGTGTGTCTCTTCATGTTATTGTAAGCTTTGTTATGTGATTCATTTCTTTTCTATACTGCTGCATATTAAACAAATGAAGTGATAAAGTTAGAACTCATGCTTGCCATGCTCTGCTTTCAAATTTGTTTAATTTCTATGTTTTCCGCTGTCTAAAGAGAATTCAAATCCATTGTTTTCTCTCTTTAGCTTTCTTACCTTTCCTCCTGATCACCCATTTCAGCTAAAGACATCTACACAAGCTCCTACCTTGCCCCAAAGACCCCCCTGCGGAAACTGTGTCGAATCCCCGCACCCTAAATTGCAGATCCTCAATTTGCCACCAAAAACCCCAAAAACCCCCAAATCAACCTTTTAATCAGTTTACTAGCCTAATATCAGTGTTACCTTTGATTGGTCATCTCATTTCGTTGAAAATTTGCCGATGTTGACCGGAGAGAGCCTTCTCATACCCCGTAGGGCTAGCTACAGAGAGAGATCAGCTAGCTAGCGATGAATTTGATGTAGCTTTGAGATTTGCCTTCTCAGCCTGAGGTGAAATTTCAAGTGCTAACACAACCAAAATCATGTTTTCCCATGTAGTACCATCCCTAAATCCCAAGGGTCAATAAAAGAGATTCCACAGGGCTAGGGTCCAAGGTTAACATCCAAAAGAGATCTACGGGACAATAGCATAGACCTAGCCCACTCTTTCTGTTGAATCCCTCCATTCATCCATACCCATAAGTATCCATGACAAGCAAACTACAATACTCAATTACGAAATGAAAAGACATACCTTTAGGTTCGGGAGGCCCACCTTCAAACATACGATCATGGCAGGTGGGTGAGGGACCACACTGCTGGCTCAGGTGGCGGAGAAATGGCACAACGATCTAGTTGGTGGCCACAAGGGGTTGCTAGCTACTGGTTGAGGACCATCTTGGAGAAAAAAAAATCTAGGGATATCACCCACAAAATGGTGGGTAACATCTTGCTCCAACTGGGATGTGATCTCTCAAGGAAGTGGACGAAGCTACTCGAATGGGAGGTCACACCTGTTAGCTGCACATATAATAGATGGAAAACACGGGGCATTATGCTTTCATGGCATTTCATGATCGCACATGCTTGGATTAGCCCCATAAAATCGACCCATAAAAGTGAAATGCAGTTTTTAAATATAAATGCAGCTAATATATCATGAGAAATATCATATGACATTAGTTCTAATGCAAAAATAAGTATGCAATGCATTCTACCCTAACATGCATCTGGTAAGGGCAATACTATGAGTAATCATAAAGCCAATGCAACTAACATATCATCATGACTAGACATATGCCTGCTAGTATGATTACTCATGAAACAAAACCTGAAGCGAATGTGGACACAATCACATGGAGAGTGAAGTGGGTGGGAGGTGGGAAAACATGATCTCCATTTGATGTAAAAGGAAGCCCTAAGAGAAGGGGAATAGGTCAATCTAGAAGTGTGGGGCTTTCCCTCTAAGTACACAATGATGGAATGAAAGATCACTCTTAAGAACTCCCTATCACAATCATTGCTTATAATATTATGCTTTGTAGATGCCATAAGGTCATGATGAGAGGGGAACAAAAGGCGAGGGACAGAAGAAGTGCAACAAATAGGTTTCCCACAGTGATGGTCACATTGGAGAGGGGAGTTTGCGGAGAGATCATAATCTTGAGGATGAGTCAAAGGAGATAAGGTATATTCAATGAAGGGTTTTTCCTTGACACCATATTCAGAAGGGAAAGGCTCATGGTCACTTGAGATCATATGAAAAGGGATGAAGGACTCACTTGAGGAAGACTCAAGATGATGAACAAGAGGGAAAGGTGAAGTGTCATATTCAACGGGTTTTCCTTCCCCAAAATCATAATCCAAAGGCTCAAGTGATTTGAATATATAATCATAAGGAGGATAGGTAGGAGCCTCATTTCTTTCTTCATTATAAGCATCAAAGATTGGGTTTTCTTTAAAAGGAGAATCAATTACTTCCAACTATCCCTCTTCATGCAAGGGAAAATAATAATTCTCCTTCCCAAAGGTATTTATGGATATGTCATCGCAAGTGATTCTCGAGATAAAGGGAAAACCAATCGCAGTCGCATCCTCTTTGTCGGTATCATAAATGGGAGCATAATCAAATTAAGAACCAACAATTTCCCATTTCCCCTTTTTAATGTGAAATAGTCTCCAATGTCATCTTTCAAGAAGCTCATGGGATCACCTTCCTCAAGGTTCTCAAAAGGAGAGTCATTAAGAGTGATATCCTTAATAAAGTTAAGGTCGGGCTCAACTTTACTTTCTACAACCTCGTCATCCTCAACCCTTGTGTTCTCAAAACCATTTGTTTCATCATGTGGACCCGACGAAGACTCAGCTTCCTGATCATCACCTAGATTACCAAAGCTATCACCAACCTCCTCTTTTGGGGCCTTGTCACATGTAACGGGAGGAGGGTTCTCTTTAGAAATTAAAGGGGAACCTAAGACGTCTTCCACAGAGGGGTATCTATGAGCTACCCATTCTTCATGAGGGATGCCACCCCATATTTCTAAAAAGATATCTTCAAAATATTCATATTCAATGGCAATCTCATGAGGGAGGCTGTCATACCAATCTTTAGCTTGGCCTATAAATGATAAGGCCAACAATATCATAATTGTGTCCTCATTTTCAATCCATGTCGAGGCTAAGAACCAAGGGATATCGTCAATATGGACATTGAGATCTTGATTAGGACTTCCTTTGAATTTAGGCATCCCACTTATCATCCATGCCTTGATTTCAGGGCGTTCTAGAACTTCTTCGGTACTAAGGTCATCATAGGGAGAAGGAGGGAGACCATGCTACTCGAAATGGTCCATTTCTTAGGATTTTTACACATTAGAATTGAAAATGGAGTCGCCAGGGTGAATGTAGATGCCTTAATAGATGTTTGCTTCACCCTACAAGAATTAACTTTAAAGTTGAATGAAGAACGAGGGTTTCATTCTTCCAATGGAGTTGCCAATAATAATATGTCAATATGTCGTATGGGGAGTAAAACACATGTTTCGTGTCCCTGACAACAACGCCAAAATGTTACCACTCAAACTAGCAGGGGGTCCTGGAGGGTCACTTGTTAGGTTAAGAGAAACAATGAAGCTAAAGCCCACTATCACCACAGCTAAATCTTCCTACTCTTTACGGACTTTCACCCATGGGAGGAGACCCGATATATAGAGAATCACTTATAAAGGATAGCTCGACTAAGATGGGTGTGAAGTGATCTCAGGGACCCTTTCTTAGAGGAGGCTCAAGAATAGGACTTTTTTGCTTCTTAAGCAAGTTACAAATCCTTCTAGGAGAAGGTGATGAGGATTTAAGGGCTACGTTTAAGGGGTGCGAATTGTAAAGGATCTTCCAAAACCCTAAAATCCTTGTTGGACTTGGTTTCCCAAATGGTTTTTGAAGAGTTGAATTTCAAAGATATGGGACCACATGGGACCAAGTGGACCCAGGTTAGGAAAAGATGAAGGAGTTTAGCAACCAATGATAGGCTTGACCTAAACAAGGAGGAGAAAGGGACCAAAGAATTGATTTCCAGCTGAAGGTGCAAAATGATCCATGTGAGGAACTAGCCTAGGGAACTTAGGGCAAAAACCAACCTCAAGGCTAGGGCTTGGGATATATGGTTTTGAAGAGTTGAATTTTCAAAGATATGGGACCACATGGGACCAAGTGGACCCAGGTTAGGAAAAGATGAAGGAGTTTAGCAACCAATGGTAGGCTTGACCTAAACAAGGAGGAGGAAGGGACCAAAGAATTGATTTCCAATTAAAGGTGCAAAATGATCCATGTGAGGAACTAGCCTAGGGAACTTAGGGCAAAAACCAACCTCGAGGCTAGGGCTTGGGATATCTCACAACCCCACAGTCATAATTTCCTCAAATTTGGAGGAGGCCTAGGAGAGACACCAACACAATTGATGCCCAAAGATCAAAGTTTTTCTATGGGTGGTTTGTCGAGAAAATGATGCCCTAAGAGCCCTAATGTGGCTAGACCTAGAATAAAGAAGGAGAGGGGAAGAAAAATATTTCTTTGAGTGATCACCTTATGCTAGACCAATGCCTAATCATTTGGGGATATTGAAGTCAAGGAGAATATGAAGATAAACTTTATTTCAAGGTCAAGGAGGCCTTAAGATCAACTTTGCTTGTCACTAAGGCAAAAGAGAGTGACCTTAAAAGATTTTATACTTCGTTTTGCAAGGTGAAGTAGCTTATCAAGATAAATTCAACCATAGAATTATCCCTAGGAGAATTCGTTCAACATACATGACCCATACATAGAGATATGTTATATAGAAACATAATTCCACAATTTCACAGTAAATGCATGCAACAACTAGCCCTAGTATAGTGAAAATCTCATTATCAATGCATGTGACAAAGTAAAAGAATAATAGCATTAAATTTGCACTTACATGTAAGAGAATATATCCAACCACCAATAGAATTTCCAATCATGAAGCTCCAAGATAAGAAAAGACAAGCCATACATCAAAATTCATCCATGCTACAAAATTTCGTCCACCAAGAAGGAATAGCGAAAATCTCAACAGAGATACAAGTCCAAACCAAGTGATGATGAGAAATGAACTCTCATCATTTGTATTTATACACCTCTAAGGAGTTTGATTTAGCTATTTGAGCCTACATTAGCCCCTAAAATAGAAATAATGTGCAAATAACTAACTTTTGGTGACAAGCCCATCAAACTAGCTCATAAAACAAAATAACAAGCCTCTCAAGAGTTCGAGTGATCAAAAATACATATCGTTGGGCTCTCTAAGAATCTTGATGAAGTCCATAAGTGCCATAATGATGAATATGAATTCCAAAAGTAATGGACAAGGGGTTGGCCCCTTATTCTCCACATAATAAAACTGTGTTGCTCCCATTGGGTGTGAGGGCACACAAGTGACCTCCTGGGTCTCCAATAAGTCGAAGATGCTTATAGATCATCTGTAAGGGCTCAGACGATGGTGTAACTAATGCCACATCAACATATAAGTCCTCGGTCATCTTCTAAGTGCATGGTACAACTTTGGGGTCGTCCAGAAAAAGTTGAACCAAGTGCATCTTCCTCGTCCAATAAGTGAATCTTAAGAAATCTATGAACATCTATGGGGATCCATGGAGTGTTGCCTACTACTGTGGAGGCCCATGGCTCTCAACACATACCCTACATGTGCCAATTTAGCCCTCTGGAGGGTTAGGACCCCCTATAGGGAGACCAAACCCAATATGGAGACCATTTGCAAGCTTGCATAAGATCCAATGTGTCCCATTGGGTGTGAGGGCACACAAGTGACCTCCTGGGTCTCCAATAAGTCGAAGATGCTTGTCGATCATCTGTAAGGGCTCAGACGATGGTGTAACTAATGCCACATCAACATATAAGTCCTTGGTCATCTTCTAAGTGCATGGTACAACTTTGGGGTCGTCCAGAAAAAGTTGAACCAAGTGCATCTTCCTCGTCCAATAAGTGAATCTTGAGAAATCTATGAACATCTATGGGGATCCATGGAGTGTTGCCTACTGCTGTGGAGGCCCATGGCTCTCAACACACACCCTACATGTGCCAATGTAGCCCTCTGGAGGGTTAGGACCCCCTATAGGGAGACCAAACCCAATATGGAGACCATTTGCAAGCCTGCATAAGATCCAATGTGTCCCCTAGCCTTCCAATACAACAAGTCATCAAGGAAATCAAGTAAAGGAGCTTACAAATCATGGAAAACAAGTGGGGACTTCGTAATGGCATGCCCTTACATAATGGGCTTTGGCATGTGCTAATGTCTCCAAGCTCCAAGTGGGGTTAGCCAAGTATCCTATTAGGTGGTTTATACTTCTAAAGGGACAATATATCTAAGGTACATCATTTAAAGGGTGGTGGCATGTGATAAAGAGATGAATGGAGTAGGGAATGAAAGGGGCAACCCTGGGTCACATGCTGGGATACAATGGTAGTTAATACAAGGGAAACCCACACTTGGGTATATAATGTATAAGAGGGAGCAATCGCAGTACATGAAGTGCCTTGACCTTGATTTTTCCACCCTTCTTTATATGCCTTTTGCCTTTTATGATTTTTCTTTAATTTATTGCTCGAAGCTCAAGGGGTAAGAGCATGATGTGTGATATATAGCAGTGGATACCCCCTTTAAGGTAGGGTGGTTAATTGCCCACCAGGGGTTGGGACATTCATGGGTTCCTGAATGATAAAAGAGGCTCATCTAGGGCCTATAGGAACCAGGGTGATGGCCATGATGATGGGGTAGAGCTCATGTATTGACTTTTTCCCACATGTTAAATGTGTTTGTCCTGACCATATTTTGCATTTTGTGGTACATTTTCGTGTTGAATGTGACCATTATGCTTTTACTTTTCTTTTCAGCTGCATCAACCTCCGGGGCATCATTCCAAGCTTGACCCAAGGTGTGGGCAAGGGGAAGGGGAAGGCTAACCATGCGTGGACCCAGTGGAGGAATATGGACCCACATGGGAGAAATGATGAATGGGGTTATGATGAGTGGAAGGGTAGTAATATATTTGGATGAGGGAGCGGGACCATGTAACCAAAATCAGGGTTTCCCATGTAGTACCATCTCTAAAGCCCAAAGGTCAGTAAAAGAGATTCCATGGGACTAGGGTTCAAGGTTAATATCCAAAAGACTAGGGGACAAGAGCACAGACCTAGCCCACTCTTTCTGCTGAACCCCCCCATTAATCCATGCTTAGAAGTATCCATGATAAGCAAACTACAATACTTAATTACCAAATTACAAGGTGTACCTTCAGGTTCGGGAGACCCACGTTCAAACATATGATCATGGCAGGTAGTTGAGGTACCACATGGCTAGCTTAGGTGGCAGAGAAATGGCACAACGAGCTAGTTGGTGGTCGCAACGGGCTACTGTCTGCCGGTTGAGGACCATCTTGGAGAAAAAAAATCTAGGGATATCACCCACAAAATGGTGGCTAACAGGCCCAAGAAGCCCTACAAGATGTGCACTCCCTTCCCTAAACTGATGCACATACAACTGGGAGTAAACTGTTGCTACCAACCAAACTCCCTTCGGAGATCCCTCAAAAAACTCCTTTGCAAATATCCCGGAAATACCTCCAAAATTCTCGGCAAGTATCTCTCCCCAACTCCACAACTCCACACCAAACGCGAGCCCAACCAGAGGCCCCCTGCACACAACCAAAAACACCAGGAGTACTACTACAAAACTCCCAACACTTCAGCCCTACAAAATACCCCAAATCTCTAGCAAATATCAAGACCAACTCCTCCCAGAAAGCCCGGAATCAAGGGTGCTCTACAACTAGTTTTCCAAGGGATGTGTATCCCTTCTTTTGCGCCCAAGTTGCTCCAAATGATGGCCAAATATACCTGTAAATCCTCCCAGAACATCCTTGAGATGTAGCAATGATCTCCCCTAGAGTGGCACTCGAAGTACACTGATGATAAAGGTGAGATTCTCTCCCGGAAATCTCTTGTGTTGAATAGCACATGTATACTTGGCTCAACAGCTCAAGCATACAAGGGGTTTGATTCTCAAATTGGAAAAAAGTCCCAAAAAGAGGCCCTCCACCTTTATTTATCTTTATTGCTCCCTTTCCTCCTCCATGTGGGTCCCTCAAGTTGAATTCTTGCCTTTCTCTCTTCCCACAAGTTTGAATTCTCCTAAGGGGTGTGAATTCCCTTTCGAGTGGCCCCCACATCCCACTTACTCTTTAATTTATATTCTCTTCTAATGTTTGGGAGCCTTCTTTCCCCAAAAAGTCATGTGGGGTCCTTTTAACCCACTTTTCCTAAGTCAAGTATCTCAAAATGCCAAAATTGTGTAAAAATATATTTACTTAACAAAACTTGCTAAATAACAATATTAGAGAAAAGATGGTCATAAGTCCCTTTCAAACCTACCACATATAAATGTAAAAAAAATAAAAAATATTTCAATGTAAATTTACATAAATATAAATGCAAAATATATCATATAGATTTTTTTTATTTCATATTGTAATTTATAAAATACAAATATATAATGTAAAAAATAAAAATATTTCAATGTAATTTACATAAATATAAATGCAAAATATATCATATAGATTTTTTTATTTTATATTGTAATTTAGATAAAATACAAAATATATAATGTAAAATCTAAAATTAGATTACATTATATTAAGTTATTTGTATTATTTTATATTCCATTGAATTTAGGTTAAGATTAATTTACATTTAAATGATCTTTCTTATAATAATTGTTTTGATAAACCTTTCATAATTAAATACTCTAACCCCTTATTTTTAAATTACACCTTCAAATCACTCGGAAATACAAAAATACAAAAATTCAGTAAGCATTTGCGCAATTCTTACTTTAACTGTTTTTGGTGACATAATGAACAGCATGGGAAAATCTAATCCAACGGCTAAAGATCAGTAAGCATTTG